>CM022773.1:3121643-3166643 GCA_012411365.1 Ameiurus melas | reverse complement strand
TCTCTCTCCCAGTCTGTTTCCATGCCTCTCTCCATCTCTGTACCTCCCTCTCCATCTCTCTCCTAATCAAAGTCAAAATCAAGCTTTATTGGCGTGACAATTATGAACATTTACATAGAAAATAACTACAGAAATGTATTAATAACGTCTTTATTTACTAGTCTCTCTCCCCAGTCTCTTTCTCCCCCTATTACTCTCTCTCCCCCTATTACTCTCTCCCCCCTTTATTCTCTCTCTCCCCTATTACTCTCTCTCCCCTATTACTCTCTCTCCCCTATTACTTCTCTCCCCATATTACTTCTCTCCCCTATTACTCTCTCCCCCCTATTACTCTCTCCCCCATTACTCTCCCTCCCAGTCTCTCTCTCCCCCTATTACTCTCTCTCCCCTTATTACTCTCTCCCCTATTACTCTCTCTCCCCTATTACTCTCTCCCCTATTACTCTCCCCTATACTCTCTCCCCATTTCTCTCTCCCCTTATTACTCTCTCTCCCCTATTACTCTCTCCCCTTATTACTCTCTCTCCCCAGTCTCTTTCTCCCCTATTACTCTCTCTCCCCTATTACTCTCTCCCCCACTCTCTCTTTCTCCCCTATTAATCTCTCTCCCCCTTAGTCTCTTTCTCCCCTATTACTCTCTCTCCCCTAGTCTCTCCCCATCTCCTCTCCCCCAGTGTCTCTCCATCTCCCTCTCCCAGCGTGTCTCTCCATCTCCCTCTCTCCCAGTGTCTCTCTCCATTGTTCCCACCCCAATCTCTCCCCCAGTTCTCCATTGCTCCAACCCCAATCTACTCCAGTGTCTCTCCATCTCCCTCTCCCCAGTTCTCTCCATCTCCCTCTCCCTAGTGTCTCTCTCCATTGCTCCCACCCCAATCTCTCCCCAGTCTCTCTCCATCTCCCTCTCCCCCAGTCTCTCCATCTCCCTAATCTCCATCTCCCTCTCCCCAGTGTCTCTCTCCATCTCCCTCTCCCACCCCAGTCTCTCTCCATCTCCCTCTCCCAGCAATGTCTCTCTCCATGTTCCCACCCCAATCTCTCCCCAGTCTCTCCATCTGCTCCATTACCCCAATCTCTCCCCAGTGTCTCTCCATCTCCCTCTCCCCAGTCTCTCTCCATCTCCCTCTCCCTAGTGTCTCTCTCCATTGCTCCCACCCCACTCTCCCCCAGTCTCTCTCCATCTCCCTCTCCCCCAGTCTCTCCATCTCCCTCTCTCCATCTCCCTCTCTCCCAGTGTCTCTCTCTCCATCTCCCTCCTACCCCAATCTCTCCCCAGTCTCTCTCCATCTCCCTCTCCCCAGTGTCTCTCTCCATCTCCCTCTCCCCACTCTCCCCCAGTCTCTCCATTGCTCCAACCCCAATCTCTCCCCCAGTGTCTCTCTCCATCTCCTCTCCCCCAGTCTCTCTCCATTGCTCCCACCCCAATCTCTCCCCTAGTCTCTCTCCATCTCCCTCTCCCCCAGTCTCTCTCCATCTCCCTCTCTCCATCTCACTCAGTGTCTCTCTCCATCTCCCTCTCTCCATCTCCCTCTCCCAGTCTCTCTCCATCTCCCTCTCTCCCAGTCTCTCTCCATCTCCCTCTCTCCCAGTCTCTCTCCATCTCCTCTCCCCTAGTGTCTCTCTCCATTGCTCCAACCCCAATCTCTCCCCCAGTGTCTCTCTCCATCTCCCTCTCCCCAGTCTCTCCATTCCTCTCTCCCTCAGTGTTCTCTCCATTGCTCCAACCCCAATCTCTCCCCCAGTGTCTCTCCATCTCCCTCTCCCCCAGTCTCTCTCCATCTCCCTCTCCCTAGTGTCTCTCTCTCTCTCCATTGCTCCCCACCCCAATCTCTCTCTCCCCCAGTCTCTCTCCATCTCCTCTCCCCCAGTCTCTCTCCCCATCTCCCTCCCCCAATCTCTCCCCCAGTCTCTCCATTGCTCCAACCCCAATCTCTCCCCAGTGTCTCTCCATCTCCCTCTCCCCTAGTGTCTCTCTCTCCATTCTCCCCCCAATCTCTCCCAGTCTCTCTCCATCTCCCCTCTCCCCAGTCTCTTTCTCCCCCATTACTCTCTCCCAGTGTCTTTCTCCATCTCCCTCTCCCCCCAATCTCTCCCCCAGTCTCTCCATTGCTCCAACCCCAATCTCTCCCCCAGTGTCTCTCCATCTCCCTCTCCCCCAGTGTCTCTCTCCATTGCTCCCACCCCTAATCTCTCCCCGTCTCTCTCCATCGCCCTCTCCCCAGCTCTCTCCATCTCCCTCTTTCCATCTCCCTCTCCCCAGTGTCTCTCTCCATCTCCCTCTCTCCATCTCCCAATCTCCTCCCCAGTGTCTCTCTCCATCTCCCTCTCCCAGCCCCTCCCCAGTCTCTCCATTGCTCCAATCCCAATCTCTCCCCCAGTTCTCTCTCCATTGCTCCCACCCCAATCTCTCCCCCAGTCTCTCTCCATCTCCCTCTCCCCCAGTCTCTCTCCATCTCCCTCTCTCCATCTCCCTCTCCCCCAGTGTCTCTCTCCATCTCCCTCTCCCCCCCAATCTCTCCCCCAGTCTCTCTCCATCTCCCTCTCCCTCGTCTCTCCATCTCCCTCTCTCCCCAGTCTCTCTCCATCTCCCTCTCCCCCTAGTGTCTCTCTCCATTGCTCCCACCCCAATCTCTCCCCAGTCTCTCTCCATCTCCCTCTCCCCAGTCTCTCTCCATCTCCCTCTCTCCATCTCCCTTACACCAGTGTCTCTCTCCATCTCCCTCTCCCCAGTCTCTCCATTGCTCCAACCCCAATCTCTCCCCAGTGTCTCTCCATCTCCCCTCTCCCCCAGTCTCTCTCCATCTCCCTCTCCCCTAGTGTCTCTCTCCATTGCTCCCACCCCAATCTCTCCCAGTCTCTCTCCATCTCCCTCTCCCCAGTCTCTCTCTCTCCATCTCCCTCTCCCCCCAATCTCTCCCCCCAGTCTCTCCATTGCTCCAACCCCAATCTCTCCCCCAGTGTCTCTCCATCTCCCTCTCCCTAGTGTCTCTCTCCATTGCTCCCACCCCAATCTCTCCAGTCTCTCTCCATCGCCTCCTCTCCCCAGTCTCTTTCATCTCCCCTATTACTCTCTCCCAGTGTCTTTCTCCATCTCCCTCTCCCCAATCTCTCCCCCAGTCTCTCCATTGCTCCAACCCCAATCTCTCCCCAGTGTCTCTCCATCTCCCTCTCCCCCAGTCTCTCTCTCTCACCCCTCTCCCTAGTGTCTCTCTCCATTGCTCCCACCCCAATCTCTCCTCTGCTCTCCATCGCCCTCTCCCCAGTCATAAAAAAAATCTCTCCATCTCCCTCTTTCCATCTCCCTCTCTCCCAGTGTCTTTCTCCATTGTTCCCACCCCAATATCTCCCCCAGTCTCTCCATTGCTCCAACCCCAATCTCTCCCCCAGTGTCTCTCCATCTCCCTCTCCCCCAATCTCTCTCCATCTCCCTCTCCCCTAGTGTCTCTCTCCATTGCTCCCACCCCAATCTCTCCCCCGTCTCTCTCCATCGCCCTCTCCCCATCTCTGTCTCCTCTCTCCATTGCTCCCACCCCTCAATCTCTCCCCCAGTCTCTCTCCATCTCCCTCTCCCCCAGTCTCTCTCCATCTCCCTCTCCCCAGTCTCTCTCCATCTCCTTCTCCTCCATCTCCCTCTCCCCAGTGCTCTCTCTCCATCTCCCCCAGTGTCTCTCTCCATCTCCCCCTCCCCAGTCTCTCTTCCACTTCCGCTCTCCATCTCCTCTCCCCTTCTCTCTCCCCATCTCCCTCTCCCCCAGTGTCTCTCTCCATCTCCCTCTCCCCATTGCTCCCATCTCCCCAATCTCCCCCATCTCTCTCCATCTCCCTCTCCCCCAGTGTCTCTCTCCATCTCCCTCTCCCCCAGTGTCTCTCTCCATCTCCCTCTCCCCAGTGCTCTCTCTCCATCTCCCTCTCCCCAGTGTCTCTCTTTTTCCCCCTCCATCTCCCTCTCCCCAGTGTTCTCTCTCCATCTCCCTCTCCCCCAGTGTCTCTCTCCATCTCCCTCTCCCCAGTGTCTCTCTCCATTCTCTCCCCCCTAGTCCTCTCCATCTCCCTCTCCCCCAGTGTCTCTCTCCATCTCCCCAGTGTCTCTCTCCATCTCCCCCAGTGTCTCTCTCCATCTCCCGCTCAACATCTCCCTCTCTCCCAGTGTCTCTCTCCATTGCTCCCACCCCAATCTCTCCCCCAGTCTCTCTCCATTGCTCCCACCCCAATCTCTCCCCCAGTCTCTCTCCATCTCCCCATCTCCCTTTCCCCAGTCTCTCTCCATCACTCCCACCCCATTCTCTTTCTATGTCTCCCCCAGCCAATCTCTCTCCATCTCCCTCTCCCCAGTCTCTGTCTCCCTCTCATTCTTAGTCTTTGTGTGTATCTTTCTCTCTTTGCCTCCCTCCGAACTGTCTATCTCTCCCGGTCTGTCTGTATTAGTCTCCAGTTCTCTCTTGCGGACTCCCTCCATCTCTGTGCCTCCCTCTCCATCTCTCCCCATCTGTCACTCTCCATGTTTCTCTACATCTGTCTCCCCCTTTATCTCTGTGTCTCCCTGCCTCTCAATCTCTCTCTCCCCCTCACCATCTCTTTGCCAGTGTCTCTCCATCTCGCTCTCCCTTTATCCCAGTGTCTCCCTATCTCGCTCGGTCTGTAACTCTTTCTCCCTCTCACTCGGTCTCTCTCTCTCTCCCTACCTCCCTCTCTCCTTCTCTAACTCTCTCCGTCTCCCCTAGTCTCTCTCCCCCTCTCTCTCCCAGTCTCTGTGGGTCGCTCCATTCTCCGTCTATGAATGCGCCGTGTGAAGTTTAATAAAGCTCGTTTTTTTTGGCCCCCCATTGAACAGTGCCTTCATTCGGCTCGCTTTCACAACACACGCACACACCCGTTATGAGAGGCTTCCCAGTGGCCATGGCAACGGGCTCAGCAGGCTCCAAATCCGTGATTTCATAGCCACCGAGGAGCCAATCTGAGGAGGCTCCGCCCTCCGGTGGCACGACCTTTGCACTCCGAGAGAAGGAAAATCCGCTGAGATAATATCAGCAGGTTGAAAGAGCGCAAACATGAAAGAAAAACCCCAGAAATCAGGCCTCATCCTCAGACCCCCATCCATGCTTTTGTGTGTGTGTGTGTGTGTGTGTGTGTGGGGAAGGATCATATGCATGAATTAGTGGTCCAAATAAAGTTCCGAAGTTTGAGGAATGTTTACGTTTAAGAAGAGAGAGAGAGAGAGAGAGAGATACACACACACACTCCAGTGCATGGTTGTACAGTTAGTATTCAGGCCTCTCTCTCTCTGACAGGAAGTTGATGAAAATCCTGAACACACTCCGGTGAGCGCTGTGGGGTTGAGGTTAGGTCACACTGCGTGTGTGTGTGTGTGTGTGTGTGTGTGTGTGTTCCAGGTATGAGCAATGTGCCAATGGGAGAGGAAGCGGGGCAGCCAGAGACAGGAAATTGAGGAACAGTGTAGGCACACACACACACACACACCTCATTAAAACAGCTCTTTAAAAATGGCTACACAGTGTTTTCCTCTAATGAAGTGTTTTTGCGATCAGCCAAGACGACAAAAGCTTGAACATTAGAGTTCTAAACACACGGCCAAGTGTGTGTGGGTTTGTGTGTGTGTGCGCACGTCAGAGACAGAGTGTATGAGTACGTGTGCGGAGTGTGAGAACCGTTAGTGCAGCTACACACCCCAACCTGAGTGCTCTCTAAATTACAAATGGCCAGCCTCGTTCTGTGGAGCACAAATCAGCCTGACCCAGAGTCCGCTGAGGGGGAAGAAAAAGAGGACGAGAGAGAGAGAGAGAGATAGAGAGAGACACAGACACACTGCATCAACACCGCAACTTCATTTCAGCATGATAAAATAAAGCAGTGCGTTTCCACTGCGCTTAAGTACACGCGCCTGCTGTACGTCAAGGAGCAATAACGACAGCACACACACACACACACACACACACACCCCCTTCACCATAGCAACACAAAACTTCTTAAGAATGCCACAAAAAACTTTGAGATGGAGAGCAGTTACGTCACCTGCCTATCATCACCACATCTGACATAAACGCTTTCACAAAGCAGTGCGCGAAAAAATAGAAATAAATCATCCAAATCACTTTTGATATAAATCCCATTTTCAAATTCTAGGCAACGCCTCCTTGCCCTAGAACAAACTACGTGCAGGATTTAGCTTCGACTGGTTTCAGCTCGGTGGCATCGTTTTGTCCGTGTTTATACAGAGCAGTGCGTCATACAGGCTCAGAAAGCATCAACAGGGTCGGAGACCCTGAGCACCCGACAACAGGGACGTGTCCAGAAGAGCAAACATCTCCGACAAGAAGATCGTAGCACATGGAGCGAGAGAGAGAGGGGGAAAAATCCGTGCAAAAAAAAAAAAAAAAAAGAAAAAAAGCCGTCTGTTCTTGCAATCTTGGGTGGGCGGGGCATACTTGCTCTCCCTTGGCAATCTCAGCAACACCACCCAATCGTGGGAGGTTGTGAGTTCATGTATGCTAAAAGAGGGTGGATAGCGATTTCCTCATAGTGTCTTGTCTTGGGGGAAGCATGTGCTGGCCTTCATCCTCCCTGGTTGGTAGTGAAAGGACTTTTCTGATGGGCGAATTTTATTTGTGTTTGGACCAAGGCCGCCACTTTAACTGAGGAAGCAGGGAAGCGTCGCTTCCGGATGCGAGGAAGCAGGGAAGCGTCGCTTCCGGATGCGAGGAAGCAGGGAGGCGTCGCTTCCGGATGCGAGGAAGCGTCGTTTTCAGGCAAGAGAAAGCAGGAAAGAGTAGTTTTGAAGTAGTGTCTTTCCTATCGCCGTAGCAACAGGACAACCGTAATGTGCTGGGCCCTTTTGTAGAACTGATACAGTTCCATAAATTGCAAAAAATATAATAATAATAAAATAATAATAATAATAATAATAATAATAATGCTGAAAAGGCAATGTATAAACATTTACCTTGCCGAGGACGGTGAGGCAGCTGGGGTCGAGCTCAGGCTGCTCCAGCTTGACCACACCCACCCAGCCGTACTCATACAAATCCTCTTCGTCGTTATTATTACACAGACCCAGAGGATGCATCTGTAACACACACACAGAGAAAAATATTTAACACCAACACCATCTTATACCATAATACATGTATAACGTCTAATATAGAAACTTTTGTGTAACTCCATCGCTCCAACACTCGTCGTCACGGTGGAGTGACGAAGCACGGTTACCGTTACCACGCTGATGGTTTTCCTGTAAGTGTATTTAATTAGTAAACATCTGGTACTTTTGATCCACGCATAGTTACATTTGATGTTGTGGAGCATTGAAGATCCAGGAACAGGAAGCTGGTTCCTGTTATCTCTAACGTTATAGCAGCTATAACTGGGACACAGACTTGTGTTGCCAAAAAACAGCAAAGCCCTCCATCTTGAAGGCTTTAGGAAAACATTTTGGAAACAAATTTTAAAAAACAAACAACAACAACAACAACAACAAGCGGATCTTTAAGAAAACTCTGCATTAATTAGCCTGTAAAGGTAAAGTGCTCTCGCTTCCACTTTTCCCAGGCAAATCATCTCAAACAACTGGAGAACGTTCAAATGGTTGACGAGCGTCCGTGCTTGTCCTGCTGACGCCCCACACTCGGCAGTTTTGCAACAAAAACTGCTTTGGGGTGGGGGTGGGTGGGGGGATTCTACGAGTTCTCGTCAGTCGTCTCGCTCAGCCTGACATTTGAATGTTTCCACGCTTCCACGTAGGCCAGGATTCAAATTTGCAGCTCCTGCAGTTTGAATAAATAAATCCCAATCGTTCCCGCCTCGTAAACTTGAGCAACTCCGCCAGGTTTGATCAAAGCGAAGCCGCGCTGCAGGTGTTGATAAAAACGCCTTGACGTTGGGCGGGGGGGGGAAGGGGGAAGAGGGGGGTAACTAGGCCAAAGATCGTTCACTATTTACATAACTGCAGAAAGAGGTCACGAGCGGAGCGGCCGCTTTTACGGCTTCGGAGTTCTTATCGGCAGAATATCAAGCGTGCGATCGCTTTACTCAACAACACTCTATAAAACGGCGCTCGGGTGAAACTTTTCAGGCTCTAAAAAGTTGCTCGAATGGGTTGGGGGTGAAGGCGCGCAATCTTCTGAACGAACACACACGCGCACACAAAGCTTTGAACAAGCCTGAAGGACTTCTGATTGGCCCCGCCCTGAGACAGAGCATAAAGAAAAACATGATACAGAAATATACTTCTTCCCAGTAAAATAAATAAATATAATAAAAAAAAAAAAATTGGAGTGCATTTAGTGTTTATGGAGTGCACGCCAAAACTTCCTTTGATGTTTGTACTCCAGTGTACTCCGACGTTTGCAGTATCGCCCGTAGACCGAGAGCCTGAATCGCGGCGACACCAAACCCACCCACGGGAGTCCGAATCTCTGTTCGAGCCTATCCCAGGGGACACGGGGTACAAGGCGGGGGACACCCTGGACAGGGTACCAACCAATCATAGGGCACAATCTCTCACCCACTACAAACAATTTGTAAATGCCAATCAGTCTACAAAACAAGTCTTTGGACTGAAGGAAGAAACCGGAGAACCTGGAGGAAACGCCCGAATCACACAGATCACGCGAACTCCATGCACGCAGGGCGGCGGTGTGAGCTAACCGCTAAGCCAGCGTGCCGTGAAACCCCCCCGCAAAGTTCTATTAATATATCTATACAAGACGTTCTACGCGTACAGAGGTGAAAGGGAGAAACTAAACGAGAAGCTCGGCTTTTAAACGCGACAGTTTCGCTGGTTTAGAGTTTATCCGTTACCGATGAACCCACCGGCGAAGGAAACGGATTCAGATCGTTTAAAGTTCGTCCGTGTTTCTGCACGTCTACAGGAGTAGTGATTACAATTAAATACACGGGCTTTCTTAATAATAATAATAATAATAATAATAATAATAATAATCTGTAAGTGATTATTGGAGTATTAATACGTCGGTGTATATACTGATAATGAGTCCTTATTGGTCACATATACATTAGAGCACAGTGAAATTCTTTGATCATGGATTGGGTGTAAAGCAGTGAAAGGGTGAGAATGAAGATCAGGAGAGCAGGCTGGCATTTCTCCACACACACACACACACCAGTGAGTTTCCCCTGGAGGCCCCATGAGAGGCTGAATGCCCCACTGCCTCAACCAGAATCCCCCTCGTTCTCTCACTCTCCCTAATCCATCTCTTTCGCTCCTTTCTCCACCGCAGCTAGAGGTGTCCTCCATTCTTTCCCCCTCCGTCTCATTCTACTCGGGGGCTGTGGATCTTCTTACACGGCCGGAACGGTGCATTCAGTCCCGCACAGTCGTCCACGGACAACACCGAAAAAAACAGCGCTCCAGGACTCCCGAGATCTTCTCCATAGAGCTAGCCATGCACACTTACACAGCTTAGCATGGGATATGGATGGGCGCCAAATGCCTGAGCATAACACCCCAGCATCCCACCTCCAACACACACACACACACACACACACACACAGGTGGCTTTATTCACCATACACGAGGAAATACATGTGAAAAAGTTTAAACGGACAAAAAAAAAGTGACCCGATAGGAGTTTAGAATCAAAAACTCTTCTCTCTCACACACACACTCGTTCGACTCAGTCACTAACACAAATCACAGGGCCTTTGATCATCCAACAACAGCTCCTTCAGCCCCCTCACTACTATCGCCCTTGGTTACGTAGCCCCACACACACAATTCAATAGCTCCCTGTGCTTTTTTGGTGGCATGGCATGCTGTGCTGGCCGTCTTTGAAAAGGGCTCATCAGGGTTTCAGAGAGATTCAAAGCAGCCTCTGTGTGTGTGTGTGTGTGTGTGTGTGTGTGTGTGTGTGTGTGTGTGTGTGAGCACGCACATGTCCTTTCTGCAATCCATTTGAGATGAGAAACATCAGAAGAGCTAAATTAGACTGCAACACACAGTCACAACTCTTGTTCAACACCACACACACACACACACACACACACCCCACTCAGGGCTGGGTGATATGACGATATAATAATTCAACGATTCGACCGGAATCAGAACAAAAGGACAATAAACAGGCCTTAAACCAGAATATTAGCTTGCTACATTCCTCAGCGAAGGCGCACACGGATCAAAGCAAATCACCGCGGTGGCTCGTGGGTACGTCACGTTTTCGGACACGTACCGAACAGGAAGAGCCAGGAAGTAAGTATCGTCATCTCATCAGACCTAATCAATATAAATCATATGATGACGTAATAACATGTGTGTGTCTGAGGATGAATACGTGCTGTAACCAACCGTCTTGTGAACCTGGTGGTGGTTTTGCACGCTTGTGTGGACGGTGTGAGATTGTGCATAGTGGCTGGGTTCCAGTAACAGAGGGCACACAGTGAGCAGCCTCAGGAACGGCATTTAGGTCGGGGCTGGTATCAATTTCAGCCACAACAATCGGACAGCCCATTTCGCCGCGGGCCCCGGGGCCGCTATTGAACACTTCACCATGCATTCCGCCTCCCCACACCGAAACCACAGCGGCAATAATCCGTCCAAAAAAACCAGCCTAAAAGCGTCTGAATCCACTCACAAGAACTGTTTTCATTCATTTTATTAGATACGAGGGGGGAGGGGGAGGGGGAGGCGTGGTCAAACAAGTCTTTTGATGCTAGACAAGAACGTAGAAGAGTGGACTAAAGGTGTTAACACTTCGGGGTATGCTGTTGGAGGAGAATAAAATCAGCCCTGAACTTGAACGTCATTTTAGAATCTCAGTAGTTTTTATCCCTTTATAGTTACATCCACAAAACAAGCTAGCTCCTCTCAATCCAGGCTATGTACTCGCGCCAGCCTGTCTTGAGCAAGAAGACGAAAACAACGCTTGACGCGTTAACGTCTGTTATGAAACTCCGATACTGGAGACTCCTTCTAGAACAACGCTCGAACATCTCCGGACACCTCCAAAAAAAAAAAAAAAATCAACGATCGTATGTTTTTCCCTTTTTTTAAATCGACATGGTTAGACTTCGAGTACGTGGAGCGTATGCTCCGTACGAATTGGCTGCAACTATAAAGACGATGTACAGACAGACATCGGACTGCTGTCCGAGCTGAAAGTTACACCGACGCCTTCTGACCGGAACCGGGATGGAGGATTCGACAGAGCCGTGGGATCAGAAGAAGCCGTTGGTGTTACGATCCGATCGTATGAAAGACGTGGTGTGAAAAGGATATTCGATACAAACGACTTTTTCCAAATAACAGGACCTTGCCGGAAAGAAGCGTCGATCCTCGAGATTAAGACGCCGCAATTTATTTATTTTTTTTTAATCACTTTCATCACAAGACCTGAACTAACCCGTCCAACCGTTCTTCATTTTATTAAACACCCAGGGCAGATCAACAGTAACTGGACAAACGACATGCCTCAATAACGGTCATGCGGAATTTCACAACACTCGTAAAACGTTCGGCTCAGTACGGTAATAAACGAGCGATGCATGCTCGGCCCGGGGAAAGAGGCAGTAAAAATTAAAGAAAGAAAAAGAATGACAGTTTCACGAGGATGCACGACTACATCATTCACACCCACAAAGCAGTGAGTGTATCCAACCCGTGGAATAAAACCACTCTCCCTGACCTCTCTCTAGATCTCTTCCTCATCCTGCCGACTGCACAGGACACACCCGCCCCTCCACACGCACACACTAATACCCTCTCGGTCTCCCCCGATTCCAGCCCGAACGCCCATCACCCAGCTGCTCCCGCCTTCTTGTCGACAAGAGAACGAGGAGGATTTCCTGGAATAACAAACTGTCCTGCCAGGAGAGGTGGGGGAATATTTGATCAAAGACGGCAGCAAGCCCCCACGGGCCCTCGGCCACTTAGACAGCCATTGCTTCAGCCAACACCTTCAGGACAGCTTTTAAACAGAGAGCTTTTCAAATAAGCCCAAGAGCTCTGCGCTCCGCTGAAGTTAGCTCAATGCTATGCTGCTACGCTACGCTATGCAAGAAGACAGCAGCTGCGCAAGGGCTTTTCAGGGTCCCTGACCTCCCGCTCAAACCCCCCGCCCGCCAACCCCTAACGTTCTCCCTTGAGCAACCATTCCCTTTTTATCTGGCATTCTTCACCATACACTGAAGATGAGAGACAACTTTTTAGATAAATGCAGCTTGCCGTTGAGAACAGTAAAGTTGTGTTGTTCGGACTACGCCTGAATATCAACATCAAGTTTTCCTGGTAGACTGTGGAAGCTTGGGAAAGAAAAAGAAGAAAAAAAAAAAACCAATTTGAATTAGCGGCATGTTTTCCTTTCAATCAGTAAAAGAAGAATACGAGGCCATATGAAGATGGTCTATGTGGACATTCAAGTTGATGTCCCAAGTTGGTCACCTGCCAGTAAGATAGCTTGCTAGCTAATTAGCTCTCCCCAATCATACGACAGCTACCAACCACGGAAGATGACAACCATCACAAGTAGGGATGCTCCGATCGATCGGACGCCGATAATCACGTTCTATGACTCGATGGAACGCCGTGCCTCACACCCAAACAGCATGGCCAATCGTGTTCTCTTTGGACCACAGACTGCTGTGGCGTCATCAAGATGTGAATCTGCCGACGACGGGCGAACCACCTGGGAAGCCTTTTTTTTTAATTTTTTTTTTATAAAAACACCTTCTCGGTGCGATCTGTGATCTCTCTATGACAGGATGCTTGGTGAAGATGAGACACAAAGCACTGAGAGAGTTTCAGTTCTCAAAGGGTTGTACAGGTCAACACGTTCTCCAACATCAAAGCATCCAGCATTCGACGACGGATTGTTCTTCCGCGGAGGAAGATCGCGGCAGTAAATACGCCAACGGATAAGCGCTCGATCATCGGCTGTGCCTTCTGGAAAGGACCTTGTGTGTGTATTATCCTGCTTTAAAAAAAAAAAAAAACAACGAAAAAACGTGTGAGTAATGTCTTCTCTTTGACCCTCGACCCCCTTTTTCAGCTGCTGCATACTTCCAGGACTACCTCACTTGCAAGAACTGAGGGCATCGCTCACAATAACATATCCTCAGATCACAGGGAGGGCAAGGACTCAATCAGTTCCACTGCCAGTTTCCTTTTGGTGAGTGTTGTTTGAACTCTGTCCCACAATCCAAACACGAGATACCCACAGAGACTCCAGAGCTAGTCTGGTTTGTCTATCAGAATAGTGCAACTAACCCCAGATGGGACAGCTGCCACTTGCCACATCTCTGTGTGCCAGGTCTATTTATCTTTCACACTTCCTTTCTGCTTTTTTCCACCAACCCCCTCCCCGGTACCGAACTCATATCATGGGCAACCTCTCACGCCGTCTCAATTCTGGTTTCTGTGACAGCTTACGTGGCATTGATGTGAAATTCTGGGCGGATCCTGGGTTTGTGTATAATATAATATAATATAATATAATATATATATATATATATATATATATATATATATATATATATATATATATATATATATATATATATATATATATATATATATATAAGTATTATATAAAGTGACAACACATAAGCAAACACTATGGAGGCTTGGCCTATTAAAAGTCTGAGAAGATGGAAGAGAGAGCGAGAGAGAGAGAGAGGGAGGAGCTTTTCTTCCCATGATTGCCCATGTCTTCTAGTTTCCCAAGCACTGGAAATAACTTCAAAGGGGATGGCTGCCTTGAAGAGAGAGGAGATAGAGTTTCAGAGTGGCAGCTGGAGAAGCCTTGCAGGTGGGGCCTGCTCTTACAGTGTAATATTATCTCAGAAAAAAAGGAGCCTAGTCCCTTTCTCAATGCCGGAGACTTCCTCTCCTTTGTCCCGCTGACAAAAAACGATGGAACCACAGTTGCAAAAGTTGTCCCCTGGCCAAAAAAAAAAAAAAAAACCCGCCTAACAACCCACAATTTGCTTGAAAGGCAGATGAATTCAAGACCCACACAAGCAGTGACATCATAACCCATTAAGCAGCAACGTGAGAGTGGCGGCTGTGCTAAAAGGCTAAAAAGACCACAGCCTGATCCGTGTGAAGCGTGAAGTATTTCAAGGACAGATTCGAACCCTCCCCCCTCGCAATCCGAGTGAGGAAATACTTCAGGATGGTTGGCATACAAATAAGGACTATAACCACTCCCCGCTTTACAGAGTCGCCTATTAGCATCTCCGTCAAAATCTGCTGCTACATGCCATCCCCATAGATACCGCACAAACAAACAAGCGCTGCGATTTGGGTATTAGTAGACCGCGCTTGGAGCAGACACTTAATATCATGTAAATATTCAAATATGCAGCCGTGAGCCTGTGGGGTGACCGCTTCAGGCATGCGAGAAGCCTGGCACTGGGGACTCTATTAACACGCGGTGAGTAGAGATTTAAACCATCAATGGAGCAAAGGGGATACACTTCCCAAAAGCCCAAACCGGTGTCGGTTTCAACTTTCTCAGTCACTTCAAAGGGCGTAACTTGACCACTGTGCAAAACGGATAATGAGAAGAAAGAATGAAAGAGGTGCCATTACTTCACCAGATCGGGATTTCGGCGGCGTGAAATCTCCATGAAGCAGAATGCATTTTTATTCACGTTTCCGCTCGAGATGATGTAAATATACAAACATGTGCATGAAAATATTCGTTTTGAGATGTTGGGGGGGCAAATTCATTTAAATACCATAATAAATAAACTTCCAGTCGGTATTCATTTTACTTATTTTAAAAAGCATCACATCACACCACATCACCCAACCTCATGCTAGATGTTCCCTCATGATTACCCACGAGCGTTTTTTGAGCTCGCCTATAATTATCTATGACGAAACGGCATGCTTGGTAATCGACCTCCGGATGCACCGTCGAGAGCTAGCGAACCGATACGCTTCAAAACGTCGACGTGCGCTTGAACATGGCACGCTTCACTCGCTCTCCGCGAACTAAAACCGGTACACAGTCGTACACAGGACATGATTGATGCCGGAGGAAGGTACACGAACAGGTCAGGATATCTCCCTAGGACCATTCCGAAACTTCCAGGAGGCCGCCAAATCTGAACCGAGCAGCACTGGAGTCATCGACACCTAGCCTCAGCGATGCCTTTGAAGTTCTTCTCTGGCTTTGAAGGTTGCGGCAGGAGTCGAATGCCTTCGTCGGGCTCTTGGAAAACCCCCAGAGTTGTGGAATGCAGAGCAAGCCACTGCCCGGCCTGCTGGAATGCGATTAAAGCACTGAAACACACCAGAGCTCCCATGACTAGAGACGGCAAGCGAAACCCGGCGACGGTGCCCCAAGTATAATATTAGGGGAGGAAAAACAAAATGAGATAATAGGCTCAGGAAATAGAAAGAGAGAAGGGTAGAGTAAGAAGTAAATCCACGGAAATGAAAGATGATGTTCGACACGCGGAGAACATGGAACGACTTTGTAGTGAAGGCAGGTCTTAGCAACTAACAAAAATGGCTAAATGCCATTACTTAAGCTACTAGCTTTCATTTTCCTCTAGGCATAGTGGAATAACGGTACGAGTCAAAGGCGGAGCTTAAATTAAATTCTCAGGAAATAAATAACGCTCCACATGAAATGAAAACCCATAATCCGCATACCCCAACCTTCGACCTTCCCAACCGTACACACGAACGCGTTGATCTGCATCATCGACAACTTTGTCCTTTCACGTATGCCTTACGTCTTCTCGGCAGGCTTCTACAAAGGGTGAGTAAAGCCTGGAGATGACTGGGATGAGCCAAGTATGACGATCTCACAAAAGGTCAACGCCATTCTGTCCATTCCAACCGCTCGTCTATTCTCCATCACCTCAACCAGAGAGAATGACCTTCTGCTGAACGAGCAACTGCACAAACAGCCGTGTGCCAGAGAGGCAATCATGGGCATGGCAAACAATCGATGAAGGAAAGGCTACGATGAGCTACCATCATCTATGATAAACACTTGCTGATAAAAAAAAAAGGAGTCGAGATGCGCATCGACCAATGGTTGCAGAGAACGGTCGCCGTCTGCAAGTCGAGCTCTAAATCCCCCGACTCGTTTTAACGTCCTCCAGCGGAGAGCTGTTGTCTTTGCAAAAAGTTTCGAATTTCCACCAGGATTACTTCTTTCAAGTCTTTGGAAAGCACTCTACTTGATTTTAGCGCCGATTTCCCAGTCCTTGAAGGAATTTTGGGTCTCTGCAGTTTAACGACTACTTGCCCGATTCGACCGCTCATTGAAAAGTGAGCAATGTGAACGCAATATTCTCAGTCTCAAAAGGCCCGGTTTACACGACTTAGTTTGAAAACTCCGGGATCGCGTTTCCGTATAAACGGACCAAAACGGAGACTTTTGAAAACGAAGGCGTGACTCCGTCCACATTCGCCCCCTGATCAGGTCTTCTGGATCATTGCGTATCCTTCCCCGATTCGTCAAGCCCTTACCGTATGACCGTTACGCTTCCTCGATCGTATATACGTAACAACACGGAGACTGAACCGCACGCTTTGCTGGCTTTGTCGTCATTCTGAGCAGCCATTGTGTACTTCAATTCTGTATTTTATAACACTGCACCTGTTAGAGCGATCGCCAACAAATCTCATTTCGAGCGGCGTAAGCCCTACACGGAACGCCGCCTTGGACTAGCAACCAACTTCCTGTTTACACTTGCATTGCACATGCCCAGTGTGTATGAATGGTCATGTGACATGCGTTTTCGGTCGTGTAGCGTGGACGGAGATTTACGCCGTTTTAAAACCGACGATAAGCAGCCAATGAAAGATCAAGAGAAAATTGAATTCATCTGCAGCCATGCTCAGCAGATCTCCGAACCCGGGTTCATCTTCCATCTGTGTGTGTTGGAGGGCGAAATGTAAACAGTAATACTGCTTCTATAAGTAGTCATTAGGCATGGCACATCCAAATGTTCGTTAAGAACAGCAAACGCCTCATTTGGTGTTTTGAGTTCGCGTATTAGCATCGCATGAAACCTTTGTTTGTTTTCTGTACAACTCCGTCTCACCATCATTTCTGTCTCTGTCTCTAGTCGTTGTTTAGCAGATTATTCGCAGTTCAGTGGGCCGAACTAAAATTTCGTCGGAGAGGTTGAGCTACTGCGCCGTTTATCCACGGAGACCGTAAATCTCTAAATTCAACATCACGAGGTTCTTTCCGTCTTAAATTTCACCTTGTTTTCGCAACGAGCAGAATAGGCGGTCCCGAGAGAAACGCTCGTCAAAATATCCACCCGTTCTCCGACAACCTCACACACGCATAACTCCGCCGAATCGCTCGACCTCCCCCCCTCCCAGTCGTGTGTAGAACAGTTGGCTCAGCTGTGAAAAGCTTAGCCGAAACAGAGCAGGTCGAGGTCATGCAGCCACTTATCCACCTTGGATCTCAACGACTCTGGTCTCTATGCCAAGACTACCGGTCAATCAAATAAATCGTGTGTCCATCATCAGATGCCAGACATGAGCAGAGGGTGGTGGACCTTTCAACCAATCACAGCAGGAACCTCGTAAAGTTAGCTTCTTCCTCAGAAGTCACACAGTCTCAAGTTACAGAGATAAACCTGGGATGAATGACAGGGTTTAAGAATCTGCAGTCACGGAAAAACAGGCGGTCAAAGGCTAAGAAGGAACACAGCAACACCCCCCCCCCTCCCCGCCCCCGCCCCCATCCAAGCTGGATTTGCAGATGAGCAAGAACCAGAGCACACTTGAATCTCTGCGGTTACCTCTGGGTTGAGACATCCTTCCTGTTACTCGGATCTGGTTTCATCGACCTTGTTGAAGTTTTTGTGAGACATTAACTTTATAAGGGGAAGGGAATATTAACCAGTGCCAAGATACGAATCAAGAAATGGTATCTTGAAGGTTTAGGGTCAACATCACATGGATTTTATTGGAGTTCATGTCCAACTTTCCTCACGTCTATATCAAAAGTACATAAACGTAAAAACGAACATGCACGCATTTACAGAGATCTGGTAATCCCCGACAGACGATCCAGGAATTCTAGGAAAGAAGTTGCTACTGGATAGAGTTTGAAGTGCACTAAATCTGAAGCGAGGACGCCCCCACCACTGTCTGCCTTTGGCTCTTGATTCTTCTTCCTCTTGTTTTGAATAGTAGACCTATCACCTTTCACAAGGAACCGAAGAAATCCTTGCTCCAGGAATTACACGACTCAATGGGCCGATCATATTCTAGAGGAAATGGGAATGTGAATAAACAAAGTGAGGCTATTTCCTGGAGCAGGGCAAGGAAAGGCAGGGAGCTGGTCGGAGTGGTCCAGGTCTCCGGTTATTATTCCTTGAGGGAGGACCTTGGCCGCCATGAACAGGAGAGCCGGAAGCTATTTGGAAGAACTTCAAAAATGGGGAAGTCGCTGCATTCATGCCATGGCTGGAAGGGGAAAAGAGCAAAGCCGGAGACATGGAGATTCTCTTCTCTTGTCTCGCATGAGAAAGTACAAAACACTGCAGGGTGTTGCACCAGCACGCCGTTCTAAAATAAATACAACACAAAAAAGAAACCAAAAGCAGATTCAGTTTGGATTTGAAAAGATCTGCAATTAGGTTCTGGCTAAGTCCAAATCTAGAATTAGCTCAGCACTCGTACGGTCCAATGAGCCAACCACCTGGAAGACTGGAAGACACCCCCCACCCATGGTTCCGTTCTTTCACCATCATCGAGATAAAGCCCGGCAGTCCAAATCCACTGCTCGAAACAGAAATGTTATTGTGGCTGGACGAAATGATGACACAGATACTGCAATAAATGATGTCAGAATACGCTTTGGTGAGACATCCTGGATATCGTGAGGTTTTATAAGTTGCTTTTAAACGCTCGTAGATGTTTCCAAATTTTGAAGACATTATATAAGGAAATCATCTCTTCTAAAGTGGTCGATTCAAACCCTCTTGCCACACTGATCCATTTTTCTATTACCACAACTGTCGAGGCCTCTCTATACGAGCGTCAGGACTGACAAGTCAGTAACACCTATAAAAAAATTAAAATAAAAAAAACCTTCCTTCACACAAAAGAGAACAGTGAAAGAAGGGAGCAGTTTGAAAAAAAAGAAAAGAAAAAAAAAAATGATTAACTCTTAGTGCGGTCAAGCACCGTTTGCACTGGGTTCCCCGCACCCCCCTCGTCCACCGAGGTCTCGTTCTAGAGCTAAGCACGTCTTTGATACTCGACTATAAGCAATCTGGAGGAGTTACAGGTTTCTTTTGTAGTTCGTGCAGCACTGGGAAAGGGGAGGATCATGTGTATGGGTGCCAAGGCTGGGATTTTGTCTCGCTTTTCTCTTTCCAAAGCCCCCATCCCCCCGCTGACACACCCCTCTCATGCCCCCCTCCACCCACCCGTCCGCCCGACTCCAAACAACATAAAACGAAAGCAGAAACTTTAACTTCAAAGCTTAACAAATCTGAAAAAGTTTATAGATTGGTAATCGTGATGGAAGGCGATGAGCAAGATGAACCTCCACAAGGAAAGATTGTAGATATCGAATTTTGATGAAGAAAGGATAGAGGATGCAGGTCGGGAGTGGGAGGGGTTTAGTGAGAGGATCCGAAGGAGACAAAAGGAGGAAAAGAGGGAGAGGCTCAACTCCCATGGGAGCTTTTCTTAAAGCCATTCCATCAACTTTTGCTTGCTTCATTCATCCAAAGGCCTGCTCTTTTGAAAAACCAGAACATGACGTAAACAGGCTCCCAGTCCGACTGTGATTTTTAAAGTCTGTTGTCTCCATGCTGACTTATTGGAATATTTGAGATATTTTAACCTAGGGTTTATCCAATTTTAGTTGTTGCCAATTCCCAGTCATTAACCAAGACTCCAGTTTGTGACGGTGAAAGCCTCCCAACACGTACATGCTTCTTCTGCTGCATCATTTCAAACTGCCGCTTACGCAACGCCGTGGTGCAGCTGAAATGGCTTGGAGGAGATCTCGGTCATGCCACATGGGAGCCCTTACTCGTAAAAGCTCTTAACACATCTGCCCAGGATCATAAATACTCTTTTTTTTTTTTTTTGGCTACAGAACATGGACAAAATACCATATCGTCACTGCACTATGCCTTGTGAAGTACTAAACCTCCCAATAACGAACCCTTGGTATGTACGCCAAACCGTACAAGAATTTGTTTCATGCTTATTTGCAGTATTGCAGAATCATACAATATATTTGTGAAATGTTATGGCAATATTATTGCCCTTTGATCCACTAACGATTCACGTACTCTCTTGTGGAATTCCAACATTTTTCAGCAAAAACTCGGTCTTTAAAATAACTCGCAGCGCTGCCCAAGTCCTTCTCAAAATAAAAAAAAATAAACGGACAGTTTATAAGTCGGTCAGTAAGTCAATAAACAACTAAATCCATCATTAGATACCCGAATAAGACAAAAAGTCAATAAGCAACCGAGTAAGCAAGTCCGTAAACCTGTACGTCTGTAAGTTAGTACGTCCACAGGTCAGTAAGTCATTAAATAAATCTGTAAGTAACCAAGTCAGTAAATTAGTCAGTCAGTCCGTAATTACCCAAGTCAGTAATTAGTCAGTAAATTAGTCAGTACGTAATTACCCAAGTCAGTAATTAGTCAGTAAATTAGTCAGTACGTAATTACCCAAGTCAGTAATTAGTCAGTAAATTAGTCAGTACGTAATTACCCAAGTCAGTAATTAGTCAGTCCGTAATTACCCAAGTCAGTAATTAGTCAGTCCGTAATTACCCAAGTCAGTAATTAGTGAGTCAGTACGTAATTACCCAAGTCAGTAATTAGTCAGTCAGTACGTAATTACCCAAGTCAGTAATTAGTCAGTCAGTACGTAATTACCCAAGTCAGTAATTAGTCAGTAAATTAGTCAGTACGTAATTACCCAAGTCAGTAATTAGTCAGTAAATTAGTCAGTACGTAATTACCCAAGTCAGTAATTAGTCAGTAAATTAGTCAGTACGTAATTACCCAAGTCAGTAATTAGTCAGTAAATTAGTCAGTACGTAATTACTCGTCAGTAATTAGTCAGTAAGTAGTCAGTAAATTAGTCAGTAAGTACATAATTACCCAAGTCAGTAAGTAGTCAGTAAATTAGTCAGTACGTAATTACTCGTCAGTAATTAGTCAGTAAGTAGTCAGTAAATTAGTCAGTAAGTACATAATTACCCAAGTCAGTAAGTAGTCAGTAAATTAGTCAGTACGTAATTACTCGTCAGTAATTAGTCAGTAAGTAGTCAGTAAATTAGTCAGTCAGTACATAATTACTCAAGTCAGTAATTACTCAGTAAATTAGTCAGTACATAATTACCCAAGTCAGTAAGTAGTCAGTAAATTAGTCAGTACGTAATTACTCGTCAGTAATTAGTCAGTAAATTAGTCAGTACGTAATTACCCAAGTCAGTAAGTAGTCAGTAAATTAGTCAGTACGTAATTACCCAAGTCAGTAAGTAGTCAGTAAATTAGTCAGTACGTAATTACCCAAGTCAGTAAGTAGTCAGTAAATTAGTCAGTCAGTACATAATTACTCAAGTCAGTAATTACTCAGTAAATTAGTCAGTACATAATTACCCAAGTCAGTAATTAGTCAGTAAATTAGTCAGTCAGTACATAATTACCCAAGTCAGTAAGTAGTCAGTAAATTAGTCAGTCAGTACGTAATTACCCAAGTCAGTAAATTATTCAGTCGGTATGTAATTACCCAAGTCAGTAATTAATTCAGAAAATCAATAAGTCTGCAAGTCCATAATTAAAATGACCGAGTCCATAGATCAGTAATCGAATAAGTCAGTAAGTGTACAAGTCTGTAAGTCAGAAAGCCAGTAAGTAAATCAATGAGTCAGTAACAGAGTCATTAAGCCCATAAACCAGTGAGTCTACAGGTCAGTAAATCAGTCAGTGTCAGTAAATAACTATGCAAGTCACCAAGTAAGAAAATAAATAAACAAACAAAAACAGATAAATATATAAATAAACCCAACGATTAAGTTTTAAGAAGAACGCCACTAACTGTCGATATTCTCGATAGATTCTGTAATGTTTGGAAATCAGGCTACGAAAACCGAACATCGGCACACAGACGGTAGACGCAACAAAGCTAACGTCTGAAAAAGACAACAGATCCACAGTTCATAAGGAGAACTTTGAAAACGATCACCAGCAAAACACATTCAGTTCTTCCGATGTCACGGTATTAAGGGTAAAAATGGTCGTCGAGTTCATTACGAACAGTACATTTAAAACACCATGACGCTGTAAACACTTAACAGTACAGGCGACCACTGTAAAACAAAAACCAAGACACGTGTACTTTAAACAGGAAAACCACAAGACCACCACCACCTCCATCACCAGGACTGAAACCGAGAGACAGGACCACGGTCACGCTCGGCTCTCGATCAGCATGAGCTCATTTATCACACGTTACCTCTTCGGAGCCGAAACAATACGTTAAACATCAAACCAAACGTTTAAATCTCCACCGAAACAACACGATCGCATGACTCAGAGAGAACAGTGCCAAATGGATTGCCTCAACATCTCACAGAGAGAAGAGAGAGAGAGAGAGAGAAAACAAGAGCAGCGCTGAAATAAAGTAAAACAGGAAGTAGAAATCAGATAGTAATGTGTTAGATAATGAAGAATTGTTGTTTATTGTCTTCATGAATATGTTAATTTATCTTTTTATTACCCGAGTACTTTGTCTTATGAATACAAAAGGTGTTCATTCATTTGATTACGCAAGTTGTTGTTTTTTTGCCTTTGATGAACAATGTCTAAATATATCTTTATTACTCGAGTATTTCGTTTATTTCTCATTTGTGTACTCGAGTACTTGGTCTTCATTAATACAACTGTGTCTATTTCTTTTTATTTCCCCCCCTGAGGATTTAAAAAAAAAAAAAGAAAAGAAGAATCTGTTCTCTTATTATTACTACTTGTAAGTATTTTGTTTCTATTAATAGTCAATTATTATTATTATTATTTTTTATTTTTATTATTTTTTTTTGTTACTCGAGTATTTTATCAGTTTTTCATTAACCAACTATTTTGTCTGAACACAACTGTGTCAAGTTTTCTTTTGTACTTACTCTGTAATACTTCATCTTGGGGGTGGGGGTAAAGAAAACTTTACAGTTTTATTAAATAGCACAAAAAATGACACCCCCCCCCCCAAAAAAAATAAAAAATACATCAAATACTCTAGTAATAAAAAAGTTATTTTATTACTCAGGCATTGTGTCTATTTTTCCTTTTATACAAGTATTCTGATATACCTGAGTAATAAGGTTTTTTTTATTTATTTATTTATTTTAAATGGTCAGTTTTATTATGAATGCAATACCAAAAAACAACCAAAACAACAACAACAACAACATGATGGACAGTTTCTTCTTCTTATTATTTTCTTATTCCTCTCGGGTATTTTGAGCCTTGCAAATATTGCATCACACAGAGTCATACTAATAAAGCTGTACCGAAACAGCGAGAGTGAGAGAGCACAAGAGAGAGAGAGAGAGAGAGAGAGAGAGAGAGGGCTCCAGGGTATATAGTGAACAAACTACACTGTTGCTAGGAGAAGGGAAGCCAGTCTAGAAAATATTTTCCACATTGAGAGGATAAGCTCATCGGGGAAAACGCTGAACTCACACAGAGCATAATAACCAACAAAGAGAAGAAAAGAGTAAGAGAGTGCGGATGTGAAAATGGGCGGGACTTGGTAAATTACAAGGGAGGCCAATATTTCCATGCATCCATCATGGTTTGCACCCCCTGAGGATAGTACCAAGGCAACACAAATGATCAAAGTGAGTACAAATCAATCAGATCAATTGACCTCTATAGACAGACTCTTCCTGGTCTTGTGCACCACACGCTCAGAAATAACGGCACCAAAAGGTTACTTTTGCTTGGCGCTGGGGTGGTACCATCAACGGGACAGCTTTTGAACCTGTATCTTTTTCGATCAGGAACATGTGAACGTAGGGTACACATCCTAAATTTCATTCATTCGTTATTCTGGTCAGGGTAGTGATGGATCTTAGGAAGCACTGATACACCATTCTAAAAAAACGACGATTACAACCAACGTACACCATACTGCGGTTTATTTCTGAGAGTGGACCATTGAGTCATGGTCCCAGGTGGGGGGGATGGGGGGGGGGGGAAGCCAGAAAAAACCCAAAATGCTAGACAGATAGAAGAATATACCCGGGTCATTTCGTGTCCATTATCCAGGGGGGTACAAAGTATTGCACTAAACCACACGTGTATATATAATGAGAGAACACGCATCAATCCACGACGACACGATCAGTTTTCCTGTTGATTTATTCCCCCCCCATTCTCAGCTCAACCTAGCAGAGCTCGAACGCAACCAATTAAATAACAAAATGCGTGTGTAGCTCCGCCCACATTCCCGCTTGAGCAAATGGACTGCATTTCCCGCCTCTTTCCAGTTCCATTTATCGTCTCTATTTTTAAATCATAATAAATATTTACTTGTAGCGTAGTTTTTATAACGTTGTGATAGATTATTTTTTTTTTAATTGTATTAGTTCGCTAGAAATACCAAAATACACGTTAATCATTATTCGTATCTATATCTAGACATTTGATCCATGCGTCGTGAATCGTAGGAAAGACGAACAAGATCGTGACGTGATCCTTTTGGGATCGTTTAGATGTTTACAGCAGGGCTGTGTATTTCCACACCAGCGTCACGTTAGCATGAATCACTCGCTAGCCTTTAACGAACACAATCGCAAGCTAGCGAACACGCAGCGACTAGCGGAATGGGTACGGCGGTCTACTCTAGACGGTGTCGGAGCAGCCGTGGAAAAAAACAGGACGCGGCCGGGCCGAGTGAATTCCAGCCAACGTTTGTTTAGCGGCAAAGTGATCGAGGCACACAAACGCGGTATTGTTCAGTCCCCGCGCGGCGCCGAGTCGTTCCACAAGGCAAACAGGACGGAGACGTGTGGAGTCTCCGAGAGAAACACTGTGATGGAGTTAAACATCAATCTCTCTCTCTCTCTCTCTCTCTCTCTCTCTCATTTAATGGTCAATCATTACTGAAGGGTTTTTTTCCGTTCCAACTAGAAAGCAAGTCCAACACTATTGTCTGATCTAGCATACCTGACTAGCATGCATTAGAGAAGTACAATGTCTTTGTGGGCTAATCTGCCTCTTTAAAAGTGAACTACTTGAAAAGGCTAAAAACTGACAAGGAAGGTTTATTTAAAAAAAAAGAAAAGAAAAGAAAAGAAAAAAAAAAAAGAAAAGATCAGACACAATGGGCGGAGTTACTTTAGCCACCTGAAAGTTTAGGCGGCCATAAACAACTGTTCCCTCTTCCTCCCGAACTTAAAAATCAAATTACCAGGAAGTTCCGGCTTCACCGCGGACTCGTTCACAGCACCGACACTGGAGACTCCTTCCAGAAACGTTCAATAAACATCTCACAGAAAACGTCACCGTATCCGTGACTACCTGCGTTCTGTAATCCGTTTCTGTGGATCGTTACAAGTCCCTTTGTAAATAAAATGGTCTGCACTTATATAACGCTTTTATCCAAAACGCTTTACACTGCGTCTCACTCACACACTCTCTCTCACACACACACACACACACACACACACTCTCTCTCACACGGTAGCAGGGCTGCCATGCAAGGCGCTAGCTTGCCATCAGGAGCAACTCGGGGTTCAGTGTCTTGCCCCAAGGACACTTCTGCATGTGGAGTCGAACCGGGCCGGGAATCGAACCGCCAACCCTACGATTAGTGGACAACCCGCTCTACCACCTGAGATACAGTCGCCACGCCTTTTGTTGCTATAGAAACGAGAAGGTATTAGAACGAGCGGTCCTTTCTCCTTCTTTTCTTCCTCTTTATTTCTTTCCATCTCTTTATTTCCTTCTTTTTCCTTTGTCCCTTTCTTTCCTTCTTTGCCCCCATTCTTTTTCTCCTTTCTCCATTTCTTTCTCTTTCCATTTCCTGCTGTCGCTCTTTATTTCCTACTTTCTCCATTTCTTTCTCTTGACTTTTTTAAAAATTAATTCCTCTCTTTTTTTCCTTTTTTCTTTCCTTCATTTCTTTCCTTCTCGGTCCCCCATTCTTTTTCCTTTTTGCCCCCTTCCCCCTTCCTTCTTCCGTTGTCGTCCCTTTCTTAATTAATGCTGGATTTTTGATTTGTGTGAGCGGTAAGCCGTAATCATCGAGCTTGAAATATTTCACTTTATGTAACGAAACCTACAATATTACCAAAGTTCCACTTTTTGAATTAAATTACAAAAGGAAAAAAAAAAAAAAAAAAGGAACTTTTCCACAATATACACATTTTCTGATCTGCACCTGTGTGTGTGTATACACACACACACACACACACACAGTTACGAGCATTACCCACAGACCCACCTTCACCCATCACACAGACACACAGACGCCCCGGACCCTCATCACGCCCTTCACGGCACCGTTCCGCCGGTTTGGCGATCAGTACAGTTTACACGACGCTCCCGAAGCGCAACCCGACTGTCACAACACGAGCCGGAGGAGAACAGAGCGTCTTTTGTGGCCGCCCTCATCTCTCGCTCCTTTCGTTCACCTTCATAAGCCTGCGCGTTCCATCATCACCCCTACAGAGGAGTCTATTCACATCCTTCCAGACAAAGTGTACGCGGCCATCCCAGGCATCCTCGGCACGCTGATGTTCACCGCCGATATCACCTTCAGATCCTTCACGCTTCAGCCGCGCAGCGCACTTCTCCCTCCTCCTTTCTCTCCTCCTACCCCCGAGCACCAGATCTTTCTCTCTGGGTCGCAAAAAAAAACCCCCAAAAAACGTTCTTTTTCCTCTTTATTTTCGTCCGTCTCCAAGCCTGGATTCTCAGTTGAGTCTTTGTCTGCCTTCGTCACCATCTGGACTTTCTTTACTTATCCTTCTTTTTCTCTCCATTTTTCCTTCTTTCGTTCTCTTCCCTTATTTCTTCCTTTCCTTTTCTCTTCTTTTCCTTATTTCCTCCTTTCTCTTCCATCCTTCCTTCCTTCTTTCCCTCTCATTTCTTCCATTCCATCTCTCTTCCATCTTCCTCTCCCTTTCCTTCCTTCATCTCCCCATTGATTCGTTCCCTTTTTGAAACCGAGACTAATTTTATTCCTGTCCCTGAACTTCAATTCTTTCTCGTGTCAAAACCTCGATTCTTTCCTTCAGTGTTTTTTCCTCCGCCTCGGTCTCTCCGTGTTCTCCTCCTGTTCACTCGTCCTTTTTAGGGGTCCAAGCACCAAGCGTGATTCTTTTGACTCAATTCTTTCAGTTCCACAGACTTGAGCTGCTTTTCTCATTCTAGGAGCTTCAATTCTTTTCCTACTCTAATTCCCGATCTTCCCCTCCTATTTCCCGGTTTCAATTCTTTTCGTCTCCGAGTCTCGATTTCTTTCCTCTTTCTAATCTCCGAGCTTCAGTTACTTTACTCCTTTTCTCCCCATGTCTCCTCTCAGTTCTGGCTTTTTTTTTCTCCCCATCTAGACTGGTCCTCAATTCTTTTCTCATCTCTGAACTTCAACTCGTTTTCTCCTTACGACTCCCATTTTTTTTTTTAAATCTCATTTCCTGGTCTCAATTTCTTTCCTCCTTTCAACCCCCAGCTTTAATCCCTCTATCCCCCCCCTCCCCATCCATTTTTGACTCCAACCCATGATTTAATCTTTTTTTTTTTTCACTTTTTCATCTCTTACATCTCCAGCCACTATTTTTAAATGTCTCTCTTCACCTCCACTCCATCGAGCCCTAATTAACCCCTTCTTTCATCCTCTATTTGCTTGTTATTTTCATAACTCGGCTGCTGGCAGAAATGGATTGAGGAAGGGCGTGTGCCTTATCGCCACATCGGAGGGTCGCCGGGGCCGTCGGATTTTCCCCATCGATCGGCTGCTGCAGCGTTCTCGCGGCGGTTTAAATTCAAATTCGGTCGCATTCTTTGCTTAAATGTATTTCAACATTGTTGTTTTTTTTTTTTCCATTTTCTAAAGTTAGTCTCTCTTTTCAACTCTCTAATCGCTTATCGGACACGCTCCATCTCCAGCGTGTCGAGAGAGGGACATGCCATCCATTCTCACGTCTTGTGAACGCTCGAGCTGGGCACCGTGGCCTCTTTGATGTGCCGTCTGTGCAGCTGCTGATAGTATCGGAGCTCTCCATTACTCTGTGTGTGTGTGTGTGTGTGTGAGTACAATAACAAGCAGCCCAGTGAAGGGAGTGTAAGCTACAAAGTCTTGAACACGTTCAGCAAAAGATGAAAGATCGAAAGAGGAAATAAAGAAACGGAAGAATAAAATGTGTGCAAAAAACAAGGCGAGAGAGAGAGAGAGAGAGAGAGAGAGAGAAAACTCATAACTGCGAGGAAACGAAGACGGAACTGCTTTATGCTGGACGGCCATCTTGGAGAAGTCTTCAAAACTCGCCCTACAAGAAGGGCACGATGGACGGGAGGCTTTAGGACCGGGCCACAGGCTTCGAGAGAGAGATAGAGAGAGAGAGAGAGAGAGAGATAGAGATAGAGATAGAGATAGAGAGAGAGAGAGAGAGATAGAGAGAGAGGGGGGTGTCACAATGTCATGTTTGACCTCTGCAAGAAGTTCCCGTTCATACCAGTGTCCGTTTACAAAGCCCTCAGCCAGCCGGACGTAAAGCCCACGCTTACGTTTACAACGAAGACAAATGTCAAGTACGTTACTGCGAACAAGCCATCGTTCGTTTGGTCCGTTAGCCGGTCGATAGTCACGTGCATGACCACGATACAGTCTTTGGAAAAACGGCGTCACTGTTAGCTACGAAATGACTACTTTTAGAAAAGAAAAAAAAAAAACAACCAAAAAACCCGTGAATTAAATCCGACTCGCCGAAAACATCTCGCCCTCGTCCTTCTGGATTCGCTCTACGGCAACCGCGGTTTGGCCTCGTCCTCAGGATACGCGGCTGCAAACAGGAAAACACGTTACTGCAAACAACCGCACAGAACACCGCGCCATTGCTGACCAAAACTAAACCAAACAATAACAACAACGTTGTTTCAGATCTACTGAACGCTACTGAACTGTCCGTCCAAGAAAGAACACCTAGGAGATTTGATCTTTATATTCTTTTTTTTTTTTGGGGGGGTCGTATAACACATAAGAGTTGTCACGATAATATAAAACATCTCTTACGATTTGACAACACCATCTGAATCGTCGCGATACCACGCGAGACCGGGTTCATTTTGTCGATTTCAATTCTGAACGAATTGAAAATACAAGCGATATCAATGTTAAACGGACAAACCGGACTTTCATCTCAAGACTTTACTAACGAGGATGAAGAACCGCCTGTCGGAAAAACTTCGAGAAGCGATCTGCGACAAAAAAAAAAACGCGCCACGTATTTTCATCTACTGAAAATATCCTCGAGCAATGGGAACATTCTCCGAGAACAAACACGTCAATTTCTAAACCTTGGTCCAGCCAGTCGGAGGGCGGGGGGGGGTTGGGGGGACACTCTGGAAAAATCTGAAGGTAGCCTTTCTGGAGAAGAAAGAAGCAGCCCCCGCAGGACTTCGTAGAAATGAACGGGGGGGGGGAATAAAAAAAAAAAAAACCCTCCGCGAGTTTGAAAAAAGCCGCAGAAAATATCAATACTCGAGCGTACGTTTTGAACGACACTCGCGTTTTTAGCCTTATTGACCACGACAAAACTCTCCGACACTCGGGAATTGATGAGCAGAGGCGTAGGAATACAAAGGAGGCGTGACGCGCGCTAAATGACGACGCCCCCGCGGCGCTGCTCCGGCGTTCCTCGGCCTTTCCGTGTCCAGATGGCCGTGATTTGCGTTCGGCAAGTCCGATCTCGTCCGAGTGCTCGAGGGCACAATCGCCATCCTGTGCGTTAACACCGGCGACCTCGAAGCCGGGACCTTTGACCTCTTCGTGGGCCCGAGGACAAAACATCAGAGGGACGTCTGACGAGCTGCGCGCGAAGTGTTGAAGATGGAGGAGCGGAGCCATTTCGCCACAGGACTGAAAACACCACGCCTCCAGATGAACGTCTGTTCGGATTAACTTCGCAACAAATAAATAAATAAATAAATAAATACGATGTTTAAGTTGAAGGAAATGTTAATAACTGGATTTCTAAAAAAAAAAAGAACGACAGAATTCCAGTCACGGGAATCAAATTGAAGGAATCATTCAAACAAAAGAAAGTCGGTCTAATTTTAAGAATGCGCAAAAACTAGTCTTACAAGTCTTAGAATTCAGACTACAATTTAAACGAACACCCACGCACTTCACTTCACAGCGGTCTAATCCCATGCGAACACGTCTAATTTAAGCTTGCATCACAGGACTTGGATCAGACGGCGAGGATACTGTAACGACACGACGCAAAAAAAAAAAAAAAACACAACAACAAAAAACACGCTTCACAGGATTATCACGAGGAGTACGATTACATATGCAAAATACGGAATAGGACACGCCCCCTCCTTCCCCCCGCCCCCTCCTCGAGCTCCTCCTCGACTTAAACCTCGTAAAAAGGCGTTTTGTGTAAAACAAAAGGCCGAAGTATATTTACACGCCGTCCCAGAATTCCTTGCTGAAGGATTTACCTTCCTGCGCTCGCCGTCTCGAATTATTCCACCGACGCCACCTGTGTGGTCTACGCTCGGAAGGGGGAAAAGTAAACACGCCTCTGGTCCTACTGACATCGGAACCCGCGGAAAACAAAACAAAAAGCGGTAAAGAGCTAAAGAAAAGTAGATGAGGAAGAAGAAGAAAAGAAAAAAGCATTACACATCCTGCCAGCGTAAGCTGTTGGGGCTATTAAACACACACACACACACACACACACACACGAAAAGATCGTCGAGAAGAGAGGGTTTTTAGAACCTCTGTAGACAGTTAGATCAACAACGCTGGGATCTCCTGAACCATGGTTTCTTGGTTTCTGGAGGATTCTAGCTTCGATTATTCCTTCGTGTCGACTAACAGCGTTATCCTGGTCAGGGTCGTGGTGGATCCGGAGACTATTCCCGGGAATACCGGGTGTGAGGTGGAATACACTCAGGATGGGAAAGCAGTCCACCAGACGTGATCTTAACATCGATTCTGAACTTCCTGCCTCCCGAAATAAAAACGCCCCCAAATCCCCCAACATTACTGACAGGACATGAAACGCTGGCGACGTCCGTTCTTGCGTAAACACGACGACCGATAGATGGCGTGACGCCCGTCTATCATACACATCATACACACACACACACAGACTTGGAGATGGATCAGTAGCACATGAATACCGATTAAAACTCATTTTGATTTAATTTTGAAGAAACTGAGCAGTCGGACTCGCGGTGCGGTCGGCGCACGCCGGCGCTCATCGTCCGAAAGGTCTAAAGGTCCTGGTTTTCCGCGTTATTTTCTCTCTCTGCTAAAAACAGAAAGCGGCGGCGGCTAAACGGAACCGATCGGGCCTCTGCTAGCGTTTCTAACGGCGCTCGGTGGGCTGCGTCTCACCTCAGGAGTGTTAAACAGCTCTAATTACATTCCTGTGGGCAGACATGTGGAAGTGAAGGCCACACTGGATTTGGCTCTTTACAGCGCTCGGGTTATTACAGCCAAGCAGCACAGCTGGAGTTCACTTCCTTCTCTCTCTCTCTCTCGCTCTCCTCGTGTTAACTTCCTGTCCTCTTCCACGTCGTTCTCACATCGTCACGTCGCACGTGTCGCTCTCCGTGGGTTTGGAAGAGCGATATGACGGGACTGAGGAAAACCCACCTCGAATCGGAAATTATTACGGGACATCAGCGACGACTCTGTGCGTTTCGCGTGCCCGCGTTTTTGCTGTGGGACGAAAGTTTTGGCACCTCTTGATATTCATCCCAATAGGAAATCGCGTCGCTGGGGACAGAAAATCCTGGCAACGAGTGGGAAAAGATGCAGGAAATGTGGACTTTGAAACAGAACGCGCTCCGAAGTGAAGTTCAGACAGTCTCCTGTCGGTGGACGAACGTTTACCACAACGTTAAGCGCGATGGAGAAGAAACCGTTCGCGCCAGTCTGCTCGTCTCCAAATGTGTGCAAACATCTGGATTATTATTTGGTACCTACAATCGGTTACACAGGGAAGGGAAATTGTAATTTAAAAAAATGTATTTAATAAATAAATAAATAAATAAATAAATAAACCCCCCCCCCCTAGATGTTTATCCGCAGAACTACCGAATATTAAAATGACTGAACAGACAACGACTAGGGGTCACGGTCGACACGTTTCGCACAAGAGCGCATTTATCGAGGACTATTTTGCCTCGCAAGGGGTGAGCAGACGCTCTCGGGAGGAGGACGGGAAACGGAAGATATTAAAAAATAAAACAAACCGACCAATCAGATTGGGACACGATCAACGTCAAATAAATCAACGCATTAAAAGATCACAGGTTAAGAAGTGGAGAAAACAAAAGCTCTTCAAAAACACACACGTGCGTTTATTCTTGAGCCGGCGTGGGACTAGGCTAGGTGTGGAAAAGAAAAGAAATAAAAAATATATATAAATAAATAAATAAAAACCACATGAAGATAGATACGGAATAATGAAGATGGATGTAGAAAGAGATATTGGAGATATGATTAGAGAGAACGAAAGATGGATTGGATAGAGAGAGTGGGGACAATCTTATGAGGGATGAGACAGAGAGAGAGAGACGGGGAGAGGGAGAGGGAGAGAGAGAGAGAGAAAACACTCACGGTTGGAGAATACGTGGTGTTTCATATGAATGCGAATTAGGATTTAAAAAATAAATAAATAAATTTAAACTGTTTGACGCGCAAAAACATGACCGTGGTTTTCTCTCCTCCTGCCATATACGTCCATCAAATAACGTTTGGAAGGACGAAGCAGGGACTCTCCTCCTTGGTGTTTCTGGTGGTGAGTGTACAGCTAATATTTCTAGCCCCCCACCAAATGGTCTACTTCTCCAAAAGATTTCCCATATCTGCTGCTTCTCCCAGTACACGGAGTAACGATGCACGTCTACGCCGACATGAAGTACTGTTGGAGAAATCGCTCTCTCGCCCTTAAATGAGGTCCGGAGGGAGACTCAGACTCTCGCTCATCCTTCACTGTGAAGCGTAATCTATCGAACCCGAGAGCCGGTCCCTCGAGCTGGCGTTGGCTATTAAACAACACGCCAGATTGATAAAAAGTGTTCGTACAAGACAGATTGAGAGACGCCCAGTCGGTGTGAGGGTAAAACATCGCCCGTATCACCAATTAAAGACTGATGAGTGCAGGGGAGCTGTTACCACCACCACCACCACCACCACAGCAGCGATGGATGAATGGATGGCCCGTACACAGGGCTGCCACTTAATTATGCCTGTTAAACTGCATCCGGAATTACACCAATACACTGAATTCTCAAATCTGATTGGTCAGAATACGGATTCGTTTTCTATAATCGCACCTCTGACTGTAGTTCCAGATGACATTCAGATCACAGGTGTAGATCGATCTAGAATCATATCATATTTCTCGCTCGTCTGAATACGTCATCGTTTCGATAGCTCGTTCAAAGGGACTGGTTTTGCCGGGGATGTTGATTTATCGTTTACGGAAGGAGTCTCCGGTGTCAGTGCTTCGTAACAGGCTCGGTTTTCCCAGTAGAAACCAGAAAATGCTTCAAAAGTACCCGTTCAACAGATCATAAATTGTACTCGTTGGAAAATCGGTGTTAAACAGCGGGGAAATGCTGTCGGTGGATAAGAATTCACTCGGAGTTACAGTAAGTCCGCATCATCGCATTGATCGTTTCTTAATAACCGCACGACTCGGAATGCCTTCTTCTGTAATTATTGACGAATCCATCATCATCGTCATCATCATCGGGTCCATCAACCCTACGACATGCGCAATTAGCGACTTCAATCCGTCTTCAGCCAGTATACATTTTTTTTCTAACTTTTAAACAACGGCGGTCTTCCTCGATTTCACGGCTAGTTCGTGCCCAAGTGCGCGGTCAGCGAAGAGAGGGGACATCAGGTCATATTCCAGCGTTTCAAGCGAGCGACGTGACGTTCACAACTCGAACAACGTCGACACCTAGAGGCCGAACTTCCTCGTGAGCAAACGCCGCGGAAACGAATAAAAATGCTAAAAACGAACATGCAGAAATAAAACTCTCGCGTTTGTACACACACACGGACGGGTTTTATTCTTTCTATTGTCGAGGCGTTCACGGAAATTCACTTTCTTTCATGTTACTCATCCTACTTGTGCTGCGGTGTCGATATGAATCTCTCTTACGGGAATTTCTCTCTCCCTCTCTAACAGTAGACCATTATTCCGATACGAAAACGCGTTATTCGTCGCATATAGCGACGTGTACATGATCGGTGTGTCGCTCTTGTATGTGCGTAATGTGATGCGTCAAAGCGAAATTCCTGTGCAACCTGTACAAAATAAGAACGTTAAAGCGTTCAGGTTTTAGCCAAAGACTAATAATTACTGATAATTACCACTGACACTAATTACGGTTAGAGCGTTCAATTATACTTATTAGAACAATTATTTTATTCTGCATGATGTATGACAATTATATGGACAAACCTGCATTCCATTTGGGAGTAGGCTGCTTAGGTCAACAGTGTTCTACACACCGCGTGTACATACATTATATACACGCATTCATTTATTTATTTATTTATTTATTTATTTATTTATTATAGACACACACGTATGTGTGTATGTATGGGTGTGTATATTGTAAACCGTGATTAAGAAATATCGTGAAAGGACAAATGTATTACGGCCGCATGATTAACAGGTTGCGAAAGAGTGGGGTTTTTTTTTTTTTTAACTAAAGGAGCCTAAATACTTTGACCCCAGCGCGTTTTTGAGCTGATGAGGCGTTCGTGGCGGCGCGATAAGACGCTGCTTCGCCGACACACACGAGTGGAAACCAAAAAGAATGGGGGGGGGGGGAATACAGAGAACTGAAGATGGAAGAAAGAAAAGGACACAGAAGCGAGAGAGAGAGAGAGAGAATAAAAAGAATGTAAAGGGAACATGACGGACAAAAAGGCCTGTGTCAGAGACTCTACCCATCCGTCAGCACATTCCTGTCCAACAAAGCAGCTGTAAAGCCCAGAGAGACGAGGGCATTACCGTCTCCCAATACAATGTTGTTTACACAGAGAGAGAGAGACAGAGAGAGACAGAGAGAGAGAGACCAAAAGGAGATTTAAAGAGAGAGAAAAATGAGACCGACTGAAACAATCATGAAGCAAAAGAAAAAAAAAAAAAAAAAAAAAGGGACAGTGATGACTCCAAAAGTAAGACGGGTAGAGCGTGAGAGGGAAAATCAAGCAGACAGACATCTTAAAGACAGCAAGACAGGAAAGAACGACAGAAGGACACAGACTGACGAAAATGAAGACGGAGCGGTTTGGAGACGCACGAAGATAAACAGACCGACGGAAATAAGAGCGAGACCGACAGAAAGAAAGAGACTCTGACTGAGAAGATGACGAAGAAGAAGGTTAAAGAGAGACAGACTGAGACACACGGGACCATCAGAAATCAGCCCATGATGCAATGCGAACGCACGAAACGTAGAAGTGGCGGCAAAAATATTTGCCATTTAAATCGCCGTGTAATAAAACCGAGCGTGTTACGCCATCCCGCTGGGGAAAAGCCCCCAAAACGATAGAAACCGTCACAGAAACTCGAGTAATGGCACTACGAGTGCCATTACAAAGCATCAGCGAACCATTAAAATTATCTTTAACACTAGACACAACATGCCACGAATAGAAGGCAACAAATTACCAAATAGCACCATTACAGTTTCCATTAAAACCAATACAATTCCCATTATAACCATTACAAATTCTTCAAGGGTTTCTGGTTTTTTTTCCCCCGCAGCTCGTGTCTCTATGAGTTCATGTTTGTGGCTAATTAGCCTATTAGCTAGTAACCAGGCCCGTTCAGTCACCACTGAACGGGCCTGGTTACTAGCTAATAGGCTAATTAGGCTAATTACTTGCTAATAAAACCGGGAAATAAGGCGACACAGTGATAAATGCTGTCACGATACAGGTTTCTGAAGGTACATTTCATATTTTTACAACAAACTCTGACTGGATGCATTAGATTAAATGCTACTGAACCTTTCAATTTGCAAAATTATACATTTCTGCTTCCTGATCTTTCCTGTGGAGACATTAAAAGTGTTTCTTGCTGCGGTTTTTAACTGAACACTACGGTTTCTGCTGCCAGTTTGTTCGCAAGGCCAAATATCTTGATACGGATACCGCATTGTAGCGGTAACGTGATCGATCACGTACTCTTCCTCCCTAAAACAAACTCGACACTCGCTCCATTACACAACGAGGGAACCTTTCCTCTCGTGATGCCCTTAACTTACAAGTAGAAGTGCTTAAAGCGGTCAGAACCATGTCGCTAGGCAACTGAGAAACCTGGCCAGCTTGTTTAAAGCCAGCTCTAACTGAGGCGAACGGTTTGGCTACGTTCGAACAAACCGCTTGCGTAGTTTCGCGAACGCGCGCAGCTGTTCAGGACGATGTAGAGACGACGTCGCGACCACGAAAATGACATCAAATCGTCTGGAACGCCAACGTTTACCTCAGATATGCTGATGGATTGTTAAGAAAAGACTCCGGGTAAGCTAAAAAGGACACCGTAAATAGACTTAGCGCTGACTGCTAACCAACGTTCTGAAGATCTAGATCGAGAAACGTCACGGCTTTCACACGCCGAGCGAACGGATATGGTTCTGACGTCAGGGATACCGCAATACCAGATTGGTTTCAACGTAATGTTTTTGTAAACATCACACCGTTTGATCGGAGCAGGAGTGACGGAGTCAGACGGTGGTAAGAGGAATGACGGCGATCAAAGTGCAAGACAAACAGTTTCATCTGTTCTCTTCCCACAGAGGAGGAGGGAACGCACACACACACACACACACACACACACACACACTTAAATGACTTTGGCTAGAATATGAAAGGCTCAAGATTTAGTTGCTGCCACGAAGCGGGAAAAAGCCCAGACACGGCGCTTTCAACGTTTTCGCCCCGCGCTCTGCAGCCTGCCTCTTCCGACCGACCCAAACGCTCATTATGCTCTTAATTTAGCATCACGTAACTTGAGCAAACGTTGAGAAAACGTGTTTTTTTGGGGGGTTTTTTTTTGGGGCCTCGTAATTCTGGCTTTACCTTGGCTGCAGCTCTACGTTACACACGTATCATTATATTTTACAACATGACAATCATTTAACCTTCGAACGAGATAATGTATTGAAAAGAACCGGTTATGTTTAGCTATTTTTATTTATTTATTTTTAAACGGGCATCATTTCAAATTCGGAGCGACAGTCTGATGTTTCTTTTTTTTGTTTTTGTTTATTTTCACATCGCAAAAGCCACAGCTATTCACTAACGTAGCGCACTGGCCAGGGGCGTTTAGAACATCTAGGACAATCCCACAATGGACTGCAGTAGATCCCTGCCTAGGACATGCAGCGCACCCGTAATGTATGTTGCGGTTTGTTTGGAACAGGCAGAAGGACGCCATTTTAGATTGAGATTTGTTTTGGCGATTTCTTTTTCCTCGCTTCGGTTCCCGTACTCGTTCAAGATCCTGGTGGTTTAACACCAAATGTCAATAGAGAGGTTACGAAGTAAAAATTGATCTTGCACGGAAGTACCAGAGATTGTTGGTGCCTCAGGTGAGCGTACGTGACTCGTATGAATCATCCGTTTTCCAGGTTCATCAATTAACTGTAATCTCGTCAATTTGTTCGGGGTGCGTCTCAATCGGCTCCCCAGCTCTTGGATCGGTATATAGTGTAGACGAGTCGGGGCGCTGGTAAGGACCCAGGCTCACCACACACTGGGACACTGATGAGTTCGTCCGCCATTTATTAGAATTTGACCAGTAAGGGAACATCGGGAGCATCGATGCTCCCTTTTTTCTCCTGATGCATTGTGGGATTTTATTTTTAGCGAGCGAACGTTCCAGCGCACTGGAAGGATTTCACGATGGCGACAGCCCTTAAAATGGCCGACTCCCCGATCGGCGCCCTGACTACGGAACTGGGGAGCTGATTGAGACGCACCCAAGATTCATACGAACGATGACAACTCGGACTCGTCGCAGTCTCCGATATCAAGTTATTCTTTGAAAAATTAACCAGATGTGAACATTAGCTTGCAGACCTCCCCCCAATAAAAATCACCACACCCCTTAAAATTCATCACCGCAGGTTTAAGCCTGACGGGCTTTGAAACGGGAAGTCCCGATTTCTCCGCTACGAGTTACATATGGCCGTGCCGAAGTGCCACGTCTCAAATCTTCCACTCTCTCCGTCTCTCCCTCTCCGGATCTTCACGGTTGGGAATCAAAGTCAGATGTGGACAGGCTGTGTCTGTCTCGGCCGTCGTCGCTGAAGCGCCCGTTGATGCTATTGAGCACCAAAATAGAAACACCCCGATGAATTGTACAAACAATGATTGTTACGTCCCCGTGATCGCCTTGCTCTCGTATTCTCCAGAGAACTATAATTTGCCCGTTTTCGGTCATTAATAATCAGGATTATGCTTTTATCACGCCTTATCCCAGAGCATTACTCAATTCTCAAATCTGATTGGTCACAGGGACTTCCACTAATAATTCAATCATCATAAACAAATGCATTATATAACAAAGAGTAAATGTTCAATCATTTATAGGATAGTTTCCTGTAAGGATATGTTGATTTAACAGTGAATTTATTCCACAAAATATCATAAATCGATAGTATTTCATTCATTTATTATTCAAGAATTCATTATTCAAACCAATTCTGCTCTCATCGTGTAATATTTGCCGTCATTGATTACTTTACCTTATGCTAGGTTGTGTTTTCACCTTTCCCCTGTGAGGCTAATCTCACTGATGTTCAGATTAGGAGTTGCGCAACATGCAGGAGGTAATATTTCATCATGGAGATCTTACATGATGCTGGCTAGCATGCGCTAGAACTACTCGTGCTAGCTAGCTAGCTAGCTCGCTCGCTCAACGATTTTCCCGACTGGTGAAATACCAACAGAACTTCTAAATCACGTTTCATTCTTTTCGACTTCGATGAAAGCTTAACTGTCTTTCGGTTTGGTTGGCTGCCTTTAGCACGTTATTAGCGCGGCGCGGTTCCGCGGCCGCTAGTCAGTCGGATTTTTATGCCAACGTACTGCTGACGCGTACACGCTTTGCGTTCGAGCTCGAATTCGACGAGCGACGCGGACTTTTGCTGTGGTCTAATTGTCGTCATCTCTTCGACACAAAACGCAAATCGACTCCTCCGCGGGTTTCGGGTTGTCGTTCCCGCTGCTGTTCCCGGTTTTACAACCGCACTGACGCGAAGTCTTCTTGAGAAATGATTCACGTGTGATAATTGTGTGAAATTTTTCGTTAATAGGATCTTCGGGTGCGTTTCGGGAGCGTCACTTAGCCCCGGGTGAAACGAATCGGTGCACACGGACGACTCGGGCCTCCCTCAGAACGCTTCTATGACTGTGTGTCATCTCTCTCACACACACACACACACACACACACACACACACACCCACCGAACAGGCCTACGCCAGCTAATGAAATATCACTTCTGTTTACACAAGGGACTTCAAACGTGTGCCCGCGCGCACACACGGTGTTTGAACGCGATGACAGACGAGTGACTCAAGCCAGCCTGGAGCTCAGAGGATCAAAGACAAAAAAAAAAAAATCAAAATCAAAATCAGCCTGATTCACCGTGATCAACAATCACACGTGAGCTAATGAAACAAAGTCGGGTCGCGGTGTCGTGTCACGTCGTTTTTCTCACCTGCTAGTTCAATTCGTTTAGCATAAAAGCTTTAATTAACCACTCCAATCATCTGCCTGACTGGTGCATCATTTTGTGAAGAAAATGAAATGATTGGGGTGTTTATTAATAACGATCTGGTGCCACAGCACTCTAAACCGGTATAACCACACCGGGCTAATATATATATATATATATATATATATATATATATATATCTCACACACACACACACACTCCTGAACCATGCATTGTTGAAATGTTTCTTTAATTCAGATTACTCTTCGAATGTTCGCACAGGATTAAGTAGCAAAGAAACACTGTATATAGATCAATTTGATTTACATTATGTAACATTTCTGTTAAAGCTCAGACACCAGACGACCAAAAACGCCGCGCCTCCGACAGTCTCGTCAGGGACATTTTAAAGAGACAGCAGCTGTTAAATTAAGCGGTTATGATGAGGCAAATTTGCAGGCAAAACGTCGCTTTTGCGTTCGCGAAAGTTCAAAGGCAGCGAACGCGGCACGGTTTGTTTGCTTTGGCCCCATGTAGACGGATTAAAAACCGCGTGCGATCGTTATACGATGTGACGACGTTTTCCGTAAAGGAGACTTCTATACAGTCGACCTTTCCGGAAGGAGTCTCCGGTGTCGACGGTACGTACCGAGTTTTCCGACGTCTTCGGAACAGACGAGGTCAGGCTCGGTTACATGACGAGCTGTGTGTGTGTGCGCGTGTGTGCTTAGATTAGAATAGATTGCTACACGTATCAATCTCGAGCGCGCACCGTTCTCGCATTCGAACGTGCGTTTTTATCTTAAACCCGACGAATACTCTTCTCGTTCGGATTCAAGTCCGCCTTAGAGCGGACGAGAGGACGGGAGCGGTGAGGACGGCTAAAATGCTGCTGACGTTCGTTGTTATGGAAACGAACAGGCATGTGAAACACAGTGGGAGATATCGAGGTCACGTCCTCGCAATACGTCGATAAAAGTCATCATGGAGACGGGCCGAGCAGCCCATCGATCGTCTTCTCAGCGAGTCAGATGATTCGGCTCAGCTCGGTTACGATAATCCCAGAAAAATCATTGTGATCTCGTACAATCTTCCAATCCGAGTAAAGACGTTAACGTGACTAGACAGTTCGATTCACGCCTTTTTCTTTTCTGGATTGATTATTGGGTTTGTGGCTCATTTTCAAACTCTTTCCCGCCAGAACGAAGCCTGGTGCGTTGTGCTTGTACGTGCTCCGACTGCTACACCTGCTAAACTACTTCCCACGAGACATCAGATATTTGGATTAAGGGTCGAGTGATACGGCGAAAATATAATCATATATCAGATCATATCTCGATACGCGTTCTCGGAATGTCTGAGAGCTAAATACAGAGGGGAACCTTCGTGAAATGTGCATTTTTGCTCCCAACACATCTGTACCAGGTGTTCAGCGTGTCCTGATGGCATGGTTCGGGTGGGTGTGTAAGGAGCAAAAACGTGGACGGATTTAAGAGCGGACCAAAAAGTCGGTTTGAAGAAAAAAAACAAAAAACACACACACAGAAAAAAAGCCACTCAGGCCGGTGCAGACAAGAAGCCATCAAAGTTAACAATCCGAGACCTGCGCTATGTTAAACGGCGTCTGAAGCCAGAGCGAACCTAAACGTCTGCGGCTTTTCCGACGTAAAGCCGCGGTCTCGTGGACCCGTGTGGCTCGAGGCCAGCGGCAAACAGCCCGTGCTAAATACATACACGGCTAGACTAAATATCCAGACCGCTACAACCCCTCATCCTGCTCCGTCCACGGCGTACCACGCCGTCCACGCCACGGCCGCGCCGCACGAACACTGACGACCGCGTGCCAGTTTGACGAATATGACACACACACTCAATCGTACGCTGGTGAAACACCCGCCGTTGGGTGTAGCCCGTCATGAATATATAAAGTCTGGGAGGGAGGGAAAAAAAAAAGAAAAAAAGAAAAAAAAAACCCCAACATTTTTCATTCTTCTCATTTCGACCGCATGAGGTCAAGGCGAAAAAGCAGAGAGGCTGCCTAAACAAAGAATGCAGAAATGTGCGACTGCTCCAAAGTGGATCTTTCGCAGACCAGCAAATGCAGGGTTGCTTCGAGGCATGCAATTAGGCCGTATTTCACAAACGGCCACCAGCTCCTGCAGATTGGCCGACGCAGACCAAAGCACTGAAGATAATCACGGTTCTAAAAACGCTCCGGAAAACGACGTCTAAAAACTGCTCGAGGCTCGTCTGTGCCTGAACGTTGTGCAACAGGCACGCATTCCACATTTCCATAAAAATCCGTAGAGTAGAACGCTCAACGCTCGTCGTCTAACGGAAAATTTACGCATCATTTACTTTGTTTTTTTTTTTGGGGGGGGGGGATGGGGGTTGTAGTCCATCCTCGCCCCCCCCAGTGTTTTTCATTACTGTACACGATTGTGAAGCAAAATAATAATAATCATCATTTTGAAGTTTATCGTCGTTCCGGTTTTTAGCCGTCACGGAAAACCTGAAATTCCGATCCCATGCCCTAAAGTCGCGCTCCATGTCGTGACGTGGCGTGACACGTTTATCACCCCGATCATCTCAAAAGCACGTTTCCACCAAGACACAGCTCTCGAAGAAGAAGTTCAGAGCGATTTCTGATGATCAACCGTGTTCGAATCTTACACCCACGAACACACTCCAAGTCTCTCGAGTAAGTCGCGATGAATCGTCCTGAACGTTTCACTGGATGACGTCTGCGATGACGTTAAAGCATTTCTCGGAAATTTAAATCATGCAGGAAGGACGAGTTCCGGCAGGAGGTTTCTCCCGCAAACCCAGACGACCGGATCACACGTGGCCGTGTGATCATTTCCATTTATTCAGCTTCATCGAACGTACGGTTATTAAGGAAGTTAAACGCTGCGTGACATTGTTGAAGATCGGAACATAAAGTCGCTTTAGAACTACGGTGTTCGGAGATCCCTCCGAAGCGTTCATCTTTTCATCGGTTCAGGAAGTGCTTTAATAAGGATACATGTGCTGCTAAAGACACTTTCTTCACCCAAAGCAAGAAGGAAAATCTGCCTACAAAAATAACCAATGGGACTATCTGGAGGAGACTAAAACGATCAGACGACTGTAGATTTTGCCTAAAAGACGGTAGGGCATTTGGATATTTTCCCCCAGGTGAAGATGGAGAAATACAGCAACATGGCTGACGATCCAGATTGGGAGGGACAATTGAGGAAAATCGTTAAAAATTTGCGAAAATAAAATAAATTTCAACGTCTCAGTGGACCACCTGATGTTCTTCCGACTCTTGGATTGTTCTACTCGAATACCGATATCTACTCCATTAAAATTCCAAGCAAACTTTAAACCAAAACAACAATAAACGGGACCAAGTCAACACAGGGTTTAAATGAAAGACTGTTAGCATGCATTTTGATGCTACGCTAGCCTCTGCCAAAAACTAGAGCGGAGGACGGTGCGAATTTGCTAGAGCTTCCTGAATGCACTCAAGTAATTATCGTGTGTGGGCAAGGAGACAGAACTCAATCTGCAATTACAGCAATCTAAAACCTGGCCACATCCTGAGCTCTTCAAGGTTTTCTCTTCAAAAATTCCTCCCCCCCCCCCACGACTACGAACAAAAAACATGCGCTTCATTTGAAGTGTAAACTTTCCAACACTCACTTATCCCCAAAACTGCAAACAGAACATCAAACGGCCAATCAGGAATCAGCATCATGCTAAATCAGCAAGGTTTAGCATTGAAGTAACATGTAGCAACGAGGATCCTCATCCTCAGAGGATGGCACCCACGTCTCGACACGTACCGTGGCTACTCTTAACGATTACAGTAGCGAGCGCATTAAATGAACAATTCTCTGATTGGAGTAATATTAGTCGGTGACGCGTCTCAGATCTCGTAGCTCCATATTTCGTCTTTATTCCATCAAATCAATGCTATTTGGTCACCCTTTATGTCCGTCTAGGTGTTTTTCAAATATTTACCTAATGAAAAAGTCATAAGAAATGAACATTTAAATGCTTTTTTTTTTTTTTCCAGAATTTCATAAATCGGGGCGTGCGCCCCCGAACCACCCCTCTAGAATTTCAGCGTCCCCACAGGTTCAAAAATCGCTCATACGTCCCGGAAAGAACATGAACATTTTCTAAACTCTGAATAACCAAACGTAGCAACAATTAAAGCCCGAGTAAAAAAAAATAAAAAATTAATTAAAAAACCTCACCACCAATTTAGCCTCTAAAGCGTGCGACTTTTAAGAAGTTTGTAGAAAAGCATGAACGCCTCACGCTGCTGAAAACTGTTCGATTGCAGCGATTTTTGTACACACAAACGTGAACGTACTCAGAAACGAGCATCGGGGATTTTTGGGTCAGGAGAGCTTAAGTAGGGAGTAAAATCTAGCTGCCAATTTTGGACCTGTGAACTTTTGGAATTCTGAGGAACACGAGAACGTAGAACGATTATACCATGTAGCGTGAAACCATGAAATGTGAAGGTTTTACCATGAAAGGGATCATAGAACGCACTCAAATGGATTTTAAAAATTGTCCGTGAACAATAAATAAATAAATCGATGAAAATTGACAATAGTTTAGGACCTGTAAACTTTCTGAATTTGCAACAGTGCAACAAAGTAAAGTAATGATTGCGAACTGCAAAATTGGACCATTTTATCGCATAGACGCCTGGAAGAAAGGAGAAAAATCGTCCTCGACACACCTGTAACATTTCCGTCACTATACTTTTTGTAGGAAACGCCTGAAGTACCACCTACACGGTGAGCAAAAACCTGCAAACAATTTCAGGCCTCTAAAATGATTTCCTCCCAACTTCTTAGCTATACATTTGTGAGTCCCTCACAAAAATAGTTTTTAGGATCATGTTGGAAGCTCAGGAAGGATTTTAAGTGCACAGAAAGCAACCAAAGTCGACAGAAAGCTACACCGTGAGCTCGAACTCACCAACCATTTAGAAGCTGTAAACTTATTTTTTTTCTCTTTAAACTGTAAAAGAAAGTTAAACTGCAATTTGGA
>CM022773.1:3111643-3116643 GCA_012411365.1 Ameiurus melas | reverse complement strand
AGTATGTTTCCTTGTTTTTGAGATGTAGTTATTCTGGAACTTTTTGCTGAAACCTGAACAAAGGTACATCTAAATCTGTTCAAAACTGTATACCGGATGTCATTGGTTCTCCTCTGCCTATTACGTTGTTACTCTAAGAATTCACTATATATTAGCCTGTAGCATAAGTCAAGTGTGATAGCGTCAACTTCATTGTGTTTCAGGCTATGCCGTTTTTTGTTTTTTTTATGTCGTCCTGCTACACCAACATCTATGGTCACAAGCCACTGCTGATATGGAACAATGTGTACATCACATTTCCTTTGAACACCATATAACACTTTAGCCTCAGCCCCAGGGATTAGTCAGTAAGAAAAATTCCACTCATAGCCTTCGTTCGTTCATCACACTGATATGGATATGGCTGTTTTTCACCTTTTCCACCTCTTGTATCAGGTTCCAAGAAAGCCAAACCTTTGTGGTGTCAATATTTACAGTACATATAAGTATATAATATATAATATAAGTATAGCACGGTGAAAATGTAACTATTATAAAATTCCTACTAGTGTTATGTATCTCGTCAGAGATCTCCAACTGGACTTTCCGAGTGGTTTTAATGCCAGCTGCGCTGGAGTCCTGGTCTCTGTGAAAGCTGACTGTACACATTCAGAAAAGCGACAAGGGGGGAAAAAAAAATGGGAACACGAAATGATCAACATATGTTTCTGACTCAAAGCAGGAAAAAACAAAGGCTGAATTTTAAAAAGCCTCGCTCGCCCCGAAGCATGACAATGATTTCCACTTGTGTTTGAGAGGATGATGTCACCGAAGTCAGAGGTGGTGATGGTGGTGATGATAATGATTATGATGACGCTGATGATGAAGGCCACATGTTACAGCAGAACTGAGGCTCGGAGTCACAAATCCTTTACAAATCACAAATCCTGAGAAGCGGGTGTGAGACCAGCGTGTGCTCTTCTGATGGTGTATTAAACACTGATGTATATTACTGCAGTGCGAGGTTTTATATACACACACACAAATGGTCACATGTCCAAAATGGTGGAATAGAATCAGGATTATCTAACCGGGTCTTATTAGTATGTGAGAAACACAGTTGGATAAAAGCCAAAAGTTTATAATACTGTAAAAATCTAATTAAGTCCATTGTTATTTGTTTGTTTGTTTGTTTGTTTGTAAAAGCTGGTTCAATATTGCAGTTGTAAGTCATTTATAAGTCAGTAAATTAGTGAGTTTAATTAATGTTGGTGAGTGACTAAGTCAGTGAATTAGTGAGGTAAGTAAAGTCAGTATGTCGGTAACCTGGTGAGTTAAGTTACTAAAGTCATTGAATTAAATGACTAAAGTCAGTAAATTAGTGAGTTAGATTAATGCGAGTTAAGTTGGTACAATTAGTAAAGTCAGTATGTTAGTGAGGTAAGTTAGTAAAGTCAGTAAGTCTGTAAGTTAGTAAAGTCAGAAGGTTAGTGAGGTAAGTTAGTAAAGTCAGTATGTTAGTGAGGTAAGTTAGTAAAGTCAGTAAGTCTGTAAGTTAGTAAAGTCAGAAGGTTAGTGAGGTAAGTTAGTAAAGTCAGTATGTTAGTGAGGTAAGTTAGTAAAGTCAGTATGTTAGTGAGGTAAGTTAGTAAAGTCAGTATGTTAGTGAGGTAAGTTAGTAAAGTCAGTAAGTCTGTAAGTTAGTAAAGTCAGAAGGTTAGTGAGGTAAGTTAGTAAAGTCAGTATGTTAGTGAGGTAATTAGTAAAGTCAGTATGTTAGTAGTAAGTTAGTAAGTTAGTAAGTGTAAGTTAGTAAAGTTAGAAAGTTGGAGGTAAGTTAGTAAAGTAGTTTAATGGTAACTTAGTAAGTGTATGTTAGTGAGGTAAGTTAGTAAAGTTAGTAAGTCTGTAAGTTAGTAAAGTCAGTATGTTAGTGAGGTAAGTTAGTAAAGTTAGTAAGTCTGTAAGTTAGTAAAGTCAGAAAGTTAGTGAGGTAAGTTAGTAAAGTCAGTATGTTAGTGAGGTAACTTAGTAAAGTTAGTAAGTCTGTAAGTTAGTAAAGTCCGAAAGTTAGTGAGTAAAGTTAGTAAAGTAGTTTGTTAGTGAGGTAAGTTAGTAAAGTCAGTATGTTAGTGAGGTAAGTTAGTAAAGTCAGTATGTTTGAAGAGTAGTTTAAAGTTATGTAAGTCTGTAAGTTAGTAAAGTCAGTATGTTAGTGAGGTAAGTTAGTAAAGTCAGTAAGTCTGTAAGTTAGTAAAGTCAGAAGGTTAGTGAGGTAAGTTAGTAAAGTCAGTATGTTAGTGAGGTAAGTTAGTAAAGTCAGTATGTTAGTGAGGTAAGTTAGTAAAGTTAGTAAGTCTGTAAGTTAGTAAAGTCAGAAAGTTAGTGAGGTAAGTTAGTAAAGTCAGTATGTTAGTGAGGTAACTTAGTAAAGTCAGTATGTTAGTGAGGTAAGTTAGTAAAGTTAGTAAGTCTGTAAGTTAGTAAAGTCAGTATGTTAGTGAGGTAAGTTAGTAAAGTTAGTAAGTCTGTAAGTTAGTAAAGTCAGAAAGTTAGTGAGGTAAGTTAGTAAAGTCAGTATGTTAGTGAGGTAACTTAGTAAAGTTAGTAAGTCTGTAAGTTAGTAAAGTCCGAAAGTTAGTGAGGTAAGTTAGTAAAGTCAGTATGTTAGTGAGGTAAGTTAGTAAAGTCAGTATGTTAGTGAGGTAAGTTAGTAAAGTTAGTAAGTCTGTAAGTTAGTAAAGTCAGTATGTTAGTGAGGTAAGTTAGTAAAGTTAGTAAGTCTGTAAGTTAGTAAAGTCAGAAAGTTAGTGAGGTAAGTTAGTAAAGTCAGTATGTTAGTGAGGTAAGTTAGTAAAGTCAGTATATTAGTGAGGTAAGTTAGTAAAGTTAGTAAGTCTGTAAGTTAGTAAAGTCAGTATGTTAGTGAGGTAGTGTGAAAGTTAGTAAAGTCTGTAAGTTAGTAAAGTCAGTATGTTAGTGAGGGTTAGTAAAGTCAGTATGTTAGTGAGGTAAGTTAGAGTTAGTAAGTCTGTAAGTTAGTAAAGTCAGTATGTTAGTGAGGTAAGTTAGTAAAGTCCGAAAGTTAGTGAGGTAAGTTAGTAAAGTCAGTATGTTAGTGAGGTAAGTTAGTAAAGTCAGTATGTTAGTGAGGTAAGTTAGAAGTTAGTAAGTCTGTAAGTTAGTAAAGCAGTATGTTAGTGAGGGTAGGTTAGTAAAGTTAGTAAGTCTGTAAGTTAGTAAAGTCAGAAAGTTAGTGAGGTAAGTTAGTAAAGTCAGTATGTTAGTGAGGTAAGTTAGTAAAGTTAGTAAGTCTGTAAGTTAGTCAAGTCAGTATGTTAGTGAGGTAAGTTAGTAAAGTTAGTAAGTCTGTAAGTTAGTAAAGTCAGTATGTTAGTGAGGTAAGTTAGTAAAGTTAGTAAGTCTGTAAGTTAGTAAAGTCAGAAAGTTAGTGAGGTAAGTTAGTAAAGTCAGTAAGTCTGTAAGTCAATAAAGTCAGAAAGTTAGTGAAGTGAGTTAGTAAAGTCAGAAAGTTAGTGAGGTAACTTAGTAAAGTCAGTAAGTCTGTAAGTTAGTAAAGTCAGAAGGTTAATGAGGTAAGTTAGTAAAGTTAATTAGTTAGTGACTTGGGTTAGTAAAGTCAGTACATTAGTGAGTTAGGTTACTAGGTTAGTGAGTTACGTTGGTACATTTAGTAAGTCAGTACATAGTACACAGTAGTGAGGTAAGTTAGTAAAGTCAGTAAGTTAGTGAGATACGTTAGTAAAGTCAGTAAGTTAGTGAGTTAAGTCAATTAATTTTGTTAAGTAAGTTGGTCAGTACATTAGTGTGTTAGGTTAATAAATTTGACTGTTAAGTTAATTAAGTTAGTAATGTAAGTAAGTCAGTACATTAGTGAGTGTGGTTAATATGTTAGTAAAGGCAATACATTAGTGAGTTAAGTTAATTATGTAGGTAAAGTAAGTATGCCAGTGCATTAGCGAGTTTGGTTAATAAGTTAGTAAGGTCAATAAGTTTGTGAGTTAACAAGTGAGTAAGGTTAGTAATAAGTTTGTGAGTTAACAAGTGAGTAAGGTTAGTAATAAGTTTGTGAGTTACGTTAATTATGTTAGTACAGTAAGTCAAGACACTAATGAGTAAAGTTAGAAAGTCAGTGAAATTGAGTTAAATTAGTAGTCACAAGGGCAGTAGTGAGTTATGTAAAGTAAAGTTAGTAAAGTCAGTAAATCAGCAAGTTAGTGAGTAAAGTAGTAAATACATTTAGTGTATCAGATAGTTATTCTAAAGTAGTGTGTTAAGTAGTTTGTACTTCAGTGAGGTTGTAAGCAAGGCAGTGGACAAGCGAGTGAGTTAGGTTAGTAAAATAAGTTAGTCAGTGTATTAAGTTATTAAGGTAAGTAAGTTGGTTAGTTTAATTAGTTCATAAGTACATTTTAACTACAGTTTGTGAAGTTAGAAGGGTAGTTAGGCTAATTAGTTTATAAGTTATTAAGTCAGTTATTCAGTAAGTCAGTTAGGTAGATAGTAAGTAAGTAAGTGCATTAGTTAGTCAGTTATACTATTAAGCCAGTTAGGTTGACAGATAGTAAATTAGATCGTTATTTAGTAATTTAATGAGAAGTTAATCATGTAATATATTATTATAGTAAAATATTTGAAACATCAAGGTATATATATATTTTTTTACCTTTAGCTAGAGTAATAGCGTGTGATTTCTTTTTTTTATTTAGAATTAGAGGATGAGAATATGATAACAGATTTTTAAATCTATGTTTCTGAAGCTTTATGTACAATTGTTATTACCGGATCAGGCAGTGTCTTTCGTAAGACACGTGTGCGTTATGAACCCAGTATTCGGAGAAAAAAAAAAACACGACCCAAAGAGAATTTTTACTTTGTAAACTCAGTTTGTGTGTAAGTCCTTTTCTTCTGTCTATGATTAGACCACTGTAAAAGAAAAAAAAAATCATCATTTTATTGGTGCCTCATTCATCATGTGTCATAAAACACTGGACGTGTTA
>CM022773.1:3074143-3106643 GCA_012411365.1 Ameiurus melas | reverse complement strand
AGCCAATGGTTAGGGAAGAATTTACTATATTTAAAAGTGACTTAATTACTCCTGGACAAATCTGTTTAAACAAACATGTGGGTACAGGATCTAGTATGCAGGTTGATGAATTGGCTGATGAGATTAGTGTAGCTAGGTGGGTCTCTATAAGCGGAGCAAAACACTCTAAACATTGATCCGGTATTGCCACATTGTTATCTAATGGGTTTGTTACATTACTGACTGGTTGTAATTTAATGGCCCGTATTTCATCTCTAATATTTTAAATTTTATAAATGAAAAATTTCATGAAATCCTCACTGCTATGAAATGATTGAGTGTTTCTCTCTGTAGTGGTTTTATTCCTAGTCAGTTTTGCTACCGTGTTGAAGAGGAATCTGGAATTGTTTTGGTTGTCTCCTATTAAGGTGGAGAAGTAGATCTTTTTACATCTGTAGGAGATTTCCTATATTGCAGTAGGCTCTCCTTCCATGCTGTCTGAAATATCTCCAGCTTGGTTTGGCGCCATTTACGTTCTAATTGTCTAGATTTCTGTTTTAAGGATCGCGTTAGATCATTATACCAGGGTGCTAATTTTTTTTTGTCTATTTTTCTTTTGAGTGGAGCCACTCTATCTAGTGTACAACGGAGTGTTGACTCCAAACTTTCAATTGCCTGATCGAGTTCTACTGAATCAGGTGCTGATCCAAATCTAATTGATGTCTCTGGTAGGTTATTTATGAAGCTCAGTGCAGTAGCTGATGTGAATGTGCGTTTTACGCGGTAGCGAGGCGAGGTGGAGATATTATGATCAATACGGATTATGAATGAGATAAGATGGTGGTCTGAGATAACTTCAGACTGCGGAATAATTTCAATATTTTCTATACTTAGTCCGTATGTTAGTATGAGGTCAAGAGTGTGACCACCACTATGAGTAGGCCCGCACATTGTCTGATTAATCCCTACTGAATCTAAGATGGACACGACCGCTGTTCTCAGAGGGTCCTCCAGGTTATCAAAATGAACATTAAAATCTCCGACGATTAATGCTTTATTTACAGACACAACCAGGTTTGATACAAAGTCTGCAAATACACTAAGAAATTCAGTATAAGGCCCTGGGGGTCTGTAAATAATAATTAGAGGAATTGACTTTTTTTTTGGCTACGTGATTTACACTGGTGTAAAGAATTTCAAAGGAATTAAACTTATGACTATATTTTTGTGTGACGACTAGATTTTCACTATGGATAAGACCAATACCTCCACCTCTACCAGTTGAACGAGGCTGATGTACATAACTGTATCCAGGAGGACTGGCTTCATTCAATGCTATGTACTCATTTGGTTTAACCCAAGTTTCCGTTAAACACATTAAATTACATTCCTGGTCAGTAATGATGTCGTTGATAATAAGAGCCTTAGACATAAGAGATCTAACGTTTAATAGACCGAGCTTCAGATCAAAAATGCTGGCTGTGCATTCAGTATGAATTAATTTTATGTTAATTAGGTTACGAAGGTTACGAGATTTCCTATATATTTGTATAGCTCAGGGAACAGACACAGTCTCTATAGTATTTATTACTGGTGATGGACTACTAATTGAACATTGATTAAACTGACTGTTATTGTCAGAAGATGTACTTACGGTAGACAGTCACTTGGAGTGAAGCGCCTTGGAGATGTTCTCGGACAGCAGTTCCGCTCCAACGCTGCTGGGGTGCAGGCCATCAGGACGAAACAACCTAGGGCGCTCCCAAAACAGATTCCAGTTATTAACAAACACTAGATTCTGCTCATTACACCAAGAGACTAACCATTCATTTAAAGCGAGAAGTCTACTGAACTTTTCTGCTCCACGTCTGAATGTGGGAAGAGGTCCAGAGACGATGATCCTCGCTGTGGGTGATCTGCCTCGCACCGTCTCGATCAGGCTGGAGAAGTCCCTCTTCAGAACCTCCGTCTGCCGTAGCCTGGTGTCGTTCGTCCCGGCGTGCAGCACAACCGCTCCAATGCGCTCGTCCTTCTTCAGGATCCTGGATACCTGCACAGTGACATCAAGATGATGATCACCATCATCATCATCATCATCATCACCATCACCATCATCATCATCAACAACAACTCTGGATGTTTCTCATTGCTGTCATGATTCACATCAACCATCCATCCATCCATTTTCCGTACCGCTTATCCTACACAGGGTCATGGGGAGCCTAGAGCCTATCCCAGGGAACACAGGGCACAAGGCAGGACACACACACACACATTCACACACCCATTCACACACTACGGACAATTTGAAAATGCCAATCAACCTCCATGTCTAGGGCGGCTGTGGATCAGGAGGTAGAGCGGGTTGTACACTAATCGTAGGGTTGGCAGTTCGATTCCCGGCCCACATGACTCCATGTGCTGATGTGTCCTTGGGCAAGACAGTGAACACCAAGTTGCTCCCGATGACAAGTTAGCGCCTTGCATCGCAGCTCTGCTACCATTGGTGTGTGTGTGAGTGTGCGAGTGAATGGGTGAATGAGACACAGTGTAAAGCTCTTTGAATAAAAGCGCTATATAAGTGCAGACAATTTATTTCTTTGGACCGGGGGAGGAAACCGGAGAACCCGTAGGAATCCCCCAAAGCACGGAGAGAACACGCGAACGCCGCGGACGTCGGGATTCGAACCCCCGACCCGAGAGGCGGAACGTGCTACAAAATGCCGAAAATAAATTTCCACTCAATTTCCACCTTCACTGCAGTGTTTACAGTTGGCCAAACAAAGTTGCAGAAATCAGCAGAGACCATCCCACCACATGCACTCATCCTAAGATCGCCACGCTCTGTACCACGCTCTCTCTCCGTCAATCCCCTCACTCGACCATCTGCACGTCTTCCCTCACATCAAAGCTCTCTATAATCACAGAGCCGCCAATTCTCAGGGAGAACGTGAGAGCCTCTGACCGACTCCGAACACAGTCCAGGAGCTTAACTCCTCAGGGTAAAAGTGCAGATCTGCGGTCAGTGTTTCGGACCCCTGATCGCAGGCCAGCGCTAGTGTTCTGGGGGAAATAAAAGCAGTGCACGAAGCACATGTTCGTTTTGAATTCAGAAAGACAAACAAGCTTCAAGCTGGACGCTCCGATAACACTAAACCATTGTTCTCCATGTGTTTGAAACTGAAACGCACGTCCACACGGGTCAGTAAAACCTCTCAGTGCGTGACTTCACAAATCAGAGATTTAATATCTGGATGATCCTTCGTTCAGAAATAAAGTCTCGCACATGACATAAACGATTCTGTATCTACTACACGTAAGGACTAAAACACTCAGTGTTCTTGTGCTGTTATAGAAAAAAATAATCACCAGTGAGGTGGTGTGATGAGTTTTATTCCTTTTATACTACAGCAATTTGCTAACAAACTTTTTTTTTTTTCCATTTATAGCTACATTTAAAGTTGTGGGTTGTCTGCTACACCGGTTATCGCTTACATCACAGCAGCGATAAAGGGTCCATCGCTTCTCTCTCGAAGTTCAACGAGACAAAAATGTTATGTTTACAAAGTGCTAACACTGCAGACTCCTTCCAGAGAAAACTGGACATGTTTTTTTATACCGTCAGAGCTGCTCTTACAGGACAAATAACCAACGCCTTCTGACCAATCAGATTTGAGAATTCCACAATTCCAAAAAACTTGTATAAAAACAGTAAAGAGTCTTAGGACCTGTCCAAAGTTCTCGATAACTTTTATCCATGGTCCCCTGTATTCAAAATTATTATGACATTATATTTATATGTTACTAAAACCTTCTGCATCATGTTTATACTGTAACATGGCGTTGTGTGCAAAAGTTTTCATCTCAGTCAAGTCACAGTTTAGAAGATAAAACGTTTCAAAACGTACAAGTTCTTAGAAAATATTCATGTATTTATGCATATTTATGTACCTATTTATTTATATCTATTTGTTTGAACCGATATCATTTAGATTTTTTCACTATTTAATTGTTTGCACTATTTTAGTTTCTTGTATTTCTTAAGGAACGTTTTGCTGCTTTGAAATTCTTCTTCTTCTACTTCTCATTTTTACATTTATTTATTTTTCCTAGGTATACGCAAACTTTTGCGCTCAGATGTATCTCATCATCGTCACATTGTATCCATATCTTTAATATTATTCTACACTGTTTTCATACTGCTACTGAAATTTCCAGTGTCTTCTGATGGAGAGGTCCGCTTCTAATCAGCTTCCTGACCGGTTTCCTTTTTTTTTCAAAGCAGACTGGAGTTCGATTAGTCAGGAAAGGGAGAGGAAAGACAGACTCGACGGCTCCATTTAAAGGAACGAGACAAATTAGTACTTCATTAGTAAAACGGACCCTCAAAGCATATTTGCTGAAGCGTGTCATTTTAACAAATGGAAAAAAAATCATCGCAAATATTTCTTCTCTCTACTGAACGCTGGTTCTGATGGAAAGGAGTCAGGACACATAGAGCATCACAGCTTACTGTGTAGCTGCAGACCGGTCCGAGCGCCCATGCTGACTCCTGTACACCGCCGAAAACTCCTACAATGGGCACGTGAGCATCAGAACTGGACCGTGGAGCAATGGAAGAAGGTGGCCTGGTCTGATAGATCATTTTCTTTTACATCACGTTTAGGCCGGGTTGAGAAGGCGAGCCGGCGGAGTCAATGTGATGCTCTCTGTTCATGTGGATGTTACTATGACACGTACCACCTACGTAAACATTGCTGAATTGTTACTGCCTACCTAAACATGTCCTCTTTCAGCAGGATAATGCTCCCTGACACTGCAAAAACGCTTCAGGAACGGTCTGAGGAACATGACAAAGAGTTCAACTCGGCCTCCAAATTCCCCAGATCTCAATCCGATCGAGCGTCTGTGGGAGGTTCTAGACAAACAAGTCCGATCCACGGAGGCCCGACCTCACATCTTACAGGACTTAAAGGACCGGAAACCACAGCACACCTTCAGAGGTCTTGTGAAGTCCATGCCTCGACGGGTCACAGCTGTTTTGGCGGGACAAGGGGAGGGGGACCTTCACAATATTAGGCAGGTGGTTTTAACATTATGGCTGATCGGTGTACAGATACTTAATGTATAATCATATTTACACCACAGTGCTGTTGAACTCTCAATTCTGATTGGTCAGAAAGTGCCAGTTAATGTCGGATAAAATTGTGTACTTGCTAATTAGCTATAGGATACAGACATAAACCAACTCTGGCTTTCGCTCTACTGTAGCCGAACCATAAACGTATGACTCTTAGTAGGTTCACTTTTACCTTTTTAATATTTGACTTGATATTTTGATGTAAAACCTCTCATACACAGTATATTCAGAGTTGGTGGGATTATAAACTGATAAAAAAAAAACATTTAAAAACAAAATATCACGTGACATCAGTTTCTGGGGAAAAATGAGCTTTGTTTTCGTTTTCAGCGTGTCTTTTCTCAGCTTTGAAGTCGACTGCAGTTCCGCTGGTTGATTATAGTCTGCACGAAGCGATGGACGGACGGATGGGCAGACGGATGGATGAACGGATAGATGGATGGAGGACTCTAAGAATGACATTAGAAAGGTGGAACAGGTGCTAAAGAAGAATCTCAAGCATTCATCATTACAGTTTGACCTCACCGCCTCAGGATGTTTGTAAAGTCTGCTAATTAAAGCCCAGGTGCGTGGAGGACTGAGCGTGTGGCCACAGGAATTCATTTTGATTCCTCAGGGGAAGTCTTTTTCGAAAAGGTGGAAAGTTTAGATGAGACCTTCGGGTTGCATACAGGCACTGCTGCTATCAAATCTTAAAAAAAAAATAAAAATAAAAAATAAGACAGAGACAGAAAGAGAGAGATAGAGAGAGAGATACAGTGAGAGAGAGAGAGAGAGAGAGAGAGAGAGAGAGAGAGAGATAGAGTGAGATATATATATATATATATATATATATATATATATATATATATATAGAGAATATATTATATATATATATATATATATATATATATATATATATAGAGAGAGAGAGAGAGAGAGAGAGATAGATATATATATAGAGAGAGAGAGAGAGAGAGAGAGAGAGAGAGATAGATATAGATATATAGAGAGAGAGAGAGAGAGAGAGAGAGAGAGATATATATATATATATATATATATATATATATAGAGAGAGAGAGAGAGAGAGAGAGAGAGAGAGAGAGAGAGAGAGAGATAGAGATAGAGGAAAAAGAAAAAAAAAAAAAAAAAAAAAAAAAATATATATATATAGAGAGAGAGGAGATAGAGAGAGAGAGAGAGAGAGAGAGAGAGAGAGAGATGCTTTTGTCGTGCACTGTCACCTTGCATTTTCTCATTTTATTTTGTATTATTATTATTATTTCATGATGATGATTATTTTAGATTCTCCTTTCTTATCTATATTGATGCTTTGACAAGATTGAATGTGAATAATAACAGAAATAAAGTACTTTGAAATTGAGATAGAAAACTACAAATTGAGAGAGAGAGAGAGAGAGGGGGGGGAAGACGAGAATAACAAAGACGAACGCACACTGAGAGAAACTGAGAGAATGAAAGAATGACAGAGAAGGAGAGAAGAAGAGAGAGAGAAAAGGCCACAAGACAGAAAGAAATGGGAAAAGAGGGAGAGAGACAGAGAGATGAAGCAAAGGATATTTAAACAGAGACACAGAGAGAGAGAGAGAGAGAGAGAGAGGGAGAGAAAAAGAGAGAGAGGGAGGGAGAGAAAAAGAGAGAGAGAGAGAGAGAGAGAGAGAGAGATGCAGTGTTGTGAGAAGAAGCAGACGTGGCTGGAACTACATTAAAGTCTGTCTCCCAATCTCTCTCTGTCCTGTTTTCTCCATCTCTTTCTCTGTCTGTCTGTCTCCTTCGCTCTCTCTCTCTATCTCTATCACTGTATTAGTCACTCTCTTTCTCTCTGTCTCTGTTCCACATTGTCTCTCTATCCACCTCTCCCTGTCTCTCTGTTCTGTCGGTGTCCATGCCCCTCCCTGCTTTTTCTGTTTCTCTCTGTCTGTCTCTCTCTTTATGCATCTCTCTCTCTCTCTCTCTGTATCTGTCTGTCTTTATTTCCCTCACTCTATCTCTCTCTCTCCACTTTCAGCAGGATGAGGTTCATTTCTTCACCACACGACGTCTTGCTGAGTTTCTTCCCTCGATTGTACATACTTCAGCTGAGAGCTCATTGTTCTTGACCACGTTCTTCCCGAGAGAAAGTCCACACGACAATAAAACACAGCCGCGCGGCTCTGTGATGTTCTGCCAGGAATCGTCTCGTCAGTTAAACACGCTCGCACACACTCGCACACACTCGTACACACTCACATGTGCTCTTTTTTGTGAAAGTTGTAACTCTTAATTTGCTGAAAAGTACAGTCCATAAATGTTGAAAGGCACACAGGATATTCCCTAGCGCTGTTATATTATGGTGTGTGTGTGTTGTGTGTGTGTGTGTGTGTGTAGCTACATCTGGAATAAAGATCAAGGAAAAAGACAAGCTTTCAGCTTGTGGTAGCATCGGTGCACCGACACTCGACATATGACAATATTCACCTAATATTTCATAAATTGTATTTAAAAATGTCCTAAAATGTCCAATTTTATTTTTTATGACTTAAATAATACAGTTTGCACAACGCTAATCTGGTGGCTACTTACTTATTAGCAACATTATTCTTGAAGCTCCAGTCCATCTTAGCTAATCGGCTACATCTGTGGTAAATGGGACATTGTTTATATGTGTTTGGTTTTTTTTTTTGCCAGACTATTAATAGTTGGCAAGAAAATAAAGACGGATCAGAAGAAAAAAAGAAGAGGAAGAAATAATAATAATAATCATGATAATAACCAGAAGACGGTCTAAATCGGATGTCGTTTCAGTTGGGATCCTGGTTCCTGTTTACCGGGGGGTCTATGGGCTTATATGCACTCTTTTGTCCACAGGAGAAATAAAAATTACAAGGAAAGAGAAGACAACAGCAATTACGGGGTCTGCTGTGATGATATATCATCACATATGCAAGAATGTCTCATTTCTGCTCACGCTGTGTAATTAGAGCTCATGTCCGTTCTGTCATTACGGCTGGAAATAGACTGAGCCGTAATAACCATAAATCATCAGGCCATGAGCACAGACATGAAGCAGGAAGTGGAAACTGCATGTTTAAAGCTCTATAGGAAAAACAGATGAGACCATCTACATCATCGCTATGATGTCCTCGTGCTTCCGAGCTGATTTTTGTCATGTCGTGAATATTAATGTTTGTAATTGCTACTTGAATGTTTTTCCTGTTCTTAATCTAATAGCCGCATCTAAACTCCAATTATAGCAAGATATAATTAACTTCAAGCATAATGTGTTGGGCTGCTGATATTTTTTCCACTATCGCTCCGTCCAGGAAGATAAAAATGGTAAGCATGTTTCTGCTACAGCACAGGATCAACACTGAGGCACAAAAACCTTCCAGAAAACACTAGTGTTCACCAGCAGACTCCAGAATTCACCATCGGACACCATGTCTCACCATTAAACACAAACATTCACCATTAAATACCGACATACACCATTAAACAGCTAGATTTATTATTACAAACCAACTGTAATCAATAGTGTTCAAAATCAGACACAAACACTGGATATCAAACACCAATATTCACCATTAAATACCAACATATACCATCAGACATCATCATGCACCATCAAACACCAATGTTCTAGCATTCACAGTGTGCCACCAACTTTCTCCAGCAAACATCACCATTCTCAAAGAAACACCAACAAACATCCACCATCAAACACCAACATTCTCCATCAAACACCAACATTCTCCATCAAACACCAACATTCTCCATCAAACACCAACACTCACCATCAAACACCAACACTCATCATCAAACACCAACATTCACCATCAAACACCAACATTCACCATCAAACTCCATCATGCACCATCAAACACCAACACTCACCATCAAACACCATCATGTACCATCAAACTCCACCATTCACCATCAAACACCAACATTCACCATGAAACTCCACCATTCACCATCAAACACCATCATGCACCATAAAACGGCACCATTCACCATCAAACACCAACATTCACCATCAAACACCAACACTCACCATCAAACACCAACATCCACCACCAAACATCAAATTTCACCATCAAACACCAACATTCACTATCAAACTCCATCATGCACCATCAAACACCAACACTCACCATCAAACACCATCATGCACCATCAAACTCCACCATTCACCATCAAACACCAACAATCACCATCAAACTCCACCATTCACCATCAAACACCATCATGCACCATAAAACGGCACCATTCACCATCAAACACCAACATTCACCATCAAACACCAACACTCACCATCAAACACCAACATCCACCATCAAACATCAAATTTCACCATCAAACACCAACACTCACCATCAAACACCAACATTCATGACCAAACACCAACACTCACCATCAAACACCAACATTCTCTATCAAACACCAACATTCACCATCAAACACCAACATTCACCATCAAACACCAACATTCTCCATCAAACACCAACATTCACCATCAAACACCAACATTCACCATCAAACACCAACATTCACCATCAAACACCAACATTCACCATCAAACACCAACACTCACCATCAAACACCAACATTCTCTATCAAACACCAACACTCACCATCAAACACCAACATCCACCATCAAACATCAAATTTCACCATCAAACACCAACACTCACCATCAAACACCAACATTCATGACCAAACACCAACACTCACCATCAAACACCAACATTCTCTATCAAACACCAACACTCACCATCAAACACCAACATTCTCTATCAAACACCAACATTCACCATCAAACACCAACATTCACCATCAAACACCAACATTCTCCATCAAACACCAACATTCACCATCAAACACCAACATTCACCATCAAACACCAACATTCACCATCAAACACCAACATTCACCATCAAACACCAACATTCTCTATCAAACACCAACATTCACCATCAAACACCAACACTCACCATCAAACACCAACATTCTCCATCAAACACCAACATTCACCATCAAACACCAACACTCACCATCAAACACCAACATTCTCTATCAAACACCAACATTCACCATCAAACACCAACATTCACCATCAAACACCAACATTCTCTATCAAACACCAACATTCTCCATCAAACACCAACATTCTCCATCAAACACCAACATTCACCATCAAACACCAACATTCACCATCAATGTTCACCAACACTCTATATCAAACACCAACATTCACCATCAATGTTCACCAACACTCTATATCAAACACCAACATTCACCATCAATGTTCACCAACACTCTATATCAAACACCAACATTCACCATCAAACACCAACATTCACCATCAAACACCAACATTCTCTATCAAACACCAACATTCACCATCAAACACCAACATTCACTATCAAAGTCTCGGCTACAGATAAAAACCGCAAAGTTAAGGAGAGATTGTCACAGATTGTAATACTTTTTCATCAAAAGCCAGAGTAAATGATGAGTGTGCCTTTTTGGTCAAGGGTCTATTGCGGTCATTAAGGAACATAATATCATGAGACATTATGAAACAAATCACAGGCATTGCAAAAAGACTTTTTTTTCTCTTGTCCTTTTGTGAATTCTAGAAAAAGTCCTTAACTAAAGTGGATTTGCAACCATGGATTAAAAATGACCACTGAATTTATTATTAGAACCACATATAAAACGTGCTGTAATTCCTACACCGTTTCTTCACCCGATTTGGATGCAAATATCCTCAAATTTCTTCTTAATTTTTATAATTATAATATTAGGCAGAAATGTAAGGAATTTCCTCAATGTGGGATCAATAAATTTTATCTTAAATGCAGAAAAGCTTACAGCACTAACAGCAGTGTCTATGAAGCACCAGTAGAGGGCGGTGTGTAACTATGTGGAGTCGTCCATGGTGAACACTAGAGGTGCACATATACCCATTTTTAAAGACTAATACATAGTATTTAATCTTAATTCATGCAAATAGTGTGTGTGTGTGTGGGGGGGAGCGTTGGGGAAGGGGGAGCTCGGAGTAAAACAAGAACGCTTGAAGGAACACAAGTTCATTAGCATCCAGGCTAAAAGACACTAATTAGCATTCCTTCATCCATTCATCTTTTTTAAGCATGTTATCCTGGTCAGGGTTCACGCTGGATCCTGGGAACACTGAGCGTGAGGCAGGAATACTCCCTGAAAGGCATCGAAGTGGGAACTCGGATATATGTCGAACTCTGTGTGTTCGAGCTACAAAGTGAGCTGTATAGTCGGTTTTAGAGATTTAACAAGTGATAGAAATATGTCTGCATGATGGTTAATCTAAAGCTAATACTTATATATACAGTATAACTCATTTAAAGGTTAAAAAAAAACTGCTGCTGTGTTTACTGTTGATGCTGTGAGCGGCCATTTTGACTTGAGGAGACCACCTCGAGTTCCCGAGTAGGAATTCTGTCTTGTGGAATTCCCCCCCCGTTGTTTTCTTTTCTTCTTCCTATTCTGAGATGGGAAATCCCGAGTTATGATCTTCAGTCGAATGCAGAATTAGCATTAGCGCCTCAGAGCTCCAGGGTCCCTGGTCTGATCCAGATCTCAGGTCACTGTCTGACTGGAGTTTCACATGTTCTTTCCTCTGGGTTCTCTGGTTTCCTCCAACCCACCAGGTAGATTCACCCAGTCAGTGTGAATGTCTGTAATGATGTAGTTAACACTTAGTGAGGTTAACATGAGCATGAACATTTTGCAAATCTTATGCAGGTATATTAGACCTGAAGCTACATCAGGTGCTAAGTGTAGGTCTGGTGGACATCTGGAAGTTAATGTAGACCTGAAATTATAGACACACACCTTTCTGAGTTAGGACTAAACCTCTAATGTGCAGGCAGCCCTGTTTGTGTTAATACTAATGTTCATGTTGTTGTTGTTCACGTCAACTAAACAACTCAGAAAGGTTTAAACGTTTCAACATTTAGATCTACTTTATATACAACCCCGATTCCGAAAACATTGGGACAGTGTGGAAAATGCTAATAAATAAAAACAAAGATTTTCAAATGTACTTTGACTTGTATTTAACCAAAAAAAAAACGTATAAAGACAAGGTATTTGATGTTTTATCTTGTATTTAACGTTTAAAGATAAACGTTTATTTTGAAATTGATGCATGCAACACGATCCAAAAAAGTTGGGACATGGGCAGTTTAGGACTAATAGCGGTGTTACGAGTTGAAATAAGAAGGTGATGTGAAACAGGTGAGGGAATCTGCCAACAGATGTGTCAGCAAATAATCCAACACTTTGAGAAGAACTTTCTCCAAAGACAAATTTGGGGCATTTCACCTTCTACAGTGCACAATATAAGTAAAAGATTCAAGGAATCCGGTCAAATCTCGGTGTGTAAAGGGCGAGGCCGAAAACCACTTCTGAACTCGCGTGATCTCCGATCCCTCAGACGTCACTGTCTTAAAAACCGAGTCTGTAATGGAGATCCTGACATGGGCTCGGGAATTCTTTGGTAAAGCTTTGTGAGTCGACACCATTCGCCGCTGCATCCACAGATGCAAGTTAAGGCTTTACTATGCAAAGCAGAAGCTGTACATCAAAACTGTCCAGAAGCTCCGCCCATTTCTCTCTACTCGGTCTCATCTGAGATGGACAGAAGCACAGTGGAATCGTGTTTTGCGGTCCGACGAGTCGACATTTCAAATAGTTTTTGAACAAAACAGCCGTCGTGTTCTCTGGGCCAAAGAGGAAAAGGACCGTCCAAACTGTTATCAGCGTCATGTCCGAAAGCCAGAATCTGTCATGGTATGGGGGCGTGTCAGTGCCCATGGCATGGGTAACTTGTACATCTGTGAAGACATCATTAATGCAGAAAGATATATACACATTTTGGAGCATCCATATTGTCCCAACTTTTTCAGAATTGAGGTTGTACATCAGGTGCTAAGTGTAGGTCTGGTGGACATCTGGAACTTAATGTAGACCTGAAATTATAGACACACCCCCTCCTGAGTTAGGACTAAACCTCTAATGTGCAAGCAGCGTTGTTTGTGTTAATACTAACGTTCACGTCGTTGTTGTTGAAGTTGGACCGAGGGAGCAGAGAGTGTGAGGGCGTGTCTCTCTGCACGCAACAAAGCAACGCACATTCCTGACAATAAAACCAACGCCATCAGTTCTTTTACTGGCGTAATTACAGAACGTGAGCAATGAGTCACCTCTCACTCAGGAAATTCATGTCAATTCACATCTCAGAAAGGTTTCAACATTTCAACATTTAGATCCACTTTATATACGAAACTGTTAACTCTTTTCCCAGGCGTGTACATGTTTGTATACATTGTGCCTGGTTTTTGTTGAAGTGTACATTTTATTTTGGGGTGTAAATGTATGATTTTGATTATAGTGTAAACTTTATTGTATAAACAGGGCAATTCCACACAAAACGTCAACCTTAATATAAAAAAATATAAAGTTGTGCGGACAGGAAAATCAATTTTCAAATGTTTGCTCGTCTTTCTGTCAAAGAAACACTTAATTTTCAAATATACTATCTTTAAAATTCTTTATATAGTAAATATATATATATATATATATATATATATATATATATATATATATATATATATATATATATATCAAGAACGAGATTTCAAAAAACAAAAAACATTTGCTTGTATCGTCCTCAAGAGGTTACGCAACAACGTGTGCAAACTGCTGGTTGAACTCTAGCTTGTCCCTGCCGTGAGACAGTTTGTGAGAGCAAACGTCACGTCTCTAACCTTGCGGCTGCAGCAGCTGACTCGGAGAGATTTGTCTATCGTCTCTATTTAAATCATACACAAATATTCAGTCTGAGAAGAAAATGGAGCAGAGGTCAGTAGGTAAATGTGCCGAGTCTGTATTCTTTCTGTCAGAGCCATATTACTAAGTTGATTAGGGAAATAACGACTGTACACTAATTCTTTCTTTAAAACAGTGTGGCAGAAGATAATGGGTATGGTTAAAAGTGTTATTAAGTTTGTCTTTAGCTACTTATTTGGCATAGCTGAATTCATCTATACTAACTAGTCCTGTAGAAGAAGAAGTAGCCAGGCGCATGCTAGTCATTCTTTACCGAATAGTAAAAGTTTGCGTTAAAATGAATAGAATTAGAAATAGAATAAACTCCACAATTCTCGGGGATTGGAATTTTTCAAAATTACAGCAGATTTTCCGCAGGTCACGTGTCACGTGACGTCGTCAGAAAGCGCATTCGGTCAAATCCTTCTTCGATTCACGAGCGTCGAACACGAGTACAGCTAAAAAGGTCTCGTTTACCACCGAACATCACTGCGAAAGAGCGTGCGAAACGATTTCGTGCGACTGCGAGTTTCCTGAACGGTGGTGAGAAAAAGGAGTAAGAACTACAGGACGAACACAGGAAATTCATTCAGGAATGTTGGGAATTTCTACTCAATATTCACTGCGCATTGCGTAACGCTGTATTCCTGTCTAAACATCGATAACGTAGTGCAATACACACAGGTCCTTACACGTCTATACACCGCATTAACCTGGGTGGAACTTACACATAAGCAGTGTTTATTAAGCACGGAATACGAGTTATATCATTCATAACTAACACACAAACAAAACCCAAAACAAAGCTCTAAAGTTCACAAGGTACATAATCCGTAATGAAAGGTAGTATACAGTATATGCAAATTCAGCCATTTTTTAGAAAGGGAAACATACATTTCGAATAGAGATGGCACTGATCTGATGCCCAGGATCGATATCGGGCCAATACCGACAAAAATGGTGGATCAGATAGAGAGAGAGAGAGAGAGAGAGAGAGAGAGAGCGAAAGAGAAACCCAAATTTATTTGATCTGATAATGTAACAAATAGAAAAGTCTGGAATTGGATTTGGAAAGTGGAAATTTTTATATATAAAGAGACTTCAAACGGTTACCACAATGTTTAAAGCACACGATTGTATAGAAAGTCTTTGTGTGCTATAGCATTACAATTTCCCTTCACTGGAACTAATACCCCCCAAACCCTGTTCTAGCATGACGATGCCGCTCTGCGATCTCCTCGAAGACGTGGTGTGTGAAGGTTGGAAGAAGGTAGAAGAACTCGAGTGTCCTGCACAGAGCCCTGACCTCAATCAACCCCACTGAACACCTTTGGGATGAACTGGAACTGGAGCCTCCTCGATATCCTGACATCAGCGCCTGCCCGATCCTTACAGCCACGCCCTAAAATCTAGTGGAAAGCCTTCCCAGAAGAGTGGACGGTATAACTCTAAGATGCTAAACTGGTAGCTGTAGACTTCGAATACTCGCTAGCTATGAAGTAAAAGGAACACAATGTTCATTTCATTTGTAGGTGGTGTTTAATTATAACACTAAAACTCGATTCGGTTTGAAATGAAGACCTTTCACGAGCGGTTTAGTAAAGTTTATTTAATGTAACGTTTTTAGGCTACTGTAAAGAAGGATTTTCGTGATGCTGGACTAGCATGGAGTGTTCTAGCATTTTCTGTGAAAGAGAAAGCTGTGTAAACACACACACACACACACACACACACAAATGCATATCTTCGCATAGATCCAAACTAGACCCGGAATGGGTGGGAAAAGTGCAGCCAGTTCAAACACACACACACACACAAACACATATAGGTAAATATGGCCTCAGGCCTGAGACTTCCCCAGCTGCAGTCCATCCTGGTGTGTGTGTGTTTGTGTGTGTGTGTGTATGCACGGGTGTGTCCCTGTAACACCTCTTCCAGATGATGGCATCTCCCCAGTGGGTTGAATGCCAGCACCATATCCAGCCGACTCCTTACACACACACACACACACACACACACACACACACACACACACAGGATGTTTACTATGGCACTGTCTTGCTAACTGCTAATCTCACACCGAAGTGACACAATGTGGCAGCTTTAAACACCCTTTTAAAATGAGCACACCCCTTGTGTAAGCTTTAACAAAAGCACCTCAGAGACCATTGTTCTAACACTACAACACTTACACGGGCTCAGAGATCAGAGTGTTGTGACACAATGTTTAAAAAAACGTTGGCACTTCTGAATCCGTGTTAGTTCAGTTAGCGGTTGGTGCTAAGTGTAATTATAGTGTATTTTCAGTAGTACAAAGCATTTTTACCAAAAATGTATTAACACATTTGAGGTAAATGTTGATATTCCCAACAGCTTTGTATAGTTTTCACTGTCATTGTACCTTTACACTGTTTGGTATGAAAGATTTAATGGCCGACTTTTTAAGCATCTTGTGTTTTAGCTTTGATTTTTGTTTTAAAATGTAACCACATGACAGGTTTAGATAGCTAAATAGCTAGATAGCTAGATAGATAAAGTTGCAATTTAGCATTTTAAGCTTGCATTCATGACTGAAGTGATCTCTTTTGCTAATAAATCAACGAATAGCGAATCGAAAGAAATCATAATTCATATAGTATACAGTATATTAGTCTAAGTAAGAGATAATCCATGGCTAGGTGTGCGGTACACGATTTTAATGCACGACGTGGAGGCAAAGAACCACCTGACGTGAAGCGGAGTGCGTTAAAATCGTGTAATGCACACCTAGCCGTGGATTATCCCGCTTATACAAGGGTCACTTACCAGCACTGACAAGTTAAAGCTGTTTACAGTGCAAAAATTGACTGAAAAAAAATACAAATAACGGTTCGTTTTCATTCGTTATTTTATTCATTTAGAGCGGTGATGAAACTACCGGGAATACCTGTGGTGTACACTGTTTTAATGCACACCTTGCAGTCAGTCAGAATCGAATATTCTGACAGACCATGGTATAATGAATAGAACACCACTACCTGGTCCATAGCACAACACTGTTGAAGTCTGGGTTTTGATTGGTCATAACTTAGGGAGTTTAAATAATTTTCTCTAACAGTGGCTCTGATTGTAGTGCAGCAGTGAATAACAGGTTTATATTAATGCACTTGTGTGACAGATGCTCCATAGCATGGACCTCGTCCACCAGTGTGGACCTCGAAATGTGAAGGATCTGGAGAGGTTCTTTATGGATGAATGGTCTCAGATCCCTCACCATGTATTCTCCATCCTCATCAGGCATTATAGGAGAAGTCTCAGAGCTGTTATCTTGGCAAAGGGAGCTAGCACAAAGTATTGACTAAAACGGTGCTAATAATTGTTGCACACCTATATTTAATAAAGATATATTTTATGATAAACCCGTGTTTTGTTTGCAATTGTTTGATATCCATAACAGCAGAGTATTTTTGTGAATTTTTTTAAACAAAAGACCATAGGGTTAAACAATAAAGACAATCTTCTTTGCTCATATTTACCAAGGGTGCCAATATTAATGGAGGGCACTGTACCTCAGACTTACCACAGCTAATTGGCATCGTCTTGAACTCGAGGTTGAGGAGACCTTCCCGAGTTCCTGTGTAGGATTTTGGAGTTGAGGGGATGACTTCTTTAGTCGAAAACAGATTATCTCCTCCAACATGTGATGGGAGTGAAGTCCTTTAACCTGAACAGGAGGAAATAATATCTCCAAAGAGGTTTTCTCTGTCTTTAATGAATGTATTTTTATACAGAATTATGTTTGAGTTATATAAAAAAATATATATATATTAGTTACTGTTTTATGTGTATTGTAATCTGTGCCCTTGTAATCTGTTGTGTATTGTACTGCTGCAACAAAACAATACAATTTCCCAATAAATTTCTATCTATCTATCTATCTATCTATCTATCTATCTATCTATCTATCTATCTATCTATCTATCTATCTATCTATCTATCTATCTATCTATCTATCTATCTATCTATCTATCTATCTCTGTCTACCTACCTATCTATCTATCTATCTATCTCTGTCTACCTACCTATTCATTTTATCTATCTATCTATCATTTATTCATTTATTTATCTATCTATCTATCTATCTATCTATCTATATTATCTATCTATCTCTATCTATCTATCTATCTATCTATCTATTTATCTATCTATTTATCTATCTACTGTCTATCTATCTATCTATCTATCTATCTATCTCTGTCTATTTATCTATCTATCTATCTATCTATCTATCTATCTATCTCTATCTATCTACTATTTATCTATCTATCTATCTATCTATCTATCTATCTATCTATCTATCTATCTCTGTCTATCTATCTATCTATCTATCTATCTATCTATCTATCTATCTATCTATCTATCTATCTATCTATCTATCTATCTCTGTACCTACCTACCCCACTATACTACTATCTATCTATCTATCTATCTATCTTCTATTATCTATCTATCATTATCTCTCTGTTTACCTACCTACCTATTATTTATCTATCTATCTATCTATCTATCTATCTATCTATTTATTTATCATATCTCTGTTACCTATCTATCTATCTATCATATTATCTATTATTTTATCTATCTATCTATCTATCTATTATCTATTATCTATCTATCTCTGTTCTACCTACCTACCTATCTATCTATCATATCTATCTAAATTATCTATCTATCTATCTATCTATCTATCTATATCTATTCATCTACCTACCTACCTACCTAATCTATCTATCTATCTACACTATTTATCTATCATTATCTATCTCTATCTATCTATCTATCTATCTATCTATCTATCTATCTATCTATCTATCTATCTATCTATCTATTCTGTTTACCTATCTATCTATATATCTATCTATCTATCTATCTATCTATCTATCTATCTATCTATCTATCTATCTATCTATCTATCTATCTCTGTCTACCTACCTACCTACCTATTTATTTACTATCTATTATTCATATTTATTATTATATTATCTATCTAATCTTATCTATCTACTATCTATCTATCTATCTGTTTATCTCTTTCTATCTATCTATCTATCTATCTATCTATCTATCTATCTATCTATTTATTTATACTATCTATCTATCTACTGTCTACCTACCTACCTACTATTTATTATCTATTATTTATATTATTATCTATCTATCTATCTATCTATCTATCTATCTATCTCTGTCTACCTACCTATTATCATCTATTATCTATATCTATCTATCTATCTATCTATCTATCTATCTATTTATTCATTTATCTATCTCCTCTTTCTACCTACCTACCTACCTATTATCTATCTCTGTCTACCTACCTACCTATTCATCTATCTATCTATTTATCTATCTATCTATCTATCTATTTATTTATTTATCTATCTATCTATCTATCTCTGTCTACCTACTACCTACTACCTATCTATCATATCTATCTATCTATCTATCTAATTATTATCTATCTATCTATCTATCTATCTATCTATCTCTGTTACCTACCTACCTACCTACCTACCTATCTATCTATCTATCTATTTATCTATCTATCTGTCTATCTATCTATCTATCTATCTATCTATCTATCTATCTATCTATCTATCTATCTATCTATCTATCTATGTCTATCTATCTATCTATTTATCTATCTATTTATTTATCTATCTATCTATCTATCTATCTATCTATCTATCTCTGTCTACCTACCTACCTCTGTCTACCTACCTATCTATCTATCTCTCTCACCTACCTACCTCTGTACTCATCTATCTATATCTATCTATCTATTCATCTATCTATTTATCTATTATTATTCATTTATCTATCTATCTATCTATCTATCTATCTATCTATCTATCTATCTATCTATCTCTGTCTACCTACCTACCTACCACTACTATCTATCTATCTATCTATCTATCTATCTATCTATCTATCTATCTAATCTATCTATCTATCTATCTACCCTGTCTACCTACCTACCTACCTACCTACCTATCTATTCATTATCTATCTATCTATCTATCTATCTATCTATCTATCTATCTATCTTTATCTATCTATCTATCTATCTCGTTTCCACCTACTATCTATCTATCTACTATCTATCTATCTATCTATCTATTCATCTATCTATTCTCATCTATCTATCTATCTCTGTCTACCTACCTACTCTTATCTATCTATCTATCTATCTATCTCTGTCTACCTACCTACCTATCTATCTATCTATCTATTTATCTATCTATCTATCTATCTATCTTATCATTTATTTATTTATCTATCTATCTATCTATCTATCTATCTATCTATCTATCTATCTATCTATCATCTGTCTACCTACCTACCATCATCTACCTACCTATTCATTATTTATCTATCTATCTATTTATCTATCTATCTATCTATCTATCTATCTATCTATCTCTGTCTACCTACCTACCTATCTATTATCTACCTATCTATCTATCTATTCATTTATCTATCTATTTATTATTTATCTATCTATCTATCTATCTATCTATCTCTGTCTTACTATCTATCTATCTATCTATCTATTTATCTATTTATTCATCTATCTATCTATCTATCTATCTATGTTTACCTACCTACCTACCCATTATCTATCTATTCATCTATCTATCTATCTATCTATCTATTCATTCATTTATCTATCTATCTATCTATCTATTTATCTATCTCTGTACCTACCTACCTACCTACCTACCTACCTACCTATTTATCTATCTATCTATTCATTTATTTATCTATCTATCTATTTATTTATCTATCTATCTATCTATCTATCTCTGTTACCTATCTATCTATCTTATCTATTTATCTATCTATCTATCTATCTATTTATCTATTCATTTATCTATTCATTTATCTATCTATTTATCTATCTATCTCTGTCTACCTACCTACTTACCTACCTATTTATCTATCTTATTTATCTATCTATCTATCTATCTATCTATTTATTTATCTATCTCTGTCTACCTATCTATCTATTTATCTATTATCTATCTACCATTTATCTATCATTTATTATCTATCTATCTATCTATCTCGTCTACCTATTCATTTATCTATCTATCTATCTATCTACTATCTATCTATCTATCTATCATTTATCTATCTATCTATCTCTTCTATCTATCTATCTTATCTCTATCTATCTATCTATTCATTTATTTATCTATCTATTTATCTATCTATCTATCTATCTATCTATCTATCTATCATCATCATTTATTTATCTATCTATCTCTGTCTACCTATCTATTATTTATCTATCTATCTATCTATCTATCTATCTATCTCTGTTACCTACCTACCTACCTATCTATCTATATTATTTATTCATCTATCTATCTATCTATCATTCATTCATCTATCTATCTATCTATCTATCTATCTCGTTTACCTATTCATCATCTATTATCTATCTATTTATTTATCTATCTATCTATCTATCTATCTATCTATTTATCTATCTATCTATCTATCATCTCTGTCTACCTATCTATTCATCTATCTATCTATCTATCTATCTATCTATTATCTATCTATCTATTATCTATTTATCTATCTCTTCTATCTATCTATCTATCTATCTCTATCTATCTATCTATCTATTCAATCTATCTATCTATCTATCTATCTCTATCTATCTATCCATCTATCTATCTATCTATCTATTATCTATCTATCTATCCATCTATCTACTATCTATCTCTGTCTACCTACCTACTTATCTATCTATCTATTTATCTATCTATCTATCTATCTACCATCTATCTATCTATCTATTTATCTCTGTCTATCTATCTATTCATCTATCTATCTATCTATTCATCTATCTATCTATCTATCTATCTCTGTTCACCCATTCATTCATCCATCTATCTATTCATTTATCTATCTATCTATCTATCTCGTACCTACCTACCTACCTACCTACCTACCTATTCATTCATCCATCTATCTATCTATCTATCTATCTATCTATCTATCTATCTATCTATTCATTCATCTCTGTTCATCTATCTATCTATCTATCTATCTATCTATCTATCTATCTCATCTATCTATCTATCTATCTCTGTTCTATTCATTCTATCTATCTATCTATCTATCTATCTATCTATCTATCTATCTATCTATCTATCTATCTATCTATCTATCTATCTATCTATCTATCTATCTATCTATCACACAAAAAGCCGTGAGGAATGTTAATGGGTTTATACCTGACTTGTGTAGGTTCTTGATGAGCAAAACGAGCATGTTTTCGACTCATTTGTGTGCTTTTGCCAGACCGAGATGCATTGTGGGTGATTTTACTTTGTGTAACGTTGACAAATTAGAATATAATGATATAAAAAAATGCTGTAGTGTAGTTACTGTGTTTGAAGAGTTTGAGCAGCTCTCTGGTTTTTGGTCAGTGTATGTGTGTGTGTGTGTGTGTGTGTGTGTGTGTGTGTGTGTGTGTGTGTGTGTGTATCACACTGCTATCACATGACTCTGCTCAACACCAGGACAGAATGCAGCTGCTGTTTTCAGAGCAGAAACCATGTTTCAGAAATCTCCACGAACTCTGCTGTGTGTATGTTTCACAAAAACGCGAAAATACAAAATCTTTCGTTCTTTTCACACTTGCCCACACACACACACACACACACACACACACACACACACACACACACACACACACACACACACACACACAGCTCTGTGTACTATCTTGTATCTTCAATGTAACAACAACAACAACATGTCACAACTTTTCCGGAAATCAGCAGCATACAATATTTGCGCCGAGTTTCATCATACTCCTGTTTCGACCCGCGATGACTTTGTTTTTTTCACTTTTAAAGAGACGGGACGTTTGGCAATCTCCGGTCTGTTCAAAATATTCAATTCTGAGTAAGTCGTGAGCTGAGATCTATGGTGTCATATTGGGAAATTACCGTTCCATAACCCCAGTGCTACTGAGGGTCATTGTGTTGTACTTGTTATGCATCAGAAAGTGGAAGCATTACACATAAAATAAAAATCCTGTATACTTTGGTTGGTGAAATTCTCTCGAGGAGGGGATGTCCCTGCCGTATTAGTCGTAATGGGGAAGGCTGACATGAAACTAAATCCATGGGACTGTGAGAGTGACATCACAGCATCACAGCTCGTTTACTTTTTGCTGAAAGCAGAAGTATCTTGTGCTTATGGCTGTGACTGAACATTGAATGGAGGTGAGTTCAGTAGCTTGTGAGTTCAAATCCAAGGATGGCTTCCATCTACACTCAGGCCCTGTTTTCACGAGTGCGTTTTCGTTTTTAAACGCATAACTGTTGCTACGGTTACGCCAGTCGTCTGCACTACTCTGGCGTTTTCCACCCTCGAAAACTTCTGGAAACGCCGAAAGACCCCGTTTTAGTTTGAAAACTCTGGGTTCGCGTTTCCGTATAAACGGACCAAAACGGAGACTTTTGAAAACGAAGGCGTGGCTCCGCCCACATTCGCCCCCTGATCAGGTCTTCTGGATCATTGCGTATCCTTCCCCGATTCGTCAAGCCCTTACCGTATGACCGTTACGCTTCCTCGATCGTATATACGCAACAACACGGAGACTGAACCGCACGCTTTGCTGGCTTTGTCGTCACATTCTGAGCAGCCATTGTGTAGTTCAATTCTGTATTTTATAACACTGCAGCTGCTACATGCGCAAGATCCGAGCTACGATTAGAGCGATCGCCAACAAATCTCATTTCGAGCGGCGTAAGCCCTACACGGAACGCCGCCTTGGACTAGCAACCAACTTCCTGTTTACACTTGCATGCACATGCCCAGTGTGTATGAATGGTCATGTGATATGCGTGGACGAGGACCGTTTTCATTTTAAAACCAAAATGCACTAGTTTAAACAGGGCCAAAGCTTTCTTAACCTTTTGAAGAGCCAGCCAGAGATTTCCATCAGTTTACAGGCTATATTATTATTATTATTATTATTATTATTATTATGATAATCAGAGTGATTTTACTATTCAGTCAAAAAAAAAATCCTTCAGCATCTACAGACAGCAGTGCCACATTGTCTTAAATAACAATTACACAAAATGCAAGACAGTTTTTACTTAACTTGTACAAAATGCTCCAAAGGTTAAGGTTATGATTAGGGCTGAGGTTAGTGTAAGCACATTTCTGTGTGATGTTGTGTGCAAAATAAAAGAGAACAGAATGAAAATCACCTTCTTCCTCATTTGTCTGATTCAAATTTCGCACGATTGTCTATGTGTGCCCTGCGATGGACTGGCACCCCGTCCAGGGTGTACCCCGCCTTGTGCCCGATGCTCCCTGGGATAGGCTCCAGGTTCCCACGCGACCCTGAAGAAGGAGTAAGCGGTAGAATATCCTTATGGCTATGGGTATATATCCTGTCTATACAGGAACTCCATGTTCAAATATTATCCTGCGCACAAAATATCTCCACCCACACGGAAAATGCAAAAATGTTAAGTGCGTAGTGTGACGACTGCATTTTAGAAGACATATGGGGTTTTTTTGGTTTTTTTTTTTTTAAATAAACCTAGCCAAATAAATAATCACAATAATGTTCCCCAGGTTTTCTCCGGAAGATAAATAAGCAAAGACAAACTAGAACTCATTCTGAAAAGTACTGGATGGAAAGACAAGGCCTTTGAAAAAGTACATGGAGCGAGTTTGAATTTCGAAATCCAAATAAAATCCCACATTTGAACAAATATTTCAAAAAAAATAAATGTTTTGGACTGTGTTGTTGGTGTGTCATTCTAATGAATGGATTATAACCTCACTAATAGCTATCAGATATCTCTATATCTAATGCTTTAATGATTTAACGTCTTCTAAACTCTTCTTCTCTTTTTCTTGCACTCCGATGAGGCTAAAATCCAAGAAAATCACATTTCTTCCCTTAACATCATCATTACACAGAAAATAAACCCTTCATGTGACCTCCCTCTGATTCCCACCCCAGACAGCAGTGGAGTAAAAAGCGTTTGCATTTTACGACAGTGATTTGTTTATTGCGATTGTCCTCCGCTCAGACACGTCCACGTGACACTCTGCTCACCACCTAGCCTGTAACACACACTACCATTCACAGGCTAATCACTCACACACACGCACTGCCATTACACATGAGAGTCTGATATTCTGATGTTTTTTGAACTAGGAAAGGAAGTAAAAGGAAGAAAGAAAGTAAATAAGAAAGAAAGAAAGAAAGAAAGAAAGAAAGAAAGAAAGAAAGAAAGAGATTGGGGAAAGAAAGAAAGAAAGAAAGAAAGAAAGAAAGAAAAAAGAAAGAAAGAAAGAAAGAAAGAAAGAAAGAAAGAAAGAAAGAAAGAAAGCAAGCAAGCTTCGGAAAAGAAAGAAAGAAAGAAAGAAAGAAAAGAAAGAAAGAAAGAAAGAAATTGGGGAAAGAAAGAAAGAAAGAAAGAAAGAAAGAAAGAAAGCTTGGGAAAAGAAAGAAAGAAAGAAAGAAAGAAAGAAAGAAAGAAAGAAAGAAAGAAAGAAAGAAAGAAAGAGATTGGGGAAAGAAAGAAAGAAAGAAAGAAAGAAAGAAAGAGATTGGGGAAAGAAAGAAAGAAAGAAAGAAAGAAAGAAAGAAAGAAAGAAAGAAAGAAAAGAAAGAAAGAAAGAAAGAAAGAAAGGAAGAAAGAAAGAAAGAAATTGGGGAAAGAAAAGAAAGAAAGAAAGAAAGAAAGAAAGAAAGAAAGAAAGAAAGAAAAGAAAGAAAGAAAGAAAGAAAGAAAGAAAAGAAAGAAAGAAAGAAATTGGGGAAAGAAAGAAAGAAAGAAATTGGGGAAAGAAAAAGAAGAAGAAGGAAAGAAAGAAAGAAAGAAAAAAGAAAGAAAGAAATTGGGGAAAGAAAGAAAGAAAGAAAGAAAGAAAGAAAGAAAGAAAGAAAGAAAGAAAGAAAGAAAGAAAGAAAGAAAGAGATTGGGGAAAGAAAGAAAGAAAGAAAGAAAGAAAGAAAGAAAGAAAGAAAGAAAGAAAGAAAGAAAGAAAGAAAGAAAGAAAGAAAGAAAGAAAGAAAGAAAGAAAGAAAGAAAGAAAGAAAGAAAGAAAGAAAGAAAGAAAGAAAGAAAGAAAGAAAGAAAGAAAGAAAGAAAGAAAGAAAGAAATTGGGGAAAGAAAGAAAGAAAGAAAGAAAGAAAGAAAGAAAGAAAGAAAGAAAGAAAGAAAGAAAGAAAGAAAGAAAGAAAGAAAGAAAGAAAGAAAGAAAGAGATTGGGGAAAGAAAGAAAGAAAGAAAGAAAGAAAAGAAAGAAAGAAAGAAAGAAAGAAAGAAAGCTTGGGAAAAGAAAGAAAGAAAAAAAGAAAGAAAGAAAGAAAGAAAGCTTGGGAAAAGAAAGAGAGAAGGAAAGAAAGAAAGAGATTAGGGAAAAGAAAGAAAGAGAGAAAGAAAGAAAAGGAAATAAATAAATTAGGGAAAAGAAAGGAAGAAAGAAGCTAGGATTGAAGAATTATGGAAGGAAAGAAAGAATGTAATTGGCATTCAGAACTAAAATGTCTTTCCTAAGCTCGAAACTCGATACTTGGTGTAAAAGAGAAATTCTGTATGTGGATGTATCATCACCGCACCCCAACACCCCCCCACCCCACACCAAACTATTTCCTTTAAACTCTTACCGTAACTCTTTGTGTTAGATAAATGATAAACACAGAAGAGAAGTACGTCTTTAAGGGCTCGGTGACGTGTGGCCTTTTCCACATGATCTGTGCTGTGAAGCTGATCACTTTCTATTCACGCTTTATCACACTGTTAGAGCTTTTAAAAACATCTAGCATCATTACTCATGTTCATCCTGTCAATCAACATGAATTGAATCTAGTCCAACCTCTCGTCTACACAAAACCTCTTAAAACACACCGAAGCCATTTGATAAAGTCTAAGGTAAACACTTTCGTGTTTTCTTAAATAATTTCTATTAAAAACGAAACTGAAGACTTTACCACGGCAGGACAGTAAAGTTACAGCTTTACCTCCGACTATTACAAAACTCTGACACTGGAGACTCCTTCCAAAAAAAAAAAAAAAAGCTAAATAAATGCATCCTTACAGAATGCTTCACCAAACAGTCCCATCCAAAAGTATCGGAACTGAAGACATTTGGGTTGGAGAACGAAAGATATCAGAATTCCAGCTCTCCTGATAGTTTCCATCTAGATGTGTCTTCAGCGTGTAGCAAGAACAAAAGGATCGGCCGTGCTGTTCCAATACTTCCGGAGATTTTTAATCTGTTTACGTAGCGTCCATGTGCAAGTTGCTATTATAGTAACGATGAAATATTATCCCATAACGAGTGCATTAATATGAACCTGTGATTTGCGGCTATACCTCCCGACGCCTTCCGACCAATCAGAATCGAGAACTCAGAAGTGACGTGTTATAAAGGTAGTAAATTATTTTTGGTAGTATGAATTGGCGTTGTCGTGTCCGAATTTTCCATTCGTATAGAACCGTAACTGTGATATCTAATCTCTGCGGTTGTTTTCGTACGATAAGAGATTATAGTCAGCAGCTAAACTCGATCGAATTGTTTTGTTCAAAAGTTTTCCAAAGTTTTACAGAAACCAGCTCACTAGCCGGAATATATGACGCAATCTGATGAAATATTTGGCCTCCACATGCACACAAACAAAACCCTGGAAATGTGAGACTAGCGCACTAAAAGTATGCACACTTCACTATGTAGTACGCTAGTGTACAAATTCTAGAGAACTGAATGTAAATTACATCTCATTTTCTAACCAATAAGCATACGAGTCTCAATGACGCAGGCGAACCGGTCAACCAATCAAAACGCACCACGACTGTAGATATAGAACGCCAAGGGAGGACATCCGGCATTTTCTGTGGCGCAAGAAGAGGAGTAGCAGAAGCCTGGAGATTGACCTTAAATCTCGTTCCTCCTTTAATAATATAGATATTTAATCGGGTTTCCGAGATCCCGAAAACAAACACACAATGGTTGTGGTGACCGCAGGGCCCGGAGGAGCCCATAAAGTGCTTCTCATTTCTTCTTCTTCTTCACACTCCAGTGACTGTAATGCCGCTGCTCCTTTACGGAAAAGGCAAAGGCTCACACATCTGAGTCCTGAGGAAAAAGCACTTCGGAGGTGAGCACGCTGGGTTAACGCTTTCTGAAAAAGGTTTAATATTTATACTATTTTAGTCTTCGCTATCCTCTAGGCTCAATGTGAGTGTTGATAAATCGATACATTTCCGTACCGAATGATAAATGGCTATATTTCGACAGCACGGTTGCCAGATTGGGCAGGTTTGCATTGTTTTTTAAACAGCAGGAATGATTATTTTTTTTGTTATTCTCACTTTCACCATCTTTCTCGTTCATAGTCCTCATTAATGCGATCACTTCTATTCTTATATCATCCATGTCGTGAAATCTACTTCACCGTGCATAAAAGGGGAGTTTCCGATGGATATTTTTGTCTAAACCTTCGAGCCTATTAAGAAGGGTTGCCAGATAGAGCGTGAGACATTTAATATTTAAAACAACAAAAAATAACAGGCTGGTTTTTCCAACTCTTTCCCGAACCTATAGCTAAACATTTGTGATAAGGGAAATAATCTCATTATAGCCAAAGTTTTATTATTAAGTGTTTAGGGTGTGTATATAAAGTGTCTGAATTTCAACGGAGGATTTTTCCGTTAAATGGCTATGCAACCGCTAATGCCTATTAACCAGGGTTGCCAGATTCCTTTCAGAATGCATTAAAGTACGTTCGCCAGAAATGAATTGTATTTACCCGTAGCCCCTTATCTACACGTCTTCATGGGTTTTTTTTATTGATTTATTTTTGTTGTTGCTTTCACATAGCGTAGTAATTAACTATAAACACTCAAGCTTGCATATAAATCAGCACTAATCAACAAATGATCTTGAAAACTATTCATATATAGGGGCGTGATACCATTTTTTTTCTTCTTAGAATAATAATAATAATAATAAAGCAAAAGAGAATTACCTGGTTTAAAAAAAAGTATATTTCTGACTTGTATGTCCAGAGTTTAGGTTTGAACTTGGAACAGGATTCATATAAACTATAATGTATTTGTAAGTGTATAGTGTTGCCAGTTTGAGTAACATCCTCCCCCCTGCGTAATTTGTTCACGTTTCAGTTTCGTTAATTTGCGCTACAAGGGCACCGGTAGATCTAAAATGTTTTAAGAGTTTTAACCCGATTAATTGTTTTAGTAGTGATTTGGGGGGGTTTAAACCAGGATTCAGATGCATATGGAATGCAAATCTGGCAACCCTGAAGCCACACCTGTTTATACATATTCAGTTCTGCCCGCGTGGCAAAGACATGGCTGAACATCACACTGCACTTATTCGCAGATTTAACGCAAAGCACTCGCGTCGTTATACGACATGTCGAATAAACCCCTCATTGCGTACACGTTCAGTCGGCTGCGTCTAATAAAAATGAGAAGTTTTGAGCAGATATTCAAGGTGCCGGTGTTTTTTTTTGTTTCGTTATAGGAAGCTGAAGAACAGAGTTGCAGCGCAGACGGCACGAGACAGAAAAAAGGCCAAGATGGGAGAACTGGAGCAGCAAGTCTTGGAACTGGAGCATGAAGTAAATTTAGTTAGATAATTAAAAAAAAAAAACGGGCTACAATTGTATGTAACGTGACCTTGACTGACGTCCTCCTCCTTCCAGAATCAGAAACTTCACCTGGAGAACGAGATGCTGAGAGAAAGGACGAGCGATCTGATGAGCGAGAACGAGGAGCTGAGACAGAGGCTAGGGTTGGACACTCTGGTCAGGAAGGAGAAGGTAACGCACGCGCTGAGACCAGACTTCAGAGGGTCTTTTAAGCTGGACGGTGAAAGTTGGTGCTTGGGGGGCGGGGGGGGGGGCTGCAGATTGTGTACTTGTGTCCACGGTGATTTTAACCGGGGACATCCTGCAGCCTCGGCTGAATCCGGAAGTACTGGAGAAGTAACTGGAAAGCCAATATGGATCTTTTTTTTTACTAAACAAAATAGTGTAGTTTTACGAAGGAAAGGAAACCAAGAGCAACTCATCTCTTTATGATGACGAATTGAAGATCCACCGTGCAGCTCTCTAACCAGATGTTTCTCGTGTATAAACTCGCTTGCTGTTCGCTTGAACTCTTCTTCCTCCCCCGTGTAGGTGCAGGTGTTGGAGTCCGGCGAGAGCGATTTGGTTTTGTTGAACGGGTCTTCTGAGTCAGCAGCACTCAGGCTACGTGTGCCTCCGCAGCAGGTGCAGGCCCAGCAGTCATCAAAGCCGAAGAGTTCGCCCTGGATCCTCACACTCCTGGCGCTTCAGACTCTGAGGTGAGTGTCTTTTTTTTTTTTTTTTTTTAAATTTATTTATTTGTTTTTGTTTTACACACTCTTGGGTTAGTTGTAGAGATCTCCGGGATTAGTCCGCTTCCGACCAGAATCGTAGAGCCGAATCACCGACTCGACTCGCACAGGAAGTGAATCGATCGTGGCGGGTTTTGGGTCGATTCATCGTGCTCCAAGGTACACTCAAGTTACCGGTGCGATCGTTTATTGCGGAATCCGGATAATGTGGCGCTTTAATTACCTGGAGCAGGTTTGTGTTTAGATAAAGGTTAGGACTTCTACTTGTAAGAGAGTAGATCTCCTGGAACAAAGGCCATGAATATGCTGGGTTAAATCCCCCCCTTTACCCACTCCCTTCTGCTTTCACTTGAACAATAGTTTTTGAATAAAGAAAACAAGAAACGGCTTCAAATATCGTGCAAATATTTTTGGTTTCAGTTTCTATATATAAAAAAAAGTGTTTACAGGAATTCACGCCAGACTCCAGGAAATGCTTTCATTACCCAAAGCACCGTTCCTGTTTATCTGGCTCGGGCAGCATGAATTAAACGGTCTGTGAGAAGCGGTTCGAAACGCTGATCACTTGTTGTTTGACTGGTTTTGCTAGCTAAGCAGATCACGGCTAGTCAGATGCATCGTGCGGCTACTCGCGTGTTGGTAACTATGGAAGCTGTCGTTCGGTTCTTGTATATTCCACTCATTGGGGGATGTTGCTGGGTTTTGGTGGAATTCTCTGGAAGTCGGTTACAGTGTTTAAGCGAGAAAGAATGAAGCTAATGATGATGGATCTTGTTCATTTTGGACCATGCGGTGACCTTTTTTTTATTTTTCCTGCTCCACAGTCTGATCTCTTGCTTGGCATTCTGGACATCATTGAACCAGAGCTGTTCCTCAAAGAAGCTCAGGAGCCGAACCTCGCTCAGCAGCTCCTGCTGGTCGGCCCGGCCACCGGTTCGCTACCTGCCCCCTCACCTGGAGCTGTGGGGGCCGCACCAGTTAAGCTGGAGGCCCTTAATGAACTGATCCAGTTCGACCACATTTACACCAAACCGGTGGCGATGGAGGAGGAGGAAAAGGAGGGCGCCTACGAAGTGAGCATCGCGGACGAGGAGGACACCGTCGTCTTCTCGCCGTCCTCCGAAGACGAGGAAGTGGAGGTGGAAGTCGAAACGGTGTCCGTCAAGGACGAACCGGAGGAAGCGGTCATCCCCGTGACGGACAGCGACTCGATCGGGGTCGACGACTTCCTGTCCGAGGCGTCGCCTTCTTTCGGAGGCTACGACAAGGCGGCGTACCTGATCTCCGATACGTACAGTGACTCTGGATACGAAAGGTCACCTTCCCCTTTCAGCAACATGTCGTCCCCGCTCTGCTCCGACAGCGCCTGGGAAGACATGTTTGCTAACGAACTCTTCCCGCAACTCATCAGCGTCTAAAAATAAAATAAAGAAATGAATAAATAAAACCAATGTGTTTGGTTTAAATGTAATCGTAACGTACTGAGCGATCACTATATGCTTCGTTAATGTACAGTCCGCACAAATTCTTTTAAAAAAACAAAAAATAGAACCCTATTTAATACGGAGCATAACTGCCGTTTGTTTCCTGCTGGAAAATAGACGTTCGAGCTCCAAAAGTAGCAATTTAATGAATCTGAGATTCATTTTCAGTATTTTTGTCTGGGGGAAGGTCACTGCGGGAAGGGTTTTTTTTTTTTTTTTTTTTTTTTAAGAAAGCTGTATTTATTTGTACCTTGCTCCAGAGTCCTGTAATCGTAATGTCTGCTTTAATATTGTATAATGTAATCTTTACTAGCGCCCTCCTCATGGAATCATGTTATTGCATTAAAAAAAATTAGGCATTGCATCCTGATGGTCTCGATTTCCCCCTCCCTTTTTTTTTTGGTGCTGTTTTAATACACAGTTTGGGATCAGTTGCTTTTTTTTTTGCGGCTTTCCTCCTCTCTCTCTCTCTCTCTCTCTCTCTCTCTCTCTCTCTCTCTTTTTTTTTTTTTTTTTTTTTTTTTTTTTTCTCTCTCTCTCTCTCTCTCTCTCTCTCTCTCTCTCTCTCTCTCTCTCTCTCTCTCTCTCTCTCTCTCT
>CM022773.1:3056643-3069143 GCA_012411365.1 Ameiurus melas | reverse complement strand
GGGGTAGTTTTTACCTCAGGTGGAGGTTTGTATCGATATATTTATCCATAGAACCATTACAGCGCACTAGAAAAAGCTCAAATGTGCGCGAACAGTCCAGTTTACATGACAGTAAATGCACCGCTATCTTCATCATCTTTGGCGTACTTGTTTGTAACGCCCACCCGATCGTACAGTGGCTTAGATGTTTTTAAACGTCTCCTTTGATCAAAATCTGACGTTTTCGTCTTAAATATATACGACTTATTTGAGTCATTTACGTCAAAGTCTATATACTATATAAACACTTTAGCAGCTCTAGCATTACATTACTGAACACCTTCTTGTGTATAAATAAAGGAGACACCACGCTGACGCGGTAGATTGTGGTAGATTTGGCATTTTCAAAGGGTAAAACTAACCCTGGAAATATTAACCCGGTTATGAAATGAAATGAACCCAGGAAAAAACAAACCAAACCATCCTTTGGGTTGAAAAACAACCCGTTTGCTGGGTTAAAAATGGACTCTACAAGACCTCGGAGGGTGTGCTGTGGTATCTGGCACCGAGACGTTAGCAGCAGATCCTGTACAACTAGTCCGGTAAGTTGCCACGTAGGGCCTCCATGGATCGGACTTGTTTGTCCAGAACGTCCTACAGATGCTCGATCAGACGGAGATTAAAGTCAGCACCTTGAACTCTTCGTCATGTTCCTCAAACCGTTCCTGAACAATGTTTGCAGCGTGTCCGTGTGCATTATCCTGCCGGAAGAGACCACTGCTATTAGGGAATACGGTTGCCATGAAGATGTGTACTCGATCTGCAGCAATGTTTAGGTAGGGTGGTACGTGTCAAAGTAACACCCTTGTTCGGAAATCTGAACATTTTACTGGATCGATCATTTAAGCCGAAGGTATAAAACGAACATCGAAATTTGACAAAAGTTCTATTCAAAAATTTCCTTCAGGTTTTTTTTTTTTTTTTGCACAGAACGGTATGCATGTTGGAAAACCCTGTCGACTGTCGCGTCTGATGCTCTAAAGCTCTCTCTCTGGTGAAAGGGGGGGGGGGATCTATCTACGATGACATAAAGCGAGATTATAAAGACAAGCAACCCATTTCTTCAGAATCAGAGGAAGTGTGAGTGCAGATCTCAGCACATCTCATAACCTCACACTGCAATCTTCCTGTCTGATCTGCAAAGATCGATAGAGAACAGTCACTGCAGCGTGAACGTAAGATCCATAAAGAACCGAACTACTGGTTGTTCTTCTGAGAGACTAAATACAGAAAGGAAAGGAAGTTAAAAAAACAAAAAAAAAAAAACAAGAAGCCTTTTTCAGTTTTGAACACCTGCAAAAAAAAAAAAAAAAAAAACAAACCCAAAAAACAAGTTTCAGCCTCATGCAGAGTTTCATATTTGATAGTAAAATGGTAAATGATGTATCAAGGTTTTGAGAGCAGACTCATCCTGGTCTGTCGTTATCATTATGAACGAACACAGGGATCGGTTCTGGTTCTGCTCTGAGGAACCGGTCAGGAACTCTACAAGCTGACCTTTTGTCAGTTTTACAGCTGGAGGTTATGGCGGTACAGACAACAGTGAATAAGTAAGGAATAAACCACTTAGTGGGGGCTTAGTGGTTCGCACGTTCGCCTCACACCGCCAGGGTCGGGGGTTTGATTCCCACCGTGGCCCTGTGTGTGTGTGTGTGTGTGTGGAGTTCGCATGTTCTCCCCGTGCTGCGGGGTTTTCTCCGGGTACTCGGTTTCCCCAGTAAATGAAACAAAGAAAACTGCATGTACGCCTGTCTAAATTACGTTATATTCTAAAAAAAAAACATAATACTCCTTACAGTTAATCTTTTTTTTAAAATAATATAATTTAAATATTTTTATTATTTTAATTTATTTTAATATAATCACTTCTTTTACTATAAAAAAAACATCCATTTCAACAGCTCGTTTTTCTTTGCCAAACACCACCGCACTCTTGAATCCGTTTATTATCCGCCGCGACGGCCCTTTTTGCGTTTTCCTGTTACTATAGAAACGATAACGTAGTGTATTGGAGCGAGCGCACAGATATAAACCTGAGATTTTGCAGCTGAAGTACCAGCTCCTGTTATAGAAAACGCATCCGATTCGAGAACTGAACAGCACCGTGCTGCGAAGAAGCGGTTATGTTTTTTTCCTCTGGCAGGAAATTGCAAAAGCAGAAGGTGCAGATTTCGCAGGAAGAGAAGGTTTCACACGCAGTAAGAGAGGAAGAGGCGAAGTGGAGAGAGAAATGTCAGAGAAAGGTGGGGGAGAAAGAGACAAAGGTTTAAAAAAAAACTAAATCACACCCACTCGGCAGTGTATCGATTACATTTCCATTAAGCATCTTTGGCCTTTATGGTGTCTGACGTAAGTGGGTCAGTGTGTGAATGATTCAGACCGGACAAACAGAGTCACCGACGCCGAGAACAAGGAACTGCTTAATATAAATCAAGCCACTGTGGTGGAGACGTGGCCTGTGTCCTGGATTTGGAAAAAGCAGGTTAATAAATAACACGTTGGTAGCCACCACTTTAATCGAGCTAGTGTAGAGGTGTTATGTGTATTTATGTCTTAATTTAAACTCTCGACATTTCTGTGATATGCTCCCGATCAATTTACTCCAATTACCGGGTTCATTTCTGAGAAGTGCAACGACAGAGGGATTTCAAGAAATTGATAAAAAAAAAAAAATCGTTTATGTCACAACTCCAATCTGATTGGTCAGAGATTTATATTTGATCACAGCAGTTCTGAGAAACAAGAGACTCGTATGGCGTAGTTCCAAATAAAGAAAAAAAAAGTCATATGAAGTTATATAGCAAATGAAAAATGTTTTTTTCCAGTGGTATGGTGAAATTTTTCTGGAAGGAGTCTCCAGTTTAACAGTCAGAAATAAAGCTCTAAAGTCTTTCGGACCTTCGCGGTTTCATTGTAACATAAAAAGCTGCATTCTTATAAACTCCGAGAGTTAATTCAGAGCAACTAATACATTACACACACACACACACACACACACACACACACACACACACACAGTTGCAATCAAAATGATTCAACCCCCATTGTAAATCAGGTTTATTGCCTTAACAATGTACAGACTTTCAACAACTTTTGATGATTTCTCCAGTCTCAAAACTATTCAACCCCCTCATGACAAGTTGGGGTTGAATCGTTTTGATTGAAACGGTGTACACACACACATTATTTTAATTAATCATTTTTTTTTTTAAAAGAACAGAATGAGACGAATCTCAGGCTCTCAGCTAGCGTGAAAGAAATGTGGACGTGGACAAAACTAGCCTGGAGCGGTGCTGTTTTTTGAGATGGACACAGATATGGAAAGGAGGTAGAGGGGGGAAAAATGGAAGAGTGAAGGAGAGACAAAGAGCGAGAGGAAGAGTGAGGGAGTGAAAGGGAGAGGGGGGGGGAGCGAAAGACGTCACGTAAGACACGCTGTGCGATCACCATGGCTTCACTTCCTGTCCATGTGGCAACTCTCCTACACACCCTGCTATGTGGAAAATCTTGCACGCGCACACACACACACACACACACGTGTCTTGTTTTTTCTCCCAACATCTGCGTCCTCATAAGAAGTGCAGATGTAGGCTGTCTGAAATGTGGCTTAGTTTCTCCAATGAAACATCATACAACACACACACACACACACACACACATATATATATATATATATATATATAAAAATTAAAATACAGATCTAAAAAATGTATGTAATGTTAACTGATCGTTTATACATCAGTGTTAAGTGAACACACACACACACACACACACACAGGTTTACTAAACGGCTTTATTTTCACCAGCATGTGTCCGTCCGAACCAACGATACGGGCAAGATGTACATTTTAACAACCGTCCTTTTCAGCAAGTTTTAGCTCAACAGGCAAAGCGTGTTGATCTTTCTTTGCATATTCCTTAAATTGCGTAATAAAACCGTACTCCACCGACTGATTAACAAAACGACAACATTCCTTGAACTGACTTTGTTCTAAACCAGCATGTGTGTCTCTTTTACACCACAGCACCGTTGAATTCTCCCTTCTGATGAATTTTCTATAACGGCAGCTCTGAGCCAGAGGCTTATATTAACGCGCTCGTTCTAATACGTTATCGTTTCTATAGTAACAGCTCGTTCACGGAGACACGTAATCTAACGCTAGTGATAAACGGATAGAAAACGTGTTACTGATCAAATCGAAATAGATCACTGTTGATACAGTAACGTTGTCTGTACGGAGACGTTGACGTAGAGTTACGCTTATGGAAGGAGTCTCCAGTGTCGGTGCTTTGCAACAGTTTGCGGAGACGTTGACGTAGAGTAACGCTCATGGAAGGAGTCTCCAGTGTCGGTGCTTTGCAACAGTTTGCGGTTTCTTGGTAACATGACAATCGGCGTGTTTTTAGTAACGATCCCGAGAAAAAATTCTAATAAAAGGGAGAGGCTGGTGAAATAATGACCATTTGTAGCTGCTGTAATGTAAGCGAGAACTGTAATGTCGTTTCATCAACAACATTTAAGTGGAACTATAAACAGATATCGCGGCGTTTCTTCCATTTTTGACCCTTGACAAAAATCGCACAATCCTGGAGGGACCGCCTGATGTTCTCCTCCGGAGTAAACAGTAAGCAGCAGTGCAGAAACTGGCTTCGAATCATTATTCTGTGCCAAGCGACTTTCGATTCATGAAGATTCCCTCAACGCATTTCAGTCGCAGTCGCACGCTTTTAAAGAATCATAAAACACAGAGCACCGCTGAGTTCTATTTTGGCAACAACGAGAACAACATCCGTTTTTGGCTTTTCAGAAACGCGCGTCACCCTTCACTTACAAGAACTGATGCAAAGAGTCGACGACACATCGCTAACGTACATTAAATACCGGACAGTGAAAAACCATCTGTATCTCTGTCTGTGACTGAGTGAGAGAGTGAGTGAGTGAGAGATTAATGGATTAATCAACCCAGATATTACTCGTATCTCTTCTTTTTTTTCGTTTTGTTTAGTGTCTGCTAAACCTGTAAGGCTGTATACTGGGCCATGTGAAAACCAGCACAAAGCTGTTTACATTTCTGTAACTAAAAAATGCATTTAAAACAGTGTGAAATATGAATGATTGCTAGCTAAGATTGAAATATTAGCTAGCTGTTAATAGCCGTCTGCACAGTAGCGCACTAGTTTTATCTAGCTGTAGTCCAGAAAACTGGCTAGCAAGCAGACGAGGTAGCATGGTATTTCTTTAATTCATACTTGATGATGAACTATATAATCCCCCCCCCTCCTGCCCGCCCCCCAAAACCCCCCCACAACAACCCATCATGATTTTGATGTCAGACAGTAAATTTACAGACAGCTAGGGCGTTAACTACCCAGCTGGCTAAACAGTTCCTAGCTAAGTTCACTACAGCTCTGACACTTATTAGCACTTAACCTATACGCTTTACTTAGCAAAAATACAGTTTCACGGTTATTTTCTCTCGGTTGAGACTTACAACACTTCCTTCCTTGTGTACTTCCTGGTTTGCCATGAGTTCCTTCTTCTTCTTCTTCGGGTGTTTCTCAATACTCATTCTGGTTTGTTCTCCTTTTCAAAAGGGTGATTTCAGATTTCAGGATGCAGTTAGCAGGGAAATGTCCAGAACGTGATGTTGCCCAGGTTTCAGGAATGACTTGCAATTAATAAACACCTGAGACACTTAAGAACTTGAAGTGTCTCGTTAGGTAACTTTAGTCAGCTAATGAAATTAGCATCATGACTGTGTCAGTGGTTTTGAAGCTTGAAGCCACGAGCACTGAAGCTAACACCAAGCATCTAAGAAGTCCTTTCGAAATGTTACGGGAGGGTATTCTGTTTTTGTTCATTTTCCCAAGTATTTGGTGAGAACTTCCTTCTCAGAATGAAACAGATTAGCTGTCACGCAACCTTCCTGTTTAAAACGTGATGATATACAGCATTGTCGTCTTTTTCTGAAGTCATGGTTGTTGATATCTGCTCCACTGAAGTCCCTAATAGGACACTGGATATTTGTATTTTGTATTTATGAGGAGGAATATTACCACAGGTGGGAGCTCTACTTATGCCAGCAATGTGAAGCAGCATGTAATTACAGACGGGTGAGAAATGAAAGGAAAACCCAGTGGCTCTATTGTGCAGTGTCGATTTAAAGGCGAAGTCCCTGCAAATCAATACAAAAGTTCTTCTGACTGATCACCTTTATGCTATGCTGAAACATTGCCATCCCAATGGTGTGGTCTCTTCCAGGATGATCCCGCCCCCATCCAAAGGGCACTAGGTCTCAGTGTTGCCAAATTAGTGACTTTGTTGATTTTTTTTAGACCTCTTCAATGACTTTATTAAAAAAAAAAAAACAATCTAGAGACATGCCTAGTGACTTTTTATTTTAGCAGACATTAGCGACTGTCCTGCACTCGATATGGTTCTCCAACTCACATCACAGTTGCTGGTTAAGAGAGCAGGTGCACTCGACTCACCACCATTGTGTAAATCCTGAGTTGCTTTTGTGCAAGCTGACATTCCCAGCGACCAATCACTGATCACCTAACAACCAAACACTGACCATCAGATTCCAATGAATCGCTAATCACCATTGTTTCAAATGACAGGACCACCACTGTTTCCATCGACCAATCACTGATCACCATCATTCCCAACAACCAGCCACTGATCACTGTCATTCTCAACAACCAATCATTGGTCAACATTGTTTCTAACAACCAATCGCTAATCACTATTATTCCCAACAATCAATCAGATCATCATTCTCAACAACCAGTCACTGATCATTACTCTCAACAACCAATCACTGATAAACATTGTTTCTAACAACCAATCACTCAGCACTATTATTCCTAACAACCAATCACTGATCACCATCATTCTCAATGACTAATCACGGATCACCATCGTTCTCAATGACCAGCCTGTGATCACCATCCTTCTGAACGACTAATCACGGATCACCATCGTTCTCAATGACCAACCTGTGATCACCATCCTTCTCAACGACTAATCACGGATCACCATCGTTCTCAATGACCAACCTGTGATCACCATCCTTCTCAACGACTAATCACGGATCACCGTCGTTCTCAATGACCAACCTGTGATCACCATCCTTCTCAACGACTAATCACGGATCACCGTCGTTCTCAATGACCAGCCTGCAATCACCATCCTTCTCAACGACTAATCACGGATCACCGTCGTTCTCAATGACCAGCCTGTGATCACCATCCTTCTCAACGACTAATCACGGATCACCGTCGTTCTCAATGACCAGCCTGTGATCACCATCCTTCTCAACGACTAATCACGGATCACCGTCGTTCTCAATGACCAGCCTGTGATCACCATCCTTCTCAACGACTAATCACGGATCACCGTCGTTCTCAATGACCAACCTGTGATCACCATCCTTCTCAACGACTAATCACGGATCACCGTCGTTCTCAATGACCAGCCTGCAATCACCATCCTTCTCAACGACTAATCACGGATCACCATCACTCCTAACTGACTGTTCTTGATAGAAATGATAGCATTTTCTAAACACGTAAATAGTTTATTTGTGGTGCCCTGACCAAAATATTCTTCCTATAGGAGATATGTTATAGTCCATTATTTTCTACTCTGATCTAGTTCTTTTTATAACTCTATTTGCAGTATATATGTGCCTTTGGAAAAATACTTCATGTAACACATTCAATAAATGAACAAATATGTTCATTCACGAGATACACAGTCACTAGTCACCAGATCTGAGCCGAATTAAAACACAGGAGCTTTTGAAGTGATGTGTTAGACAGCGCTCTCCATCACCACCACCAACACCATCAGAACGCCACCTGAGGGACAATCTTTTGGCAGAAAAGTGTTCCTCGCTTCAGTACAGCTCTAGAGGCGTGTAGAACCTGTGCCGAGGAGCACGGAGTCTGTGGGCTGACACCTTACTGAGACTATTTGTTGTTTTTATTCCTAATATGCCAGCCATCTGTATAACATATCATTACTATTATCACTGTTGTCCCATGCTCGTTCCGCTGGATGTGACCACTGGTGCGCGGTGAACCTTGACCATGAGCGTCAGATAAGATACTTTGCGAGAACGTCCTGATTCTGACACTCGTGTGTTACACAGCCAAGGATGCAGTAAAGAATCGGGCACAAGAAAGTGTCCAAGACATTAAAGGAGAAAATACTCACTGCTCAGTCACATACTCAAAGACTGTCACAGTATGCACAACCCGTTTGCTAGCTAAGAATTTAAATATTAGCCAACTGTTAATCGCTATCTTTGCTCTAGCTAATTAATAGCGTAAGCTAGCTATAATCTGACAACCTGGCTAGCAAGCAGACACGCTATCTATACTTGAACTACTCGATCAACAAGAACAACAACAAAAAACAACAACAACATTTGTACAGATTCGATGTATTTGAACAATGTCGGGTCGCTAACTTTAGTAAGGTTGCCTGCTTGCTAATTTGCTAGGACTAGCTATTTGGCTAATACAGTAAAGCATAACAGATATACTGTATATATTAGCAGTTAAATATTGTAGATGCTTTAGCTAACAAAAATCACAGTTTATAATTAAATAATAATAGTAATAATAATAATAATAATAATAATAATAATAATAATAATAATAATAATAATATCATTCTATAATTCATAGTTTAAGGTCACCTCTTTCACTGAACCAAGAAGCAGGAAGTTGTCGATTTTTCAGTTCCTACCCGTAAGTAAAAACAAGCTTTGCTGGTTAACACACACACACACACACACACAGTTTCTTTTGTATCTGTGTGGGCCTTTTATTGAGGTAATTACTATTGTATCTAGTTAATGCTCTACTACTCCGAAATCTCACCCTTAAACTCAACCCCAGTAACCAAAAGGAAATGTGGTTCTTTTAGTAGTTGTTGTTGTTGTTGTTGTTGTTGTTGTTGTTGTTTTTTTTAATAAAAGCTGTAGTTTTTGTAAAAGCAGTTTTCCTCATGAGAACCAGCCAAAAGACAAAACTGTGAGATATTCCTATCCTCGGGGGACTAAGATCTCTGAAAAACCACGTCCACACACGTGCATGTTGGTTTTATTTCCGTTAACACTAATTAACACTAATGCCTATATAAGCTCAAGGAAAGAAAACTTAAACCCAGAAGATTTTTTGTGAGTGTATATATATATATATATATATATATAGTGTAAAAGAATGTTCTGACGTGTGTTTTAGAGGAACGTGAGGCTGGGAACTTTGGACCTAGTGTCCTCGTCAACAAAAGAAACAGGACGTGACATTTTTAATGACATACTGTCAATTCTGGAAGCTAAAACTGGAATGGAGCCGGTTGAGACGAGCTTTACTCTGGGAGTGCTTCAGGTCAAACCACAGTGACATTATCCGCCCTGTAACACCACTGTTTACTTAAAGAGTGTTGCACTGATGTTTCATCTCTCCGGGGCTGTTTAAAGCTCTTTTATGGCATGTCTATAAACTCTCATATCTAATGACACTCTCCCTTTTAAAACGTCTACATCATTCATGTGTAACAAGGTAGCAAGAAGTTAGGGTCATACTTTGGGGATGGGGGGGATTGGGGGGGATTGGGGAGGGGGGTTGGTCGTCTTTTTCATTTTTTGATAACAGTCAAAAGGTTGATCGTTATGCCAAGAAATTTTTTTTGTAAAAGTACGGATGTTTATTATTATTGGCACCCTTCCGAACAAGAAGAAAACATTCATTCATTCATTTTCATTAACCACTTTATACTTATGAGGGCTGCAATGAATCCAGAGTCCATCACAGGGCACCATGTGCATACGCACCCACACACCTGCACACTCGTTCACACCGAATACCCAACCTGCCTGGGTGCACGTTTCTGGACAGCGGGAGGAAACCAGAGAACCTTGCGGAAACCCATGTGAACACTGGGAGAAAATGAATAACTCAACACAGACAGTAACCAGCGGTCAAGATCAACAGATGCTTGTCGACCTGCATGACTCAGCACCGTAATGTACACGGTTAGTGTTATAACACTTCAGAACAGTTTATTTATCAGGAAACCTGGTGAGGATGTGAGAGAAAGATCCCAAAGGTCAGTTTCGTAAACAGAAATGCACCGTTATAGTTTTATTCCTGAGGTTGTTAGGTTTCGAAATCAACGAGTGAGACTTTTTCCAAATGAAGTCCTTTCTATGAGCACCTGAATTTCACCAAGGAATAAAATTAGAATCATGTATCATTAGCAGATGAGACTAAAATCAAATGTTTGGGGCCCTGACCATCACCATCACCAAGCTCTGGTGAACTCCATGCCCAAGAGGGTTAAAGCAGTGCTGGAAAATAATGGTGGACACACAAATTATTGACACTTTGGGCCCAATTTGGACATTTTCGCTTAGGGGATGTACTCACTTTTGTTGCCAGCGGTTTAGTCATTAATGTCTGTGTGTGGAGTTATTTTGAGGGGACAGTAAATTGACACTGTTACACAAGCTGTACACTCACTACTTTACATTGTAGCACAGTGTCATTTCTTCAGTGTTACAAAAATGTGAGGGGTGTTTTATTTTTGATATTTTTCCTGTTTATGTTTTTCCATTTTTGTAGCCTTTCTTGATACATGATAGAAAATAAAACCTGTACAGTACAATGAGTTATAAAAAAAAAAAAAATCAATAATGATAAGCATAATCACAGGGTCAAAGTCAAGGTCACCTCACACTTTGACTCTTGTCACTATCAGTAAGGTCACACTGAGTATCGTACTGGCATAAAAACTCATTTTATTTCCACAGCTATATATTTATTCGTGTATTTTTGCATAACTGAGCAGTCATTTAGTAAAACCTTTCCAGAATCCATGTAATAACCTCGTTTAGACGTCAGACCTCTGAGTGGACCGGCCTAGAAATATCATTTCCTCTGACTGACTAATGTACCACATGTAGTACATATACAGTATGTATAGTGCATGCTAAGTGAGGTATATTTATATAAATACAGCACACGTTGCATAGATATAGTACACAAAATACAAATACAAAATAATTCTAAATCATAAACATTGTATTTAGTTGTTCACATATAGTCCACAAGACACAATAACTGAATCGTCCAGGTCCTGCACATACTTTACTTTTACCTTCAGGAGCTACATAAGAGACTTACATGTTTCTCACAAGATAAAATAACAACGATTTACACCGATCGTCCTGTTGAAAAGTTTACACGCCCCTGCGCTTTTAACGTATCGGTTCGCCTTCTCGAGCGTCAGTGAACGTTCGCACCTTTTTGTAACAGTCGTGTACGAGTCCCCTCGGTCGTCCTCGGTGTGACGAGACGGATCTGAACATCATATAGTCGCTGTTGGAAAGGGATCGAAGATGTAGAAGATGCTGGAGAAGTGAAGAATGTGCAGGACCTGGAGGGTTTTTCTGAAGAACAGTGGGTGGTTTAAGTGCTCAGGACAAACGAGGAACTTGTGAAGAACTCTCACAGAACATAAACACATCACGTCACGGATCATCCAGGGAACGATGCACGGGGTTAATAATCGAACTGGAGCTATCATTGTGTCTTTCATAATAATAATAATAATAATAATAATTATTATTATTATTATTATTATTTTCTTTTTATAAAAAAATTAAGAACATTTTGCAGATTCTGCAAACTGCATGTAAACTTAGGACCTCAACTGTATATGCAATTTTACATAGTATACATTTAGACCTTGCATACATTAGATATATATATTATTAATATGGGTATTTATCTAGAATTTTCATATTCTCATACAATAATCTCATACCATATTCTACATTTATAGAGCAAATGTTTCTCTTATCGTATGTTGGCCTTGGTAATACATGACCCGTATCTTAATGTGTACTGTATAATACAGGTTTTTATCCTAAATCTACACTACATTTAAGTGCTACATTTCTTTGATGTATTTTACATTTATACAACATTTTCATTATAGTTATATTATGTACTCACTGTATTTGATAAAAACCACACACTAGAGTTACACTAGAGTCATTTAAAGGGGGAAAAATATTTGAAGTAAATAAATTCTAGAGGATTTAATCTTTTCTTGAAATCGAAGCCAAAATGCTAACGCAGGATTCTTAAAAAAAAAAAAAAAAAATAGAACAAAAACAACAACAAACAAAAAAACCTCTCACTGGCAACGTGTGTTGTACATGAACACGTACTCGGGGGCTCAGATGGGGGCTTATGGGAAATGTGTTGAAACACATTACAATACACACACACACACATACACACACACACAGAGAGAGAGAGAGACTCTTTCTAAGTGCTGAATAAATATTGAACTTTCCGTAGGCAGTTGTGTTATTGATATAGTGGGCAGAGAACTGGAGGCCCAAGCACCAAGGACATTCTGAACAAACACACAC
>CM022773.1:2994143-3044143 GCA_012411365.1 Ameiurus melas | reverse complement strand
GTGTGTGTATAGTGTGTAAATATTCTCTATTTATTCTAGGCAGAAATTGGTGGCCCCTACTTAAATGTTACAGTCTGGTCTGCCTCTAATGGCACTGGTGACCTAATGTTCCTTTTGCATTTTGGTGGAGGTACATCACCGGCATGTGGAGCAACCAAAGAAAAAGAAAAAAAGGAAGAAAAGCATTTGATGTGAGCTTGCTCTAATCTGAGCATTAGAACAAGCTAGTAGGTCATCGTTCTCCACTAAGTTAGCTATTAGCTAGTCACGAAAGCTTTTAGCAACGTTGGCCGTCGGGCCATCAAGGAAATGTCTGTGTCCGTTATTTTCTTTTCCTTTCAGTTCTGCTCTAGTAGGGGTGCGCAGCTCGGCTCTTTGTAACTCCTGGGCTGAAATTGCGTCTCACTCCAGTGAATCGTCCACACAAAAGCCAACACGGTTCTGTGTGTGTGAAACACGGCTGAATAAAAGACCAGCAATTTCTCTCAAAGTGCTTTTTTAAGAAATGTCTCTTTTGTGAAATTATCCGAGACTGAGATATTTGCCTGCGGTTTTTATTCCTAAGTGTTTTAGAGTACACACACACACGCACACACACACACACACACACACACACACACACACACACACACACACACACTATTTGAAAGCGCTGCAATCAAATGCAGCAACAAAACACCCACTTATGTTTTCAGCATTTAAATCCTCAGTGTAAGCACTTCAGAGAGAAACGTCACCGAAGCCCAGAAAGACAATTAGAAAGTGTGTAGGCTTGTGTAAAAAGTGTGTTACACCGAGAGAAAGAGAAAGAGCGAGAGAGAGAGAGAGAGAGAGAGAGAGAAAGATGAAGAGAGAAAAACACCAAAAAACAGAAAGAGGAAAAGAGGAGAAAAAGGGAGACATAAGAAGGGAAAGATGAAGACACATGAGCAAAAGAGATGAGAAAGACAGAGGGGGGGGAAATGACAGGAGGAGAAAGATGGACAGAGGAGAGAGGTACGCGAGAGCAAGAGATTAGAGAAAGACACGGTGAGAGGAAGAGACGGAGAGAGAGAGAGAGAGAAAGACACAGTAAGATGGAGGAGTGGACGGAGCGAGAAAGAAAGACATGGGAAGAGAACAATGGTGGAACAGGCACATGAGGGAGACCCAGTGAGACAGGAAGAGATGGAGAGAATAAGAGAGACGGATAAAAAGATGGAGAGAGACATGAGAGAAAGAGATGAAGAAAGAAAAAACAGCAAGACAAAGAGATGGAGAGAGAGAGACATGGGAAGAGAAAGATGGAGAGACACATGGGAGAACGAAATGAAGATAAAGACACAGCGAGACAGATAGAGCTGGAGAGAGATATAGAGACACTGGAAGATAAGGATGGAGAGAGAAAGAGAGAGAAACATAAGAGGAAGAAATGAGAAAAAGATAGTGAGACAAAGAGGTAAAGAGAGTAAGACAGCCATAAGAAGAGAAAGGTGGGGAGAGAGAGAGAGAGATAGAGAGAGAGAAAGACAGACAAAGACAGACAGAATTCAATGAAAAAAATTTGAGAGAAAGAAATCAAGCAAGGAACAGAGGAACAGAGGTTATGAGAGAAAGAATGAGTGAGGACGTTAGGGAGAAAGTAAGAATAAAAAGTAGAATTCTTACTCTGATAGCTTCTGTGGCTGATCTGAAGTCAGTGATTGGTGGACCGGAGTAAAGGGGCGGAGTCGTTGCCCCCATCCCTTGTTGCTCTGCCTCCAGGATGATGAGGAGACTCCTCCATTAACAGATCTTCTGGATAGAAAACAGTATTTGTGTGTATAGATGCAATCATCATCTTCATCTCAGTGAAGACCCACATAAGCAATCCTGATGGAAATGAGTCCCTTCCCATAATCCCACACTCATTCCTTTCCTAATAAAATCCTAATAAAAACCTCTCCTCCTCATTCTCCATCTCTGAGTTAGAGATGGGGGATGGATGATGAAGGTTGGTGCGTCTCCTCTCTTCTTTCTTCCTCCTCTTTTCATTCTTCTGCTCTTCCTGCTCCTGGAGGAGTTGAAAATAGCTACTGCCCTGCTTGACTGCTGAAACCAGCTTCCTGAGGGACACATAGTAAACATTATATTTCTTAAACAAGATTCAACCAAAAACATTGTTCTAGAACCATGTATTGGATGCTAGATGAAATAACAACAATTGACATTAACAACAATTCACCACTGGACTACAAACATCATCAAACACCAACATTCCCAATCTCGCGCCAACATTTTCCATCAAACACCAACACGCAACAACAAACTCTCTAGAATGTTCCCTATATTATGCCAACATTGCCCATCGAACACCAACGTTCTCCATCAAATACCTCCACCATCCACCAATAAGCACCAGTACATTCTCCATGAGACATCAACACACACCACCAAACACCAACATTCCCAATCTCACACCAACATTTTCTGTCAAAACACCAACATTGTCCATCAAATACCTCCATCATCCACCAATAAGCACCAGTACATTCTCCATGAGACATCATTCATCATCGAACACCACAATTTGCAATTAAACATCAGCATTCATCAATATTCACCATCAACATTGGTCTAGAGTTCATTGTCAAACACCAACATTTACTTTAAACCACAATTGATAAACACCAACTCCATGAGACACCAACACACACATGTACACCCAAACACACCCACACACACACACCATCAAACACCACCAACAAGCAATCAAAAAAAATCTCATGCCAACATTTTCCATGAAACACCTACCAATAAACACTAACATTCTTCCGACACTAACATTTCCATGTACACTCTAGCATTCAATAAACACTGACAAAACCTCCCAAATTTCACACACCAACCATCAAACACCACATCATTCAATACACACCATCAAATACCAACATTCCACACCATTAACATCTCACACCAAAATTTTCCATCAAATACCCACCAATAAACATGAACTTTCTTCAGACACTAACTCGCATTTACACTCCAGCATTCATACAGACTCTCAAACATTTCAACCACCAACTATCAAACACCAACATTCACCATTAAACACCAACTCTCATCAAACACCACATCATTCATCTTCAAACAAGATGAGTCTAACGGCAGCACTGACCAACATTCACATCATTAGAGCATTTTCCCCTCAAATATTTACCAATAAACATGAACTTTCTCTAATAAACGCCAAGATTCACAATTAAACACAAAAATTCTCCATCCAAAAACAACACCCCTCATCACATCCACAATACTGCTGTCCGTACATCCACAATACTTCTGTACTATTTCTTCTTATAATATTAGGCCTCATGCTGAGAAGGTCATTTCACTGAGTGAAAGCAGAGCAGAAATTTCCAGAAAGCTGCAGTGCAGATAATAAAAGCCAAATGAACGCTGGAGGTAAAGAAAGCAGCGACCCACATAAACAGTAAACTCATTCTATTTTGACAGGATAAAAAAGCCAGCCGCAGTAATTGTGTTTTCCTTCTTTAAAATGCCAGACCACCCTGGCTTTGGCATGCATAATTCACAATTCTGGAATCCATCAGTGACTGTCATAAATGTCATCCATTTTGTGATGCCCAGAGAGGAAAAGAGAGAGAAAGAGAATGAGAGAGAGAGAGAGAGAGAGAGGAGAGAGAGAGAGAGAGGGAGAGGCCTGCTGAGAAACAGTGTGTTTTATTCTTCCACATGGACGGACGAAATGCCAGCTCTGATGCCTGCCAGGCATACACTAGGCACAAGAATGGAAGAATAATAGAAACTGAGTAAGAAGAGGGACCGGAGTGAAAATAGAGAGATTTGGGGTAAAAAAATAAAAATAAAATCTATATATATATATATATATATGCTATGTTATATATAGCCTATTGCCTGTCTACAATTTGTTCACGAGAAACATAATAACTTAAATGTTTCATGATGAATGCTGGTGTTTCATGGTGAACATTGGTGTGGAATGTTGGTGGTCATTGATTAATGTTGTAGATGTGTGATGGTAATGTTTTATGGTGAGTGTTGGTGTTTGATGGTGAATGGTAGTGTTAGATAGGTAGTGGTGGTATTTGATAGAGCATGGCGGTGTTTGTTGATGAATGTTGGTGTAGGTGTTCGTTGATGAATGTTGGTGTACGTGGTGGATAGTGAATGTTGGTGTAGGTGTTAGATGGTGAATGTTGTATGCGTATGATGGTGAATGTTGGTGTCCGATAGAGAATGTTGGTGTTTGTTGATGAATTTTGGTATAGGCGTTAGATAGTGAATGGTAGTGTTAGATGGGTAGTGGTGGTATTTGATGGTGAGTGTTGATGTTTGATAGAGAATATTGGTGTTTGTTGATGAATGTTGGCGTTGGTGTTTGATGGTGAATGGTAGTGTTAGATGGGTAGTGGTGGTATTTGATGGTGAGTGTTGATGTTTGATAGAGAATGGTGGTGTTTGTTGATGAATGTTGGTGTAGGTGTTTGTTGATGAATGTTGGTGTAGGTGGTTGATAGAGAATGGTGGTGTAGGTGTTTGTTGATAAATGTTGGTGTCTGTGTTTGATAGAGAATGGTGGTGTTTGTTGATGAATGTTGGTGTAGGTGTTTGTTGATGAATGTTGGTGTAGGTGGTTGATAGAGAATGGTGGTGTAGGTGTTTGTTGATAAATGTTGGTGTCTGTGTTTGATAGAGAATGGTGGTGTTTGTTGATGAATGTTGGTGTAGGTGTTTGATAGAGAATGGTGGTGTTTGTTGATCAGTGTTGGTGTAGGTGTTTGATAGAGAATGGTGGTGTTTGTTGATGAATGTTGGTGTAGGTGTTTGATAGAGAATGGTGGTGTTTGTTGATGAATGTTGGTGTAGGTGTTGGATAATGAATGTTGGTGTAGGTGTTTGTTGATGAATGTTGTGTAGGTGTTTGATAGAGAATGGTGGTGTTTGTTGATGAATGTTGGCGTAGGTGTTTGATGGAAAATGGTGATGTTTGATAGAGAATGGTGGTGTTTGTTGATGAATGTTGGCGTAGGTGTTTGATGGAGAATGGTGATGTTTGATAGAGAATGGTGGTGTTTGTTGATGAATGTTGGTGTAGGTGTTGGATAGTGAATGTTGGCATAGGTGTTTGATGGTGAGTGTTGATGTTTGATAGAGAATGGTGGTGTTTGTTTATGAATGTTGGTGTAGGTGTTTGTTGATGAATGTTGGTGTAGGTGTTTGATAGAGAATGGTGGTGTTTGTTGATGAATGTTGGTGTAGGTGTTTGTTTATGAATGTTGGTGAAGGTGTTTGTTGATGAATGTTGGTGTAGGTGTTTGATGGTGAGTGTTGATGTTTGATAGTGAATGGTGGTGTTTGTTTATGAATGTTGGTGTAGGTGTTGGATGTTGAATGTTGGCGTAAGTATTTGATGGTGAGTGTTGATGTTTGATAGAAAATGCTGGTGTTTGTTGATGAATGTTGGTGTAGGTGTTGGATGTTAAATGTTGTTTGAGAAAAACATTTGAGGGGAAAACATATCCAGAGACTGTCCAGCTAGTGTTTATCACACATAAAAAAGGGCATAAAAATGCATTAATTCCCTTAGAGGTTATGGTTGACAAGGCTGACATTCTGTCTTGACACTGAACGGCTAAAATGCTACTGAAATCAAGTTTTAAGTCCCTGAGCCGACTAGCCATCTTTTTTATGTCCTCCACATTGCAGGGCTTAGCCCTTTATTTCCAACTATTATGCTCATACTTTCAAAGGCCATTACACTTTCATTCTAGCCTAAGCGTTCGACTTGTGAGCGGGTTGAGCTGTAATGACAGGCTGACGGATGTTTCTTTCAACTCGGGAGGCCTTGAATCAAATGCAGTAGAAATTTGTGCATCATGAAGAAAAATGACAAAACCCTGCAGCAGGCATACAACAACAAACACTATTCCTACAGGAAATCTGGGTTGCTGATTATTTAATCCTCCAGCAACTGTGGCGAGCACTAAATTCAGCTAAATTATTCATGCTAACTTAGGTTTTGGCAAGAAAACCAACCTGGAGCGCCGTAGATGCTTCCAGAGGTTGTCGGTGTCTCCTCTTTTCCGAGACTTTGGCCTCTTTAGGGACATATCCTGAGAGAGAGAGAGAGAGAAAAGAACAAGGGAAATCATAGCAGCTTAAATTAAAAATGGTGCAAAGTAAACCATATGCACCTCAAATTTAGCCTAAATGATGGATATTCATCATAGTGTTGCTCTGAATCTTAAACTTAGACAGTCTTACATATACATAAAAAAAAATAAAAATAAATAAAATTATCCTCGAATGACTACCAAAGTCACTGCAAGGTCACTCAGACAAGTCCCAAAGTGCAACATTCCAAATAGAAGCTCCTCGGCCAATTAATTCCCCGTGTTTTAATTATCAAAAGGCTTCACACCTCTTCACTAGATCTTCATGTACTCAGCAGACTGAGCTGTGCCTCACGCTGACCTCATACCTTACACTGCATGGAGTCTGGAGGGGTCGAGTGGCAGACTCCTTTCTCAGCTATACAGATCTCTATTTTTGGTGGAGTCAGTTTGTGTTCACCTGTGATAATCCTGATCTGCTTAGTCTTAAGGGCAGCTCTGCTGTCCTGCTTGCTTTTAAAAAACCCCAGACTCAGACAATTCTGAATTTTCAGCTAGTTTTTGCGATTTTTCTTGCCATCAATGAGTCAGTCATGGATCATGGAGAAGGACCAATCGGGCCGTTCCACCAGGACACCGGGGTTATACCCCTACTCTTTCACGATAAGTGTCCTGGGATTTTTAAAGACCACAGAGAGTCAGGACCTCGCTTTAATGTCTCATACTAAAGACGGTGCTGTTTTTACAGTATAGTGTCCTCGTCATTATACTGGGGCATTAGGACCCACACAGACCACAGGATCAGCACCCCCTGCTGGCCACACTAATACCACGCGTTCAGCAGCGACCTTAGTTTTCCCCCAGGAGGTCTTCCATCCGGGTAATGTCCAGACTCAACCCTGCTTAGCTTCACTGGGAAACCAGCTTTAACTCCAGCTTTAAATCACCATGTGTTCATTATGTGCCATATAAATCTGGTTAACATAGGACCCAGTGAACACAGATACGCTCCCTAATGCTAACATAAACTTCAGGTCGATGATGCACTGGGTCACCATCAAAATCTTTTTTTAATTAATAATTAAAAAAAAAACATTCAGTAGTTAGATAGTAGCTTTTGTAATTGAATACAATCAATTTAATTGAATACATAATTGACATAAACAGGACAATTCAGCTACTCGTTATATATTTATTCGTTTCCCGTACTGTTCTACCCCCAAACCCTGCCACCGGGCCGTTGTCCAGAAGTGCGCCTGTATCAGTACTGTCATGTTTGTGGAAAAATGTGCGCCTGGATGTGCCAAAGGCCTTCTGGTTGACAAATGCGGCTTCTTTCAGACCGAGGTGTCTCCTCCGCCTGCTCTGTCTCTCCTCTCTTCTCTTTTCCGCTCCTCTCCCCTCTCTCCCTCTCCTGACAGATGATCCTATTTGCAGTAAATCTGCTCGTGTTCAACATCGTAGCCTAGAAAGCACTCTAGGTACTACTGACCACAAAGAGTGTGTTAAAGTGTGCGAAAACAGCATGTCTGCTACAGTTTTACACAATGCCATGCAATAACACTGATGTATAGCTACCATGTCTTCAGGTTACTAGGTGAGGAGATTAAGTGTAGAAGATAGATGCTGGGGGGGAAAAAAGTCAATGTAGGCAATTTTGTCCACTCAGCAGCCATCTTTAGCAGTTATTTCCAGTCCTACAATACATTTGAACTTAGGCTCTATCATGCACGTACATGTATGATAGCTGTAGTCAGTATGTTTGAGTTTATGATATATATGATCATATATAAATATACCAAATTACCAAGAATTGCATCAAGTTTCAGTGTAACATTATGTTATAATCTTGAAACCTACATCTACCCCGCATCATGCCTTAAAGCTAAACGAGTAGCTAGCATAGCTAACATTAAATATTGCCATGTAAATTAGGTGAACCTCTTCATACCACAGCGCTGCTGAATTCTCAATTGAGAATTTCCAGATGTAGCGTAAATGATAGTTTTATATTAATGCACTAGTTCTGATATGTTTTTTTTTTTGTTTACAGTAACGAGTCCCAGGGACTTGTGTGGGTATGGCAGACGATCCACCATTATCTAAGGCTAAAAATAAATAGATTTAAAAAAAAATTGTGTTCTTTAACATCTTTGATGTGGTTTATGTTACATTTATGGAAGGAGTCTCCAGTGTCAGCGTTTTGTAACAGTCAGTTTTCAGGACAGATGAGTTGACACGTTACAGTGTCTCATTCACATGGCAAGCTAGTAACGTGGTGCGGCTAGTACACACAGGTCAGACTCCATTCAAGAAATTACGCGATTTCTACAGCAACAGGAGCTGAATACACATATACGATCACGACGTTTCCGTTTTTAAACTGTAAATAATTTTGCAAACTGTATAGATTTCATGTCTATTTTGTTTAGATTCATGACGCTAACGCTTGGTAGGCGAAGGCGGATGCAAGTGCAGATTATTTTATTAAGTAAAGTGCTAGCAAAAACGAAAAAGACATGAAAACCAGGGACATAAACATATGAACTGTGGTTGAGAAGGAAACGACATACAGAGTAAATGGGTAGGCGATACTGTGGCGCACACACACGACGACACAAGACCATAACAACAAACGCTTGACCATCTGACACCGAACAACTCGAACTATATACTGTATAGTGGTGCTAATCTAATCTAGGTTCAACAAGACACAGGTGAGAGTGCTTGAGACGCGGGACGTGCTGGGGCTGGTGGGTAATGTAGTTCCGCGCCTCTTTTGGCGCTACCATGACGACGAGATGTAATTTCATGTAATTATAAGTCCATTTCATTTGGAGGTTGGGGGTGAATATTTATTCAATCAAAATGTTCACATTAAAAAAAAAAAAAAGTGGAATAATTTTGGAAACTGTACTGATTTTCAGTTTCAGGTTATAAGATGTCAAAAGTTCAGCGCTTGTGGGGGGTGAATACTTATGCAACACACTGTACCCCAAGTAACTACTTATCAACTCCACTGCTGTAAATTTACAGGTTTCTTGCCTGCTTTTTTGTGGGTTTTTTTTTTAATGATCAGGGGTAGGACACTAGTTCAGACTGCTAACTTTCTAAAAGAAAACATTTATAAATTTATACATTTAAACATTAGGAAGACACTTTTAATTGAGAGAGAGAGAGAGAGAGAGAGAGAGAGAGAGAGAGAGAATTAAACCCAAACCCAATTGAGGGTCAACATAACAGCCTCGGAATCAAACCAACTCAAACAGGAACTAATCAACTCAACATTGACTGAAATATTGTTCGGAATACTTACCTCATCCACTTCCTTAGCCTCCACGTCAAGCCTTTCCTTCACTTCACCAAACACCTCCTTGTGTTTACGGTGGAACTTCTCCCAGAATTCCTCCTTAATCCTCAAAGACTGTCCAGGGTCAGAAATCTGGCATGGCCGAACCGTTTGTGGCATTGTCCTAGGTTTTCTAATCCAAAACAATGGAAAGGGTTCAAGTCGAATCAGAACAGCGCATTATCTACAGAGTGCATGGAGCGCGTGTGGAGCACCACAGGCCCAATTTCTCCCGAGCACACATGTAGGCTAAAATGGCTCTGGGTCCTGTTGTGTGTCTCGTCTCCAATAGCAACAAGGCCATTTAAAACCGGTTAGAGTGGTGAAAAAAAAAAACACGTTTGTCTTCTGTCCAGGGGTTAAAGTGCTCAGTGAGGTTTAAAAACCCAGAGCTTATCGGACACAAACATGCAGCATGGAAGCTGAAAAATGTATCTGAATATAAATTCCTTTATTTGAATTATATACATCACATTAATTTTTTTTTATTTTATCTCCCTGTGGTGTATTTAATAGACTTGCATTTTGCCAGTGGGTTTTTTTTCTTCTATGTTTTGAACTTGCTAGGGGTTAAGATTTGTCTTCAGAAACACACTTTGAACATAATTCAACAATGCAGGTTCAATTCCCAGGAAACCAAGATTTTCATTTTTATTTTTTATAAATTAGGGGAACAGTTCCTTAACTGTACGCTGTATAGTACAGGGTGTCTCAAAGGTCTCTATACACAGGGGGAAACAAACACTTTTTTATCAAAAGGTCTTCCAAAATTTTTTACATGCTTAGTTTATCCATCCATCCGTCCATCTTCTATACCGCTTATCCTTTTCAGGGTCGCGGGGAACCTGGAGTCTATCCCAGGGAGCATGGGGCACAAGGCGGGGTACACCCTGGACAGGGTTCCAGTCCATCACAGGGCACAATCACATACACACTCACACACCCATTCATACACTACGGACACTTTAGACACGCCAATCAGACTACCATGCATGTGTTTGGACTGGGGGAGGAAACCGGAGTACCTGGAGGAAACCCCCGCAGCACGGGGAGAACATGCAGACTCCGCACACACAGGGACACGGTAGGAATCGAACCCCCGACCCTGGAGGCGTGAGGTATATATATATATATATATATATATATTTTCAGACAGCCTTTATGAACGCCTTTGACTAAAGAAGAACGTATTGAAATCACTCTCGTGGTCGGATCGGGACGCTGTCGCAAGGTCGCGATGGACTTTAACAGGAAACATATTACACACGATTTACACACGGTCGCCAAACTCATTAACTAATTCCAAAAGACAGGAAGTGTTGAGGACCGACCGAGAAGAAGTGGACGTCCACGACCGTCCACCGACGAAGGCACACACATAGTGTGTGTATGTAATGGAGACTTTTGGGACACCCTGTGTATTAAATTTGTGATTTCTGACTATACAAACCTTTCACATTTCATTTTCATTTAGGCGTTGTTACATTCCACGACGTTAAATGAAACCATAAACGCATCAAAAGAATGATGTAGTGTTCTTTAATAAATCTACATATTGACATTGGTAATTTTCTGTGATATAAGGCTTCAGGACGTGCTCTTATCGGAACATAAACAAATTATTTAAAGAAATCAACTAACCCTAACCCTAACCACACCACGCCGTTGTTGATTATTTTCCTATAACAGCACGATGCAATGTGTTTTATTCCTTGCATGTTGATCTGTGGAATTTTTTGTTTTCACAGCGGTCCGATTTGAAAATGGGTCTGAATTAAAAATAGGGATACACAAACCCCACCTGTCACATTCTCTCATGAAAATTACCCTGACAATCCCAGGGTGATCCCACTGAGGGGCTGAAAACTTCGCTTCTGCTTAGTCATTGTCATAGCCTTCCTGCCAAACCAAATTTCACAGTTAATTAACTAGCATGCGGCTCCTGCTTGCAGTTGTCGTGATCTCTGTAGCATGCTAATGATCACCGCTAAGTGACAAAGCTCATCTCAGTGTTATCCGGAGATCACATTGGACATCGTACCTCATCCTTCAGCTATTTGCCGTTTTCCCTTCAACATCTATAAATATCTCCAAATTAGCATCAATAGCAACAGTGTGGCAACCACGCTGCTCGCTCTCAGTCACCAACACCATAAATTCTCCTCTCTTAGAATCAGCAGAGCTGCTCGGGACGTGCTAAAAGGCCCGATGAGGCGTATATAAGGAGGCGACAGGAAGTCCACAAGCAGCACTCTGACTCAGATGAGAAGAGGTTCAAACAAATCTACACTTTTATCATGGAGGACACAGCCACCAAGTCTACAGTCATGAAGGATGAGACCCAGATGTGTCTTGACGCTCTCTCGGACCCTCCAGGTTACGGCTGGCAGCCCAGTCTGCTCTACAACCAGCACTTCGGCCTTCCTCCCTTCCTGGACTTCAGAGATCTGAGCTGGATGGAGAGCGTTTTTAGGAAGCTACGGACCTCCTCGTGGCCCGGATACACCCAAGCATCTGGATTTGCCCCGAAGATCCACAGAGAGGTGGGCGGAGGTGTTTCCGAGGTGTCGGCCCGGCAAAGCAAATGGACCGTGAGTCTGGACGTGAACCATTTCGCTCCGTCTGAGATTACGGTGAGAACGCACGGGGGCTTCCTGGAAATCGAAGGTCAGTATATATGAAAGCTTTCTCTGAATTATTCGGTGAGTTTTCATGAAGGCGAATGGCTGATGTAGTTGTTTCCTTACCACAGGAAAACATGACGAGAGACAAGACGAACATGGCTACATCTCAAGATGTTTCCTCAGGAAATACAAGTGAGTCCCGAGGCTGTGGTTGGCAAACTCAGTATCAATGTAAATGCAGATGTCAGTGTTGATTAGAAGATGCATCTGACTTTGCACCAGGCTTCCAGCTGGAATCGAAGCGGAGAGTATACGCTCCTTCGTGACTGGAGATGGAGTTCTTACCATTGAAGCTATGTTACCCAACATTGCACCACCGGCTGATGTCACAATCCCGGTCCAGGCAGGTTCTTCTTTATCTTATCGTGGAGTTTAAAATGTCTATGTTGTTCTATCTCAAACCTGGTAAAAATCGTGACCTGTTCAGTGTTCAGGTGTTTGAGAAAACCTCATATAACGTGGCTGTTTAGTGCATTACTGTACATATTTATTTATTATATGGTTTCTTCTCCATTATCATGTATTCTATCTATCTATCTATCTATCTATCTATCTATCTATCTATCTATCTATCTATCTATCTATCTATCTATCTATCTATATTTATATATTATATATATCTATATATATATAAACCCAGAAAGACCCCAGAGAGAGTCGAAATTGTGAAATTGTGAGCGTTGCAATAATTAGCTACCTCGACTGTCCGAATAACCAGCAGTGATTAAACAGAGCTGTGTTTATCCCATGGAGGAACTGCTGCCCTTTTCACCCACACCGCTATTTCTCCATCGACCTTCTGTTTCGTTTCGTTTTTGTTTGCCTCAGGTGGAGATAGAGGCACCGGTTTTGGAAGACCAAAAGCAAGATGGCTGCCAGCACGGAGAACCTGAGGTGGCAGACGCGGTCATTCCTCCTCCTGTAGAAAAGCCCGAAGGCGACACTGTAGGCGCTGATGAGAGGATTCATCACACAAACGGCCTACCTGATGCTCCGGAAAGTGTGGAGAGAGGAGAAGAAGCCACCACGAGCCAGCAAGATGGAGAAAAGAAGGAGGAAGAGAGTGTAGATGTTGCTGTAAGTGACTTGAAAGAGTTTATTCTTTATTCTATATGTATTATTTGTACATTTAAGCATGGTACTCAAGCTTGGTACTTAATTCATGATCGAGTACCATTGCCTGTTGTTAGCTAGATAGCTAACCTAGACATCAAACGTTAGCATAGATGTAAATGGGCAGGCTAATTATATAAACTAGCCATGGTGATCATGTGTTACATCTACAGCACAATAAGGCTTACTGGACTTAATTGGTGGCCGATTTTTGTGAAAAGGCTACGAAAGAGACATGTAAACATTTAACATTTAGCTGAGTGTCTACTTCTTGATAGCATCCATAAATATCTCTATTCCTTATTATTATTATTATTATTATTATTATTATTATTATTATTATTATTATTATTATTATTAGGATTCAGCTGGAGCCACAGAGGAGGTGCTGGATTCAAAACCCGAGGCTTCTGAAGCTCCTGAAGCTCCAGACACGGTGACATCTGAGAGAGAATCTGAGATTCAGGGAAAGGAAGCGGAGCTGGAAGGAGATCAACTGAGCGCTGAGGCTGAGGGAGAACCTCCCGTCTCTGAGAGAACTCAGGAGGAGATCCCGTCGAAGCTGGACGTCAAGGACAAACAGGCTGTGGAGGAAGTGGAGCACGTCAAGTAGACGAAGACGACCGCTCGGAGAGATTTGATAAAAGTCCGCCGCTCATCCTTAATTCAGCCGATTCATTAATCAGCGTTACCTGAGAGGCAGTTTGCTGTAACATGTAACTTTGACACGCTAATAAAACCAGAGCACCCGAATGTGTGATTCCTTTCGTTTTTTGATTCCTGCGTAAACACACCCGATTTAACCCTCGCTATCAACTTGTTCAAATAAAGAAACGCGACAGGAAGTGAAAGAAAAAAGAGAATAAATGGTAGCATATATTAAATATGTACTATGTAGATGATGTGTAGACTAGATATCAGAAGACTAAAGGCTCCGTAGGAGGTAGTGGATTGAAACAACAACAGTGGAAACAACAACTGATAAGGCAAATATAGAATGATTTCTATACATTTTAGAGTGAGTGAAATTAAACATGTACAATACAAATATAATACCCTAGGGTGCACACTCTAAATTAAGCCTAAGATAAAATATATACACACGGAATATAACAAAAACTTAAATAAAATAAAATCACATCCAGAATTAAAAGGTCTTATTCCAATGTCTCTGCAATTTCTTTTACTCTGAGGTGTGGGTCACTTCCAGGCGCTAATCGTAAAAACAATCAGTAGTGTCAGAAGATAAAACAATTTCCTGTCTGCGATTATAAATGTCAAGTCTTTTACATGAGTAAAAGACGATGTTTATTGTTTTTTCTTGATTTCAATATGTAAAAATGCCGATTAGGGTTTAAAATCACGAGAACACTGTTGCTAGGCAGCAGACGGCAAGCGTAAGCTAGCTAGGAAACCGAGGCTCAGGTATTAGCTAGCTACTACATAGCGGTTACGTTTGTTATATGTACGATTTGTAGGAGTAATTACAGCGGAAACAAGACAGAGCTGCCGGGAACGTCGACATTTCACACAGAAATGGCGTTTAATTGCTGAGAAAAGACTCCGCAATGCTACGACACACACTTAGCTTTGACTTCGATGCAAGCGTCCATATTGAGAAACGTGAGCCGTTAAGCTGATGTTTTAAAATGGCGCTGAGTAAAGGAACACCTGAGGGGATCATTTGCTCCGTGAGAAATGTCATTAGTGGATCTGAATGTAAAATGGGAAACGCATTCGGCGGGTTTAACTTGGGTCAAGTTTAAATATAAATCCTTTTCATCTTAAATTAGAGGGAAAAAAATATTAGAGACAGAGAGAAAAAAAAAGTGCTCAGCTGGTGTTAGATCAAATCGCAGCTCTTAACTCGCAATCGAAAAATGAAGTATTGAGAAAACTCTGGACGATGATTGCTTAAAACATATACATTATATACAAACTGGCTACAGCGCTAGAGTTATAAACTTTCGGAACTCGTAAATCATAAAGTCGCAGCTTTAAACGCTGACTGCTAGAAAGCACTGACACTGGAGACTCCTTCCGTAAATGTTAAACAAACATCTCCTCGAAACCGCCACCTACCTCCCCCACCACACACATGAAAGTATACACACAAAATGAATAAGAAAACCCTTTTTGTAAGACATTTTATTGTATAGAATTTCTCAGTACGAGTTACAAACAGTATATTTACACCCGATGAAGTATCAAGAAGAAGAAAAAAAATAAAACCACCAAATGATAAAATAGTGTCTCCACTAAGGACAAATCAATTGTGGATCAATTAAAAATATAACAATTTGTAATATGTTTAGTTACAAAACACACTGCATCTCCAGAGGAAAAAAAAAAGTATCTGAGCTGGTTTTCATAAAATATAACACTCAAACTGATCTCTCTCTCTCTCTCACTGTCCACACACCACACACACACACACACACACACACACACACACACACAATTTATTGTGCAGAGTACATTTATTCCTGGAATCGCTCTTTGCTGATCCTCCTCCATAAACCACACATGTAGACTTGGCTAAATGAATTTTACTGTTGATTTCTTTCTACAGAATTTGCTTCGCACCACCGTACAACCCGTTTCCAACCCGATCCTACACAGAACGTTCTCTCCATGGTTCCTTGTAGGCTGTTAAACTAACTCTCAAACACATGAATGAAGAAAACTTCTGTAAAATCCTCACCTTTAGCTTACCGCTAGCAGCCTCCTGCTTTTTTTTTTTTTTTTTTTTTTTTTTAAGCCAGGGAAAACGCCGACGTAACATCAAACACCAGCTGTTACACCTTGTATTATAAATCTATTATATCTTCACTTAAAGTTAGCCAGCTGGTTAAAGTTAGCACAGGAAGTTACTTCAAGCTAACTAAAGCGGGAAATGATAGCAAACATCGACGTTAGCTGTCGTTTGTACCTTCTTCTTCTCTCTTTTTAAAAAAAATTTGACCTCCTTTTCACCTCAGATTTTGATGAACAGAAATGCTATTGCTAATCCATTACTGCCACGTTCATTCTTATATTCTTATAAAATAACTGGGATGCTGATTTATTTAGCTAGCCGTAACATGTCGTGTGGATACAGTTAACATCAATCAAAGACACTAGTATTAGATTTTCGGCTGAAACCCAATTCTGCAAGAAGTCTAATATATTGAGGTGTCCAAGAAGATGAGCTTCAAGAAAATTAGCCGTTTTTGTTGAATATTCTGATGTTGATGTCCTTTAATCTGCGCCATGTCCTCGCTACAATATCCCCAGATTAATGTAAAGGGTCATGTATAGTCTTTGTTTCCAAATGTTTGGTTTTTATTATTATTATTATTATTATTATTATTAATATTATTATTATTGTCTAATCCTTTATATCCCAGATTAGCATAATGTTTTGATGATGTTTCGCTTTTTTGTTTCCAAATGTTTGCTTTTCAGGCCCAAATTTAGTTTATTTTTTTGTTCACCGACGATGCTAACTTGGTAGCACAGGTGCACAGGAGGATACTGCCAGCAAGGTCACTTAGCGACAAGGAGGAGCAAGACGACGTCGTTTAACCACACCACACCCTCGCTACGCCATCGATTAATCCCGTGCACCCAAAAATTTGTATAAAGTTTTAGTGATAGTCTTAGTCACAAACGTTTGGTTTTCAGAAAGTTTTAGCCGTACGTTTACATGAAATGACATTTCAAGTTGGAAATTGCAGTAAGAATTTCGTACAAAAATCACATCCCCACACCCACCAGCTCGGAGATAGTGGACTTTTAAGCCGTGGTAGGTTCCTGCTGTTCCTCCATGAACTCGGCCGGAGCCTCGTTACTGTACAGGTAATATGGAGGGGTCTGTCTCGCCTCGATGATCAGCACTCCTTCAGGAGAAAGAGATGCAAACACCGTGAGTGGGTCCACATCCACCGGGATCCTACACGGCACGAGAGAGAGAGAGAAAGAGAGAGAGAGAGAGAGAGAAAGAGAGAGAGAGAGAGAGAAAGAGAGAGAGAGAGAGAGAGTCATTAGCTGACGTTTAGTCTTAGCATGTCATGTTTATAGAAATTTAACAACAAAACAAAACACACAATTTACACAATACTCACCGTTTCCACTTCTATGCTTCTCTCAGTTTATTTTTTTTGCCCTCGTCTTCCTGTCTTTTTCTCCTTGTTCTGCAATTCTTTTCTATCTTCTTTTTCCCCTTTTCTTTCCGTGCTACAATTCTCTCCTTTCTTATCTCGGTTTCTTTCTCGCCTATTTCTTTGTCCGTTTCTTTTTCTCTTCCATTTCTCACTTTTCCTCATTTCTTTCTCTCACTCTATTCTCATTATTAATATATCTCCCAATTTCTCCAGTTTATCCTTCTCCATCGTTTCTATTTATTTCCTGCCCTTGTCTATCTCTTTCATTTAAATTTCCTTTTTCTTTTTTTCATTTTTTTTTATCTCACTTTCTTTATCACTTGTTTTTTTTAATCAGCTTTTTTCCCCCTCTTCATTCCCCTCCTCTTTATTTCTTTCGGTGCGTATGGTGACGTGATAGTCAGTGACTAAGCTGTTCCACCCTGACCTTTGTGCTAGTTTGGGGAAACGTCACTGAAACTCACAGTGTGTGTTATTTATCTGTTCTTCACACAGGCGGATGGGAGGATGATCATTCCTGATGTATTTCCTATTTTCATCATTTTGCATATTGTGTGTGTGTGTGTGTGTGTGTGAGAGAGAGAGAGAGAGAGAGAGAGGGGAGAGCGAAATGCAGGTGTTGAGTTCAGAAATAAGAGTCTGCTCCTAATTACTACAAATCAACAGCTGATGTGAGGATTATCACCTGAAATCTCCATCTGCAATCCGGAGTAATCATTTTAATGAGAAAGAGAGAGAGAGAGAGAGAGAGAGAGAGAGAGAGAGAGAGAGAGCACAGAAGAAAGAAAAGAAAGGAAAAAGGAAATGACAAAAGTAAGCATGAAAGACAGAAGGAGAGAGAGAGAGAGAGAGAGAGAGAGAGAGAGAGAGAGAGAGAGAGAGAGGAGAGAGAGAGAGAAAAATAAAACGGAGAAAGACAAAGGACAGGGAATGAGAAGTAGAGGGAGAGAGAGACAGAGAAAGAATAACAAGCAGGAAATGAAAGAATGAGAGACATTAAAACAGTGACAAAGAAACAAAGAGAAAAGAAAGGGAAAGAAAAAGAAAATTAGATAGAATGCAAGATGGAGAGCGAGACAGTAAAAGACAGAAAGACAAAATGGGTTGAGAGAGAGAGAGAGAGAGAGAGAGAGAGAGAGAATGACAGAACAGAAAAAGAAAGAGAGTGATAGAGTGAAACAGCAGGGAAAGACGGACAAAGAGAGTGAGACAGAGAAAGAAAGAAAGAAAGAGAGAAGAAATAATAAGAGAAGGGGGGGGAGAGAGAGAGAGAGAGAGTTAGTGGAGCAGAAAAAGAGACTGATGGAGTGAGACAGCAGGGAAAACCGATAAAGAGAGTGAGACAGAAAGAAGGTGAAGGACAGAGATAGGAAAGAAATAATAAGAGGAGAGAGAGAGAGAGAGAGAGAGAGAGAGAGAGAGAGAGAGAGAGAATAACGGAGCAGAAAAAGAGAGTGCGATGGAGTGAAACTGCAGGGAAACACAGAAAAGAGTGTGAGACAGAGAAAAGAAAGAAATAATAAGAGAATGAGAGAGAGAGAGAGAGAGAGAGGACTGGTTGGTGGAGTTAATGTGTGTGTGTGTGTGTGTGTGTGTGTGTGTGTGTGTGTGTGTGTGTGTGTGATTGGGAAAGGGTGCTACACGCTTTAAACATGAATGTGCGGTGATGTCATTGACAGATCCCCCTCCCCTATTGTAACTTTCCAGAATGGGAGGTGCGGAACGTTCTAGAGCCTTCAGGGACAGTTCAGGAACGCTACAGTGTGCTAAAGCTACAATGAGCTCAATAACACACTGGATGAACTGAGACACACTCGCTGTGTCTCTACACTTAGCTCCCGAGTCGAGGTGTTTAACATAATAGACATAAAACTAATAATAATAATAATAATAATAATAATAATAATAATAATAATAGTTAGCCTTTGTTAGCTAGTTTTAGCAGTGAAAAAAATAAGTGCATTCATGCATATCACGTCAAAATCCTTTCAACAATCCTGTCAGGTTAGCTCATTAGCGATAGCCAGCTTTAGCAGTAAAAAATAAATTAAAATCATGAACATACAGTATGTGACTTCAACGGTTTAGAAATCCTGTCAGATTAGCTCATCACTGATAGCTAGCATTAGCAGTAAAGAGTATGAACTTGACATAAAACCCATGATATTAATGAATACTAGCGCTTGTTGCGGGTTATAAATCTTTATTATGAAGATCATGAACTTTATATAAACCATGATGTCAAATCCTCTCAAAAATCCACTCTCTCTCTGTCTCACATACACACACACACACACACACACACCAGCTCTCTGACCCAATATGGTAGCGAAGGCGAGTGTGTGGACTGTACTTTAAACATTGGTGTTAGTTCAGGAGTCACTCGCCATTTAATTAACACCACGCTGCTACAGTGCGCTAACACCAGTATGTGTCCTCTCTCACACACACACACACACACACACACACTCCAGCAGTCCAACAGAGTGTGTTCCCTCAGCATGAACACACACTGCATACACTCCAACAGTGTGTTTTACTCCAGGAGAAATTATATAAACACTTTTACCTCAGGTGTTTATACTGAGGTCATTTCCTGTATGTATTAGGTGAACAGATACAGAACAGTTAGTTACGGTCCTGTAATGTGATTGGACGAGAGCGCCGATATTCAGTATTTTTGGTATATTCACATTTCACTGTGTGTATCACGCTGTATTGTCTGTGTTCGCTTCGTGAGACTCCACTCCTGGCAATAGTTAGTTATACGACATTTACTACGGACCGTCAGTCAGTCTGTGTGTTACCATGGCAACACGCAACACTCTATAAAGCTGTTGCTTCTTTGGAAACTATTTCCGTTGGCGGCGCAAAAAGACACGGAATATTTTTGCCGTATTGTGTGAAAAATGTCAGTTATTTTATATTTATATAAATTTGTAATAGGACAATCGGACCCTCGTAGCGGTGCTGTTTAACCCACAGCCGAGTCACAGCCGAGATACAGAGGAGACACAGCCGAGACACAGCCAAGGTACAGCGGAGACACAGCGGAGACACTGCCGAGATACAGCGGAGACACAGCCGAGGTACATCGGAGACACAGCCGAGACACAGCCGAGATACAGCCGAGGTACAGCCGAGACACAGTCGAGACACAGCGGAGACACAGCCTAGTCACAGCCGAGACACAGTCGAGTCACAGCCGAGGTACAGCGGAGACACAGCCGAGGTACAGCGGAGACACAGCCGAGGTACAGCGGAGACACAGCCAAGGTACAGCGGAGACACAGCCGAGATACAGCGGAGACATAGCCGAGGTACAGCCGAGCTACAGCGGAGACACAGCCGAGATACAGCGGAGACACAGTCGAGATATAGTGGAGACCCAGTCGAGATACAGCGGAGACACAGCCGAGTCACAGCCGAGACACAGTCGAGATATAGTGGAGACCCAGTCGAGATACAGCCGAGTCACAGCCGAGACACAGTCGAGATACAGCGGAGACACAGCCGAGTCACAGCCGAGACACAGTCGAGATACAGCGGAGACACAGCCGAGACACAGTCGAGTCACAGCGGAGACATAGCCGAGACACAGCCGAGGTACAGCGGAGACACAGCCGAGTCACAGTCTAGTCACAGCCGAGACACAGCGGATTCACAGTCGAGTCGATATTCAGTACGACAACACACAATTATTTTATATTTTATATGATACAAAATGGTTTGTGGCCTCTAACTATAATCAAATTTCATTTATAGTTAATAAGTCAAATGACTCCAGTCTTTCTTTAGTGTCCATGTCACAACTGTCTTACTGTCTATTCTTCCTTTCATTCCTCCTCATTTCTTACTTTTCTATTATGTTTTTATTTCGCTCTCTCACTGTCTCTTACTTCTTTACCTGTTCCCCCTCACTCCCTTTCTCTTTCCTTTAGTTTTTATTTCTCTTTCTGACTTTCTTTACCTTTATCCTCACTCCTTTTCTTTCTTTCATTTTATTTTTGTCTTTTTTCTTTCTTTCTTTTTAGCTAACCTTTCTTTCATTTTTATTTTGCATTTCTTTCTGACTTTTCACTTGCTGCCTTTCTTTCTTTCTTTTCTTGGTTAATTTTTTACTTGTTACTGGCATTTTTTATTGCTACTTTCTTCTTCTGGCTGCATTTGTTCTCCTTTTCTTTCTTTCGTTCATTGATAAATTTATTGATCTTAAAATTTCGATTGGAAATTGATATATTTCTATAAAGCTGCTTTGTAAACTGAATTGAATTTCTCACTCTCTTAATTCTATTGTCCTCTCTTAAGTTATTTTTTTCTTGTCCCCTGTTCTCACTCCTTTCCTTTCTGTCTGTCTATCTTTCTTTTCAGCTATCCCTTCTTTCATTTTTATTTTGTATTTCTTTCTGACTTTTTGCTTGTTGCGTTTCTTTCTTTCCTTTATTTTTTTTATTTCTCTCTGACAGTCTCTCTTTACCTTTTTCCTCACTCCTTTTCTTTCTTTTAGTTTTTTATTTCCTTTCTTTGTCTTTTTTTCCTTTTTTATTTATTTTTGAACTTTTTGCCTTTCTTTAATTCTTTCTTTTCTTAATTTTCACTTGTTACTGGCATTTTCTGTTGTCGCTTTCTTTTTCTTGCTGGCAGTTGTTCACCTTTTTCTTTCTTTCTTTCTCCCTTCGTCTTTTCATTGTGGCTTTCTCAATTTATCACAGCGTGGTAAAGTTTTTTCTCTCCCTCTCCATGGCTGTAGAGTTGTTTTTCTGAGTGAGTGTGTGTGAGATAAATGATCTCAGCGCTAAGGGCTGCAGGCGTCGGTGCAGTCTGTTTACCTCCGGCAAGAAGTTTTCATTATCATTTCATCTCTCGTATCGATCCTGTAAGACTGCCAACTGCTGAGAGAAACTCTCTCTCTCACCACACACACACACACACACACACACACACACACAGAGGACGGAGAGAGAAATAATGGACAGAAAGAAAGCGAAAAGTAAAAGATAGATGGAGTAGCAGAAAGACAGAAACGTCGGGAAAGTAGAAGCAGAAACGCGAAATGGAGAACAGAGAGAAGTGAGCAGACGGACAGACAGACGGACAGACAGACGGACAGGTCCTCACACAGGAATACTCCTCCGTGTTGAAATAAACTTCTCCTTACAGAAAACTTCAAGTATCGACGTTTTTAAATCCGTTTACGTGGAGAGTCCGCCATGCAAGAGCCTGTGAACGAGCTGTTACCATAGAAACGATAACGTATCAGAACAACTCCATTCATATAAACCTGTGATTTACCGTCAGAGAGTTTCCCAGCTATTAAACAAAGGTCAGAGGTCACCAGGACCCTAAACTCAGTATGAGGCTAAAACCAGGTGCACACTAACCCGTGCATTGAGAAAGAAGAGTGATCTAAAATAGATGCAGAGTATTTATAGATCTGTTGTGAGGACTGGGCGAGTCTGCTGTCACGCCATGGGACGTTAGCGGACCTACAGCGGAATATGCTCACATCTACTGCACTTTATCTGGAACTTCAGGGAGCAAGTCTTCTTACTTTATAATCAGAGTCAGGGTTATTGTGTTTAATAAACAAAAGGATGTGGATATGATATGATACCATGTGATATGGTGTTACAGTTGCATTTATATAACACTTTTCTAGACACTCTGTAAATGCTTTACATAGTATGGGGGGGGGCCTGTCTTGCTCAACCATGGTGTGCATCCACCTGGATGACCATGACCATAGCAGCCATAGAGCGCCAGAACGCCCACCACACACCAGATATTAGTAGAGAGGAGAGAGCAATTCAGAGATGGAGATTATTAGGGGGTGATAGAGAAGGGCCAATTTCATTTTTAATGACCAGAGGGAGTCAGGACCTCGGTTTAACGTCTCATACTAAAGACGGTGCAGTTTTTACAGTATAGCATCCCCGTCACTATACTGGGGTGTTAGGACCCACAAGGATGAGCGTCCCCTGCTGGCTTCACTAATACCACTCAAGCAGCAACCTTAGTTTTCCCCAGGAGGTCTCCCATCCAGGTACTGACCACACTCAACCCTGCTTAGCTTCAGTGGGGAACCAGGTGGGAACTCCACAGAGATTCTGGCTCTGGCGTGATACGATACGATACCGTGTGATACGATACAATACCGTGTGATACGATACGATACCGTATGATACAATACGATACCGTATGATACGATACCGTATGATACGATACCGTGTGATACGATACGATATCATGTGATACAATACGATACCGTGTGATACGATACCGTGTGATACGATACCGTGTGATACGATACTGTGTGATACGATACGAACAATACTACATGATATCATATCGTTTCTCTTTCCTTTCCTTTCTGAGTCTGTCTATCCTTCTTTCCGGCTCTGTTTCTGGGGTCAGATATATGCAGAGACACTCACTGAATTTTCTTTGTGAAGTTCTTCGTCACGATTCCTCCCTCGTCCTGTTTCTCTTCATGTTTCCCTGAACGGAAAAAAAAACAAAAAACAGCATGACAATTATTAATTAACACACACACACACACACACACACACACACACCACCAGTAGTTTAAGTGAAACAGCTGCTAAATGAAGAGACGCCTGACATTTAGCTCTGGGTGCTGAGTGGACGACTTTGCAGTGATTCTGCTTTCGCACGATTATGAACACACAGAAGCACACTTCCTGCTCGTGACTTTTGACCCCAAGGCTTTATTTTTTTTTTGAACAAAAGATCACAGTAGGAAACATTTCAGCAGCATTAAGCATCAGATCATCAGAGCGGAGCTTCAGCTCGGCGCTATCTTTACAGGACTGGAGTAAAGCGAAGCTCTTTCTGTATTTTCTTTCTTCTCAGTTTTATTCTTCTCTTCCTTACGATTTATCTCTTTCTCTTTCTGTTGTTTTAAAAAAAATCTTTCCTCATGTTATCATGTGCTTTTATTTATTTATTTATTTGCCTTTTATTTGCTTTTTTCCACCCATCTTTCTTTCCTATATATATATATATATATTATATATACATATGTTATGCTACTTCTGTTTGAATTATAATTTCTTCCATCTTTCTCTCATTTTTTTCCTTTCATCGTCCTCTCTCTCTCTCTCTCTCACACACACACACACACACACACAATTATTCCTTCTCAGACATTTGCTATCTTGCTCTTTCTTTCCATCTCTATATTTACTCTTTGTATTCTCTCTCTCTCTCTCTCTCTTTCCCTCTCCCTCTCCCTCTCTCTCTCTTTCCCTCTCCCTCTCTCTCTCTCTTTCCCTCTCCTTCTCTCTCTCTCTCTCTCTCCCCCTCTCTCTGCAGCTGTTAGACAGTAAATTGTTGTTGTGTGCTCTTGGCTTCGGTCTGGCCAAGATATGCGCAACCCCCTACCCACACACACACACACACACACACACTTCTTTACATCATAAAGGAGGTACATTTCTGATTAACAGTCTTAAGAAAAGGCTCCGTGTGTGTGTGTGTGTGTGTGTGTGTTCCTGATATACCATCGCTACCATTAGGACAGGTCAGTGACCAATTCCGATGAGTGTGTGTGTGTGAGTGTGTGTGAGAGTGTGTGTGTGTGTGTGTGTTATGTCCTTCACAGAGAACACAATCCCAGAGTTCATGAAAGTTAAAAATATGACAGACTCGGCTCTCGATCTGACCGAGGAGTGTGATCAGGATCTCATAGCGAACATTGTCCTGTTTGTAGATCACTACGTGTCTATAGATACATTACGCTACTTAATGGAATACCACCTGGTTGCCTAGTTACTGATCTCTGGTAGAACACTGGTTAAAACGCCAAGCTGCGTTTTTATAGCGTCGGTTCCTTCATCAAAGATTTGTCATCGTTGTGATCTTCAAAACCTGAATGTTATTCAGACAGTTCTCTCTCTCTCTCTCTCTCTCTCCGCTCCATGTCCCTGTGTGTCTCCGCTTTAGATCTGTTTATAGAACGGAGGGACTCTCCACCTGACGTCTAATTCTGTCTCGTGTTTGTACTGTAATGTTTCTTAAAGTATCTCAGCAGGTGACGGGGAGTCAGAGACGCATCATCGCAATGTGCAAGTCACTGTGTTTCTCACACACACACACACACACACACACAAATCACTCTAAACCTAAACCAGTCTAAACTGAATGTCTAAACTAAGCCAGTCTACATTAAACCAGTCTAAAAATAAATCAACTCAACTAAAAGTCAACCTAACATAAGTTCATGAGATCTAAACTCATTCTGACCTAACGAGTAAATAAAAAAAAAACAGTTTTATTACTCTAACCTCAAAATATTTCAGACGAAACCAGTCGAAACCAAACAGTCTAAAGTAAACCATGTAACCTGAACCGGTTTAAACCAGACTTTCCATTCTGGTCTGATTTAAGAATGAAACTTAAACAGTCCAAAATAAAGCTGGACTACATCAACACATTTCTGTGGAACTTTTAAGAGTAAAATACTTGTGTAGTGTTTTTTTTTTACTTAGTAAAAAATTATGACTGGTTTAATTTATACTGCTGTAAGTGAAACCATTTAATTTAGACTGGTGTAATTCAAACTGGTTTACTTTATACTGGTTTAGGTGAAACTGATTTAATTTAGACTGGTTTAGGTGAAACTGATTTAATTTAGACTGGTTTAGGTCAAACTGATTTAATTTAGACTGGTTTAGGTCAAACTGATTTAATTTAGACTGGTTTAGGTCAAACTGATTTAGTTTAGACTGGTTTAAAAGGTCAAACTGATTTAGATAAATGTGCAACTATATAGCGCTTTTATCCAAAGCACTTAACACTGTGTCTCATTCACACACACACCAATGGTAGCAGAGCTGCCATGCAAGGCGCTAGCTTGCCATCAGGAGCAACTTGGGGTTCAGTGTCTTGCCCAAGGACACTTCGGCATGTGGAGTCGAACCAGGCCGGGAATCGAACCACCAAATCTACGATTAGTGGACAACCCTCTCTACCAACTGCACCACAGCCGCCCAGGTGAAACTGGTTTAGTTTAGACTGGTCTATTTGAAACTGGTTTAGTTTAGACTGGTTTAGGTGAAACTGGTTTAGTTTAGACTGGTTAAGGTGAAACTGGTCTATTTGAAACTGGTTTAATTTAGACTGGTTTGGGTGAAACTGATTTAGTTTAGACTGGTATAGGTGAAACTAGTTTAGTTTAGACTGGTTTAGTTTAGACTTGTCTAGGTGAAACTGGTTTAGTTTAGACTGATTTAGTTTAGACGTCTAGCTGAAACTGGTTTAGTTTAGACTGGTTTAGGTGAAACTGGTTTAGTTTAGACTGGTCTAGGTAAAACTGGTTTAGTTTAGACTGGTCTAGGTAAAACTGGTTTAGTTTAGACTGGTCTAGGTGAAACTGGTTTAGTTTAGACTGGTCTAGGTGAAACTGGTTTAGTTTAGATGTCTAGCTGAAACTGGTTTAGTTTAGACTGGTTTAGGTCAAACTGGTTTTGTTTAGACTGGTCTAGGTCAAACTGATTTAGTTGAGACTGGTTTAGGTGAAACTGGTTTAGTTTAGACTGGTTTAGGTGAAACTGGTTTAATTTATACTGGTTTAGTTTAGACTGGTCTAGGTGAAACTGGTTAAGTTTAGACTGGTTTAGGTGAAACTGATTTAATTTATACTGGTTTAGTTTAGACTGGTCTAGGTGAAACTGGTTAAGTTTAGACTGGTTTAGGTGAAACTGATTTAATTTATACTGGTTTAGTTTAGACTGGTCTAGGTGAAACTGGTTTAGTTTAGACTGTAGAAGTCTAATGTCTTTTATCTGTCTGATTTTTGTCTCTCACCTGCAACTTCCACGAAACCTTCCTTGGTTTTGACACTGAGCTCTTCCGGTCTGTAGCTGTGCACGTTCACGCACACCTTCCACGGCTCGTCCGAGTCCACCGGCGGCGCGCCTCGCTGGGACTGCGCGCTCATGGAGGTGCGCGGGAACGAGGAGCGTAACGAGCCCGTCCACGGTGAGCCGAGGCGCGCGCTGAGTCGGGGGCGCGCCCAGCCAGGCCAGTCCAGAGACAGATCCTCCGGGAACGCGGACATGGGCACGGAGAAGTCCGGATCCATGAAGTGCGTGGAGAACGGGTCTCGCGCAATCCGCTGCCTGCTGCCCAGGGGGTAGAAATCACCTTCCGCCATCTTCCCAAAGTTTTAAACACAAGTTTACAAAAGTCTCTTTACAAAAAAAAAAAAAGAGTTTTTAAACGTATCCAAACAAAAAAAAAAGTTTCCAAACTCGCAGTAACACTTAGATAAAAGTTGCTCACACACACCTAGAGTTTAAACGTCCACTTGCAGTGTTTGTGTGTGTGTGTGTGTGTGTGTGTGTGTGTAAAGGTTCTCCAACCAAAAGTGGACTGGCGCACTTATATACAGCCTGAACAGTTCAGGGTGCCATATTTGGGTTGACCAGGGTTGCCAGACTGGTGTCACCAAAAACCCTTCATCTGGATAGAACCGGATTTACACAGATCCCAATCCGGGTTTCACACTACGATATAATCCACACAATTCTGATTAAGTAACTAGCATGTAAACAGCCATTTTTAACGACCTTAATCCGATTAAAGTCATACTCGAAGTAAACACAAATCGAGTTAAGACGTGTGGAGTGTTCCTGTTTTAGTCGCATTAGCGACGTGCGTTACAGACGTGTACACACCTTAATCACTCTATTAACCTCGTGTAAGAGTTTCGACCGCATTTTGCGACAGGACACGAACACACACGGCAGCGCTCGACCGTTTTACTGCGAACGAGAGCACGGCTGCATCCGAAACCGCGTACTTACCGCGTACTACAGGCCTGTAGTAGGTGAAGTACATGTATCTCGGCTACTATACTGTAGGTAAGCACGCGGTTCGGGACGCAGCCCACGGCTTCAAGCAGTCGTCTATGCGCACGTATACCACGACAAATAATTAACCGCACTGGCAGCGTTCGTAAAAATGTTTTAAATAAAAACACCCAAAACTGTATACGGTACCACAACGAAAACGAACTGTATGTTGCTACGTGAAATTCTGAAGGGACGTCGGACGGCGTGGCGCCGTGACGTAATGACGCGTGAGCGTTAATCTAATTATGTTCTATAACACGAAAAAAACGGGTAAAAGCAACTCATGTAAACACTTTAATCGCATTATTATCTTACTCAGAGTAAGGTCCATAATTAGATTACTGCTGTCCGTGTAAACGTAGTCAATGTCTCATCACACTTATATCGTGACAGGACAAACGAGCTATGAACGTGTGTTACTGTATCATCTCATACAGGAAGAAGAAGATGAAGCCTTTATTGGTTACACATACATCTTTCCTTCGCACAGCCCAGCTTGTTAGGAGGTGTCAGCCATGACACAGTGCCCCTGAGGCAGAGAAGTGGTTTACCTCGCACATCTGGGGTTGGGGTCGTTCCCGTGCGTCGGGGGTTTCCTCCGGGTACACCGGTTTCCTCCCCCAGTCCTGGGAGAGACATGCGTTGTAGGGTGATTTGCATTTCCAAATTGTCCGTCGCGTGTGAATGTGTGTGTAGGATTGTGTCCTGCGATGGGTTGGCACCTGCCTTGTTCCTCGAGTTTACTGGGTTAGGCTTCAAGGCTCTCCAAGACTGTGTTGGATAAATGGTATGGAAAATGGATGGATGGATGGATGGATGGATGGAAGGATGGATATAGCACGGAGTCTGCAGTTCTTCTTCATGATACAGATATTTTATTTCATCAGTGAGCATGATCGTAAAAGACACCCACCAGGACTGCACCTTCAATCAAACGTAGGCTCATTCGGACCCTCTGGTTGTTTATAATGACTCAGGGAGACACACAATAAAAATAAAGACAATATATAAATCATAAAATGCCACAATAGCACTATGTAATAAATCTGGAATGTACGTTGAAATCTTGGGCTCGTTTGTCCAAAAAAACACAAAAAAAAACATCACACTTATCTTAATGTTGACTTAGTCAATCTGGCAACCCGGCTAAAGACCCCACCTCTCCTGTCCACATTTAGCCCCGGACTCCAGCAGCTTCTGCAGCGTTCAAGAGCGCTGAAATTCATTACGACTGCAAGAAAGTTCCAGAAAGATCCAGAAAGCAATTCTGAGTAAGTCGTCAAAGTGTAATAACAGTGAGGGTGTTTACATTCACACTAATAATCAGATCAGTATCTAGTTTACAGAACTATACTGATACTTTACTTTTAATTAAAGCTAACATCATGTTATTGACATCCTATTACAGCAGATCTGACAGTAATAGTTCTAACACTAACCGCAGGTTTATAACGCTTTAACGGTTTGTGCTCATTCTAATACGGGATTGTTTCCATAGCAACTTACACGGTTACTCGACTCGTACCGTCATTGATATTGTAACGTTTACAGAATAAAAACATTTCTTGGTAAATAGTCCGCACATATATAGCGCTTTTTTAACCTCGGCAGTTCTTTTCACTGATTCTCATTCACACACACGGCACTAGCTTGCCATCAGGAGCAATTTGGGTTCTCGCCCAAGGACACTTCGGCATGTGGGCCAGGAATCGAACCACCATCACTACGATTAGTGGACAACCCGCTCTACCACCTGGAAGGAGTCTCCAGTGTCAGAAGGACAGGACGAAAGAGGCGTTTACATCTTCTGGTTTCTCGGGAACCTGATATGTAGTGTTGATTGTCTCATTAACTTCAAAACAGAGAGAATAAAAAGAGAAGCTGCTGAAGGAACGACTGTTTATCACTTAATATCAACCCTACGATTAGTGGACAGCCCGCTCTACCACCTGATCCACAGCCGCCACACATGTCATGTGGTGTTCGTTCATTAAAAAAAAAAAAAATGTAATGGTTGGCAAATTGCTGTGGTTAATGAGGAATAACCCACTTGAGGACACGCTGTTCACTGGACACGCTGTCATCACACCACCCTGTTGTTGATTAGTTTCCTACTGGATACTTCTACAAATCAGGGTGCATGTGAACGCTGCTTTCCCTCCCTCATGGACTCATAGCCTATTTAAAGGAACCTAACTCACCTCAGCTCAGACCAGTGTCAGAGCTGGGGTCATTGGTATGTGAGGTGATCTCACCACACACACACACACACACACACACACACATTCCATACACATAATGATGACACGATGAAATGAATACGAAGAAACCCGACCTTCCCCTTATTCCCTCCCAAGGTCCCTTATGAAGACGTTGAGACACCAACATACCAATTTAACACCATCAACACATATAAGAAGGTTTAAACGAGACTCTTTATTTATTCCATATTTTCTACATAGACTCAGACAACAGAGGAAGGACTAGACCTAGCAAAAGGGGACACATTCGTATTCTAGGACACACACTCACACACACGTACACTCTCTCTCTCTCTCTCTCTCTCTCTCTCTCTCTCTCACACACACACACAATATTGTGCATATAATACAGAGGAAAAAGGGTTTCCGAGACTCACTTAAATATACACACAACTGCTGTTGGATTCTCAACCGCACATCTGAATGGAATCTGAAGTAATTTGGCAGATTTATTTATTTATTTGTTTATTTTTAGGCATTGAAGGTTGACAGGAAGTGACGTGACGTGACGTATCCCAAACGGTAGAAGATACAAGAATTCATTCTAACAAGTGACTGTCTTTGAGAAAGTGGGGAAAAAAAAGTGGTACAGTGTACAGAAAAGACATTATGACATTGTAATACTGGCTAATTTAAAGTTAGCATATGAGCTACATGTATACAGCGATGTTATTAAGCAAACGGGAACTGTATTTACTAGTTAATGTCTGGGGCTAACGATTCAGGACATGAACGCAAAGCCTGTAAGCGTGTTACACAGACATTGTGAAGGGAAGGTGAGAGTAAAAATGAGAACAAACTGTCAGGAAGATCAACATCTCCCTCAGAAGTGCTGGACAATGACACCCAAAAAGACTCCATGCAGCTAAAATGTATGTAAACTGTAAATGCGATTAGCATTAGCATCAAATTAAACCGCGAATGGTTCCAAAGTTGGATACTAAGAGACGCCAGTTGTAGCAGAATATTTACGGACGTTTCTCGTAAACGAGGTGAACTCATGATCTCGTTTGAGTGAAGCTGAGTGAACCTGAGTGCTAGTACGCGTTATTTCACTTCAAACCGACTCGCTAGTCCTTCAGCCACTGACGATAACATCTTAATAATACTCTGGTCTTAATCATACTGTTGATAAATAATACCTGAAAATAAAAGAACAATTATCAAGATGTTATTAAGGTGTCTTGTTAGATTCCGTGCATTCTAACAATTGCCAAAATGGCTGACGTTCTAGTAAGAATGGCAAGTAGAGAAGAATTGTAGCGTTTGGGACGTTTATTAAAATGGCTGACATTCTTAATAAGAATAGGTGGAGAAGAATTGTAGCGACCGAGGTGATTGTTAAAATGGCTGACGTTCGAGTAAGAACGCTAGGTAGTGAAGAATTGAATTTTTTGTTGTACTTTGCCTGACACTAATGAAGTGCTAAGACAAGAACGATTGGGACACAAGTCTCGCCGGGTTTGATCTCAATGGACGATGAATAAAACTGAAGCACTGTACAATATAATACACAGACCTTCGCAAAGCCTGATAAAGAGTTGGAGAACTTCGTGATTGGTTCTCCATTGGCGATTGAGAAACGTCAGGCTTTACAGACAACGCTGGTGTAACGTTATTCATTTCTCATGAAAGTCCAGTGTTTTTTGTTTGTGTGTTTGTTTTGTAATATATTACATACAGTTTGACATCATAAATATCCTGTATCTTTATAATAGCCGGCTGAGTCGGCAATTTCTTTACAAACCCACTTCGTTTTCAATAAATTCCACACATGCGTACTTCAGTCACATTAATCCTCATCCTCTGCATACGGTATGTACACGACAGATTTACAGATCCTCACGTTACTCGTCGGATTTTTATATGAAGAAGAATGCCGAAATTGTTTCAAATATCAAAAATGAAATTAAAGCTGGAAACGTATCGTTCACGTATCTTTAACATGCTTTTTCTCCAAAGACTTCAGCTTCTTTTCATTATTACACATGAATAATTCTTAATAAAATGCAGATTTTTGTACAATTTCTTACGCCTAGCTTCGAGCCAAGCAAACCTGATGTGTTCCTAATTCCTCAAGCCTCCTTTACGCTTTATATATTTTTCGGTGAGTGTGATTTGTAGCTGTACAGATCTCTCCATCATATATATCACGTATGTTATCATTATTCATGAACCGAAATCGTGAGGGTGGACGAGAGGGGGTAAATCGCAATTTTTTTTTAATAATAATAAACATTTTTTTTTTTTTTACAAACACTTCCTTCACTAAACACAGAACATATTAAGTATTTCTACTGATTACTAAATTATATATATATATATATATATATATATATATATATATATATATATATATATATATATATATATATAAATATATAAAATAAATACAACAAATATCAAAAGACGTACCTGGCTGCTTTTCGTGTTCTGACGAAGAACCAAATAAATATGAAAGTTAAATAAATAAATAAATAGATAAATAAATAACAACTACAACGTTTGTTAAACTGTGGAATGTGAAATGATGTGAGAGATAAAGTTTATAAATAAAAAATTCAAATCCAGCATTAATTCGCAAAAAACAAACAAACAAAAAAAACATTCCAGTGCTTTACTTGTTGTAATGAATTGCGATGAGGAATTCGTGCTGAATTGCTGTAGATGTACATGCCACAGATTCAAATTCGGATTGTAAATTTTGCGTCAGTCTCGGCTGTAGCTAGCGACTGATTCGCCTAGGTTTACTTCCGCTTTGTTGATCTGTTCTCACTAAGCCAACCCTAGTTTTAAGATTTTGTTTGTGTTGTTTTCAGCCCAGCTCCATCTAAGTTTACCAACCGCACACATTACTCAGTGAAATCCAGTCTTAGCTTGCTCGCTAACCTAGGTTTAGCGAAACCCTTTAATGTTAGCTTGCTCACGTCTGTTTATATCAGGTAATGCTAGGAATCGGAAATATTTGAAAGAAAATCATATGTACATTTAGAGTCAACTGACTCATAAATTAAATTTACATCATTTTTTTCCACCTTGCTCACATACATTTAATCAACCACACTATTAATTCTGAGTAAAATCTAGTCTTAGCTTGCTAACTCATTTGGGTTTAGCTAAACCCATTTTAGCGTTAGTAAAATGTGCACTTGTTAGCTAACTTTGTAACATTGTAATCTTCGTAAACCTCTGTTTAAGTTTTATTTATCTCTTATTGTTTGTGTGTAGTCTTTTAATCTTGTTAGCATACCCCGCTTTGACACAGGGTTTTGGCTAGGTAGTGTAAACATCCTTCCTGCTAGCTAGTCATGAACTACACTACACACTACACACCATTTATTTAATAATATAGCGGATCGTATGCACTAGATTAGCTGAGCATCATGAAACATATCAGACTGTTTAGCGATCTAACGTAGCAAGTTGTAGTTTGTTGAGAATTCCACTGCCCCTGAACCGCGAGAAATAACGTTTTTTTTCCCGATTATTTAGTTTGATCTATTTTCTCCGTGCTAGAAATGGCCGGCGTATTTTGATTTCATGAGAGCGCCGCGTCACATGAACAAACACACTGGTATTGTTTGATCAATCAGACAAATTAAAACAGGGAATGAGAAGCGTGATGAAATACCACATTCCCGCTTTCATGCCCTCGATTTAGTCTCTCGTGGATTTGCCCCTTCCTAATTCGCCCATAAAACTTTTTAACCTTAACTCAGCAGCTCTGAATACGGCTCAGTATGCACATCTACGTCAGTTCCCCACGGCGTGATAAATTATTCGCTATTTAGACGTCTTACGTTGTAGATATACAAATGAATTTATTTCCTCATGAAATGAAATAAGCGCATTAGTGCAGACAGATGGGCTTCTGTCACATTCAGATCGTCTGTCATTATCGCCGTTATGAGCGGCGGCGCTGTAACGGCCATTGGCATTCCAATTGTTTTGCGCTCGGGTGGAAGATAAATACGGCTGGCATTTGAGCCGATGGGGCGTGCGTTTGGCAGCGTGGCACATTTTTCAAAGGGAGGAAAATGCGATGCAGGTGTCAGAAAATCCCGGCGTGCAGTAAAATCTGTTATGGAGGCCATATTTCTCTGTCCTCGAGCCATTTTGACACGTTTCTTAAAAAGGAAAAAAAACAAACAAACAGAAAGAGTGACGGCAGGTCGGATAAAAAGGATTCACACGCCAGGCGTGAAATTGTACTTAACTCAAGGTTAGTAAGCGGAACAAATAAACGGTGTTTCGTCACACACACCTGACACGTAGCAGTTTAACCTAGCTAGCTGTTTTGAATTCGAGTCGAGTGAAAGTGCTGTCTTCGATACCAAATACACAAATGTTCCAGTCTTACGGTGTTTTCCGAGGTGATTTTTTTTCCATCACGTGCCATCCCGTATCCATCACAGTTTGAACTTTTGACATTTTCCGAGTAAAATCCGCCCTTGTTAGCATGCTAACACTCCTAGCTTCGGCTCAGATTTAGTGTGTAAATGACTACGTTAATATAAACGACCTCAACCCTAGCTAGCTCCTGGTCTGCTTCCTTATTAGCCAAGTTTGAATCATTACGTTGCCTTTACCTTGAAATTTTGTTTACACTCGTAATGTTTTGTTTACTTGCTTTTGAGTAAAATTTCATCGTGTTAGCTTTGTAAGCTTAGTAAGCTCACTGTAATTCTAGCTGGAATTACTTTGTCGTGTTTTACATCGCGATTAAACACGTAGCTCCTGCTAGCTAGTCATAATTTGAAAGCAGGAGCTAGCATGTGTGGCAGATTTAGTTTTCTGTGTAAATTCAGGTGTCTGGATTCGTTAGCTTGCTAGCTTGAGTATGTCACTTATATGTCAATATTTTGAGCTGGTTGTGGGGTGGTGGGGGGGGTCTGAGTGGGGGTGGTGTGGGGGTTTCGGGGTGAGGGGGGTGGTCTGTCAGGGGGATCCAGTTCCATTTTCTTCTGTAAATTAGCGGCGAGTGCGGCTATAGCTGGCTAACGTGTCATAGCTCCTGCTGCTGTAGATGGAGCTCAGCTGCGAGCTGCGACTGTGACTGCGGTACGAAGAGCGGCTACGACTCCTGCTGCGGCTGCGAATCGGGCTCCGTGGTTGGAGGGAGAACAGACTCCAGGACGACAGACTGCTCGAACGGCTTGAGGAAGAGGAAGGACTCGGGCGGTAATAGGGAATCGGCCTCTTCCTCGCACTGCCGAAAAGAGACATGAGAACAAAAGATTAGACGAATACAGCTTGTGTGTGTGTGTGAGAGGTGAAGGTGTCTAGACCTTTTATACAGTAAATGTTGAGTTGAGTAACGTGAGAAAGCTAGACTCAGACCTGGTGATTCTCCGAGCCTCTAGATGACTGGGTGAATCTCTTCTCCTTTTCCTCATTGGTGAACAGATTCTCCTCCTGCTGCGCTTCCTGCTTCGCTTTGACGGCTTCTCACACGAGCTGGAGCTTCTTCTTATTCTCTCTCGGATCCTTTTTAGGAACATAAGAACGAAACGGATGTGAATTCAGCCCTTATTACGTGTTTAAAAGTCTTCTGATTGAAATCTGGTTTTCTTGCGATGGTTTAGTCCAACATGTTTTTTGTTTTGTTTTTAAAGTTCGCAGCGAATCTATTGTTTCTGAAAAACTTCACCGAAGTATTTTTTTTCACACACTCGGGCGGCTTCGCACTTTGTTCAGTGTCTCGTTGAAATAGAAGAGTTAAGGTAATAAAGCTAATTATAAAATGAAAACAAACACATGGTGCTTGTCGTCATGGGAACCATGATGTAAAGGTGGAATCTGTGACAGTAGAATATCATTGTTTTCATATACATATATATATATATATATATATATATATATATACACGTCTCAAAAAATAGTTGGGATGGGGGCAACAAAAGGCTGGAAAAGTAAGTGTTAGTAAAAAGAAACAGCTGGAGGAACATTTAGCTAATTAACTAATTAGGTTGATTGGCAACAATCCAGTAATATGATTGTGTATAAAAAAGAGTATCTTAGAGAGGCGGAGTCTCTCAGAAGTAAAGATGGGATGGAATCTGGATGGAAGCAGATGTTGCTGTAAAACCTGTATATACCTTTCAGCATTGATGGTGCCTTTCCAGATGTGCAAGCTGCCCATTCCATTGGCACTAATGCACCCCCCCCCCCCAAAAACCATCAGAGACACAGGCTTTTGAACTGAGCGCTGATAAAAAAAAAACAAAAAAAAAACCCAGTATTGATGTTCACCCATGACCCTTGCGCACGGAGACTTCTCCAGATTCTCTGAACCTTTGGATGATATTATGTACTGTAGATGATGAGATATTCATACTCTTCGCAATTTTACTTTGAGGAACATTATTCTGAAATCGTTCCACAAATTTTAGACACAGTTTTTCACAGATTGGCGAACATCTCTCCCATCTTTATTCCTGAAAGTAGATCCTCTTTTTATCCCCAATCACCTCACTGACCTGTTCCCAATTAACCTCCAGCTATTTCCTTTCCTTTTTTTTTTTTTTTTTACCAACACTTACTTTTCCAGCCTTTTGTTGCCCCCTGTCCCAACTTTTTTGAGACGTATTGTGGCCATCGACTTCAAAATGACTTTATTCTTTTCTCAAAATGTCCTAAAAATGTCCTCAGTGTAAACATACGATATGTTTCCTATGTTGTATTGTGAATAACACACGGGTTTATGTCTTTGTATTCTGTGACTTTGCAATTTGTCCTGCCCAGAACCCTGACCTCAACCCCACTGAACACCTTTGGGATGAACTGGAACTGGAGCCTCCTCAACATCCCAACATCAACACCTGTCCTCACTAACGCTCTTGTAGCTGAATGAACACAAATCCCCACAGCCATGCCCCAAAATCTAGTGGAAAGCCTTCCTAGAAGACTGGAGCTTCTTATAACAGTGAAGGGCGAATAAATCTCGAATGGGATGATTAACAAAGACATGTAGATGTAATGAAGGCACACCCCAAGGAAGTGTACATGTTTGATCATTTATGCTGTTAGCAAGGAGACATGTACTGTACCTGAGACCCATGTTGTCTAAATATTACAGCCATAGAGCTTTCTGTTCCTGAACCTTCCACTGATTGGACACATTAGGTCCAAGTTGATATTATTTATAACCCCCCACCCACCCAGTTAATTGTGTCTCCGCCTGCTAGCGTTTTCTTGTTAGTGACACGGACGACTCTGTGGATACGGTCAGTCGTCTCGTGCCAGGCTTCATTGTACATTATTACCTCCAGCAAAATAGCTCTGCTCCCAGGCACAAAAAATTCACCTGTAATTCACCTTACAGGCAACAGGGGGCTCAAAAACGAACAAACCGCTGCTTAAAAAATCTTATGGCTTTGTTTTTGTCTAGCATTTTATTTATTTTATTTTTTTTAAAGGACGTTTCAGATTGCAATGCTTTCTGGGGGAAAATGCTACCCCTGAAAGTCCAGAGTGATAATGCAATGCGTCATCCCGCAAACTTCACCTCAGCTCATTAAGTACCAGAATGACCAGGACCCCAGGAAATAGAGGTCAAGATGAAAAACTGTGTTGGCTTGCAGGATCTTTCTTCTGTATTAGTGTAAAAAAAAAAAAAAATACTGCAAAACGTGTATTACTGAATACAAGTCAGAGCACTGCTGCGTACCGGTCCGGTGTGTATCTCGAATGTTTTCCACTCCGTCGACTGCTCACGCTACACACACTCCCTCTCCTCGAGTCGCATGAGTAACTGGACGAACGAGAATACGACCTACACACACACACACAGAGGTAAAAACGACGGCTGAGTAATAACACAGCTGCAGATAAACTGAGGTGTGTTTCATTTTAACGTGACTAACCTGCGGCTGGAGGATGGAGACCTGCTCCTGGATATATAACGTCCCCAGCGGTGAGAACTCCGTGACGATCGACTCCTGCTGCGAGACCGGGTTTCGGAACGATACTGATATTTAACAGTAGACGGAGAACGGTGGCTCACGAATCCAACACAGCTGCTCGACTCTTCGCTGGAATTACAGGAAATACTCAACAAGATTAGATGATGATGTGAATATATGAATATGAAGAGTTTGAAAATGACGTAAATAGCATTTTTTCGTGCTATCAGACAGGAAGTGTGCTTGTCAGTTTCAAACAGATCCTTAAAAATGATCAGCCATAATCTTAAAACCACCGGCCTAATATTGTGAAGGTCCCCCTCCCCTTGTTCCAACAAAACAGCTGTGACCCGTCGAGGCATGGACTTCACAAGTCCTTTGAAGCTGTGCTGTGGTTTCTGGCACTGAGACAGGCAGCAGATCCTTTAAGTCCTGTAAGTTGTGAAGTCGGGCCTCTGTGGATCGGACCTGTTTGTTTAGAACATCCCACACATGCTCGATCGGATTGCTCCACGGTCCAGTTCTGATGCTCACGTGCCCATTGTAGGAGTTTTCGGTGGTGTACAGGAGTCAGCATTGGCGCTCGGACCGGTCTGCAGCTACGCAGCAAGCTGGGATGCTCTGTATGTCCTGACTCCTTTCCATCAGAGCCAGCGTTCAGTTTTTCAGCAGTTTGTGCTACAGGAGCTCTTCTGTGAGATCGGACCGGACGGACTCGCCTTCGCTCCTCGTGCACGTCGATGAGCCTCGGGCGCACACGACCCTGTCGCCGGGTCACCGGTCGTCCTATCATGGACCACTTTCGGTCGGTACTAACCACTGCACACCGGGGACACCTCACAAGACCGGCTGTTTTGGAGACGCTCCGACCCAGTCGTCTAGACATCACAGTTTGGCGCTTGTCAAAGTCGCTCAGATCCTTACGCTCGCCCATTTTCCCCGCCTTCAACACATCAACTTCGAGATCTGACCGTTCACTTGCTGCCTAATGAATCTATCCCACTGTTTAACAGGTGCTACTGTGACGAGAACCTCGCTGTTATTCACGTCACCTGTCGGTGCTTTTAATCTTATGGCTGATCGGTGTATATCTGTGCTTGAAATCTTAAAACTGAGTTAAGATTAAAGTTACCGTATCAATTACTTGCTAAATGTGTAGGAATGCTACCCAAGTTCTTCTCAAACCTGATTGGTCAGAAGGTGTTGATTAGTTTTCTTTAACAGCAGCTCTGACTCACAGGTTTACATAAGTGTGCGTGTTTTAACACATCATCGTTTCTATAGCAACGACTCAAACAGGGACGATAGTTCATAAATATAATCATCGTTTTCGCAAACTGCTGTTAAAACACACCGGGAAGTGCCGTTATTAGGAAGATAATCAATTCAGCGTCCATTTGTGTCTCTCACCTTCTGAGCTTGCCGAAAACAGACGTGTTAATGCGTCTCTCTCTGAGTTCGGCTTTACTCAGAGACTCCGAGTAGCTGCTCAGAGAGTTTCCTGAATCAGACGAATTGTCCATGAATTTCAGTTTGTCCTGTCTGTCCGCCGTGACCTGCGCCCTCGAGACACCGGTTTTAGACGACAGCGGAGAGGACGTGTCGTGTCCCGAATCGTAATCCGCACGCCCTTTACCCAGAATACACGGCGAGTCCTGGACGACGGACGTTTCGAGCCCAGGACGCGAGTGTACGACCTGCAAGAAAACGACCTTGTTTTGTATAAAAAGGGGGGCGGGGGGCGGGGGAAATAATTCAAGTGCTAATCTTCTAGCTGCAGTGAGCTCTCTACAAAAGTGCCTACGAAAGCACAGAGACGAAATTAAGACGTGATTTCAGCACAAGATCAGAAACGTTTAAGAGATACTTTTAAAAACGTCATGCAAATTTGTCACATGCCAGAAAAAAGGAAAGAGAAGAACTGAAAGAGGAACTAATGATAATAATAATAATAATAATAATAATAATAATAATAATAATAATAATAATAATAATAATAATAAAATGCACTAAAAGAGAGTGTAAAATGAAAGGCTGATTTAATAATGAGAGATAATAAAGATAATAAAGAAAGTATAAAATAGAGAGGAGAAAATAATAATAATAATAATAATAATAATAATAATAAACAGTTAACAACAAAAAAAGGAGATAAAAACAGCAAAGAAAGCCCTGTTTAGAAGTTCTGTCTATTAAAAGTCATATGTTATATAAATGTAATATATACTATAGAGACAGAGGAAAAAAAACAAAAACAACAAACACTTCCATCTAATCTAGTCTAACTAAATCAAAGCGTTGAGGAATTAAAAAGGACATTTGGTTTGTGTTTAGGTCGCCTGCAGGAAGAGCTTTAAAGTCCACCAGCGTCCTACAGTAAGTCCCTAAATCTGCGGATAGCATCGACTTACCAATCCAGACATCCTCCTTAAGTAGGTACGGTGTAAGAAAAAGGGAAGAGCGGGTAACGTAAGTGCATCGTTAGAACGGGAAAATGCAAGAAAAAAGACAAATAAGCCTCGTCTTCAAAACCCAAAGCCACTCTGGCTTTTTTAATCACGCTTCATTTCTCTTCCCATGTTTTTTTTTTTCTCCTTCTACTGCATCCCCAATGAAAATGTTCATAGATAGATCAAATGTCAATACATTGTTAGTGTTAGTATTATTATTACTGGTAATAAAACACAATATACTACATTATTATAAAGAACATTTACAGAAAGAAGCATGATGAGCTACATGATACGTTTGGATTAGTTTGTGCCTCCTGGTTGCAAAAAACGTCGCGGAAGTATACAGCGATTTTGAATGTGTTTTTTTTTTTCTTCTTCTTCTTCTCTCTCTTAAAGAGCAGGCCGGAATTGGTTTTCCAAAATGTCGGAAAACTGCTTGAATTGGCGAAAGTGTCATCGTGCAAACATTTTTCTCAGTCACGTTTGTTCATAAACGAGACCTTTTAGCCGTACTCGTGTGCGACGCAGTGATTCGAAGAGGTCTTTTGGCGTCGTGATGACGACACACGACGCGTCTCAGCCCGGATCTGCGGTCAATTGGAAAAATCGAGAGCTCCTCGGAATATTCCGGAGTTTGCTTGATTTCGCTTTCGTTTCTGTGATCGGGAAACTGCAAGGTCCTGGAGGGACTGGCTAACTGTCATGTCAGTAAACTAACTACGACTTTAACAGGCTTAGGTCGACAGTTAGCTAACATGCCTGAATTATATTGCGTTAACAATCCTACATAGCTCACCTAAACGCTACATCAAGAAACTAGCAAGCTAACACTGTCTAGCTAGGTCACGTTCTTACTCGACACGTTTAGCTAGCTAACTTTGTTCAACTTTGTTTTCCATGTGGAACCTCAAGCGATTTGTTTGCCTTTAATATAGTATAAAAGCCTTTCCGTGATATACAAGAACGCCGCGTAGCCGAGCCGTGCGAATCTTCTCGAGCTACACCATGTGAAAGTGCTAGTTTAGCCGAATAGCAATCCCTGCCTTTTAGCGCTAATCCCTAATGATCAGTGGGTAACTTTTTAGCTAACGTCAGTCCGATTCCTAAATAAAGCTCTCGAGTCAGGTTATAATCAAGTCTTTTTGCAACCAGGTCGTGCGCACATCTCTTGTTGTTTACAAACACCAAATTAGGTCTATTTGTGGATATAACTTCCCGAACTGCTCTTCAATTGTTAAAGGCTATAACAAAAATCGAATACAATAACTTTTTTTCTTCTCCTTAACTTGCAAGTCAAATGATCTTCACACACATACTGTACATAATACACACATTTGTCTCAGCTCTTCTAAAAATAAAAAAAATAAAAAGGAATGACAAATCATTCTGTAGGAAAATAACACCAAATCCAGGTTATTATATAAAGTGTCATTTGAGAGAAATGAGTGTTTTTGGTTTTTCTTTGCCGGCGTACGCAGTGAGAGGGACGAAAGGTTAGATGAGAGTTAGAGTGTGTGTAATTATTGGAGCAGGGAAACACTCGAAAGCCCACTCTGGTTTAAAAGTTAATTCATGCAAATCTCAAACGTGTGTGTGTGTGTGTGTGTATGAGCTCTTCCCTCCTGAAAACTATCCTCAGTGAAGGGTTTAATGAAAGGTTGCTTTGCGTTCAGAACATTCAGAGCAACAGCAGACGTAACGAATATAGAATGACGGGTTTATCGTCGTGTTTAATAACCAGAGTTTACTACCGAAACCCCCCCAAAACTAAATATATATATATATATATATATATATATATATATATATATAGAGAGAGAGAGAGAGAGAGAGAGAGAGAGAGAGAGAGAGAGAGAGAGAGAGAGAGAGAAAGAGAGAGAGAGAGAGAGAAAGAAAGAGAGAGAGAGAAAGATAGAAGTAGGCAGAAAGAGAAACAGACAGAGTGAGACAGAGAGAAGTTGAGAGAGGGGAAAAGAGAGAGGGACAGAAAGTGAAAGAGAGAAAGAGAGAGAGACAGAAAGAAAGATAGACATAGACAGAAAGAGAAACAGACAGACTGAGAAAGAGAGCAAGTGAGAGATGGGAAATGAGAGACAGACAGAACGTGAAAGAGAGAGAGAAAGAAAGAGACAGAGAGAGATAGAGAGAGAGAGAAAAAAAAAAAAAAAAAAAAAAAAAAAAAAAAAAAAAAAAAAAAAAAAAAAAAAAAAAAAAAAAAAAAAAAAAAAAAAAAAAAAAAAAAAAAAAAAAGTGATAGAGAAAAAGAGAGAGAGACAGAAAGAAAGATAGAAGTAGACAAAAAAGAGAAACAGACAGAGTGAGACAGACAGAAGTTGAGAGAGGGGAAAAGAGAGAGGGACAGAAAGTGAAAGAGAGAGAGACAGAAAGAAAGATAGACAGAGACAGAAAGAGAAACAGACAGACTGAGAAACAGAGCAAGTGAGAGATGGGAAATGAGAGACAGACAGAACGTGAGGGAGAAAAAGCGAGAGAGACAGAAAGAGAAGAGATAGAAGTAGACAGAGAGAGAGAGAGACAGACAGCCAGAAAGTGAGAAAGAAAGTGAGGGAGAAAAAGAAAGACACAGAGAGAGACAGAAAGAAAGATAGGAGTAGACAGAAACAGAAAACAGACAGACTGAGAAAGAGAGAAAGTGAGAGAGGGGAAATGAGAGACGGACAGAAAGTGAGGGAGAAAAAGCGAGAGAGACAGAAAGAGAAGAGACAGAAGTAGACAGAGAGAGAGACAGACAGAAAATGAGAGAGAGAGTGAGAGAGACAGAAAGTGACAGAGTGAAAAAAGAGAGACAGTGAGAGAAAGACATAGACAGAGTGACAAAAAGTGAGAGAGAGAGAGAGAGAGAAGAGACACTTTCTGTCTCTCTCTCTGTTCTTATTCCAGTGCAGATCATTTCAGTTCTTTCTAGAAACGTTTGAAATAAGTGAAATGATCTAGAATCGCGACACTTTTACTTGCTAAGTTTTTTTTTGCAGTGAAAGTCGTAAAGTTAAGAGATTATTTGTGTTGCTCTGAATCTGCTAATGTTTTTTTTTTTTTTAAATAACAGATAACAGATAACACACACTGACCTCAGATCAGTATCTCCTCTCCTTATCCTGAGAGTAATATTACTCCGGTCTGTGTGTGTGTGTGTGTGTGTGTGTGTGTGTGTGTGTGTGTGTATGAGAAGTGGCCGAGCCGTACCGACGTGTAAAATGGCATCGACTCTTTCTTTCCTTCCCATTAAACGGCAAAAAGAAATCAATGTTTTCAGGTGGCCTTTAAGAGAGCAGCGGTGGGGTGTTATTAGCGCGCCGGGCGGCACTCTCACACACTTACTGTGCACTTGGAGGGGATTTTAGTGGCGAGCTTCACCGCTGAACACCATTCAAACCCTCCACGCGCTCCCGAACCGTGGCTGCTGCGCTGAAAGCCTGATTTACTGCTGTCTCCACATCTACACCACAAAATCACACAATTCTGACACTGCTACAGCGAAAAGAATCAGCATATAAATATATTATATTTTTATTTATAATCATACAATATACATTTATTTTATTTTTAATTATAATATATATTATTTATATATATATTATAAATTATATAATTTAAATATTTTATAATGTACGAATATTATTAAATATAATATTTTTAATATTTTTTATTTATTTTATTTTTTTTTATAAAATTTATTAAGTAGATATCATTTAATATAAATATTATTAATTAATATATTATTTATATCTATAACATTTATATAATAAATAAAATTATATAATATATATATAAAAATATATTTATATACATTTATAATCATACGATATCTTACGATATATATATTTATAATTATACACTATATATTTACAGCCATATGATACAGTTAGGGAAAAAAGTTTTTGATCCCCTGCTGATTTTGTACGTTTGCCCACTGACAAAGAAATGATCAGTCTATAATTTTAATGGTAGATTTATTTGAACAGTGAGAGACAGAATAACAACAAGAAAATCCAGAATAACGCATGTCAAAAATGTTATACATTGATTTGCATTGTAATGACCCAAAACACACGGCCAAGGTATGTAGCCTTCGCTAAAGTTCCTACAAGGGAACGTTTTGGTTTCTAATAACTTAATAACTAATCTAATAACTAATGACTCTCTGGAACAAACTGAATGTACTACAACCATCTGTAGGATTTTGACCAAAAAGGAAATATAAAGAGCATGGGTGACCTTTTCTGACCTGTTTGGGCCAACACTGGGTCCAATCAGCCAGGGGTCAAGTCCAGAATAATGACTTTTTCGTTTTTGCAAGCTGCTCAGAGACTGCTGGCTAAAGTACACAGGAAAGAGAGAGTGTTTTGGGCTTGCTGAATTTCTTATCCGGAACAGCAAAGTTAGCTTTATGGGAAACGAGGGAGAACCGAATGTCAGGACAGGGAACAGCGGAGGTAGTAGCCATGTCCCGGGGATTAGTGTCAGCACGGCTCAGGGTCGAACACACATGCTATGCTCTGGTGGAGAAGCTGCTGGAGTTTATGGGGACACATGGGATAAACGGACTGTTGTGTACGGCTGATTAGGAAAGTTTTTAATTATTTAATTGCTTTATTTTCATTTTTATTAAAAAAAAAACAATGTAAGAATCAGTGGTTTAAATTTTCAATGATATTTGACTGATCCAATAAAAGGGGGTGTTAACTAAAACATGTTTCTCTCTCTCTCTCTCTCTCTCTCTCTCTGTGTGTGTGTGTGTGTGTGTGTATACCTGCTCTCAGTGCTGGAGGATCTCCAGTCAGAACTGTTTGCTCTCCGTGATCTCCGTCTGTGATGAGAGGCACTATGGCACCTGAAACACACACACACACACACACACACACACACACACACACACACACACACACACAGTTACCATACCTCAATTTACCAACCCACACACACACAGTACAGTGAGACACGGGGAGAAAAGAAAAGTGTGATTGAAGGATAAAAGTTAAAGAAAAAAGAGAAGGGAAATAAATAAAGGGATACAGAGTGTGGGAGAGAGGGGAAAAAAACCCTAAAGGATGTGATACATTTAGATAGAAAGCAAGAGATACACAGAAAGAAAGAGGAAAGAAGGAGATGGAAATAGTGACAAGGGACAAAGAGAGAGAGAGAGAGAGAGAGAGAGAGAGAGAGAGAGAGAGAGAGAGAGAGAGAGAGAGAGAGAGAGAGAGGAGAGAGAGAGAGAGAGAGAGGAGAGAGAATGAGAGAGAGAGAGGAGAGAGAGAGAGAGAGAGAGAGAGGGGCTTTTAGCAGAACAGGGTTGTAAAATATATAAAGATAAAAATCACTGCTTCATCGTGTTTTCTCCACTGGAAGGGCACCCTACAGGGTACTTCATGTTTTCTCCACTGGAAGGACACCGTATAGGGCACTTCATCATGCTATTTTCACTGGAAGGGCACCCTATAGTGCACGTCATCATGCTTTTCCATTGGAAGGGCACCCTGTAGGGCACGCCATCATGCTTTCTCCACAGTAAAGACACCCTATATGGCACTTCATCGTGTTTTCTCCACTGGATGAGTGACCTATAGGGCACTGCATCGTGTTTTCTCCACTGGAAGGGCACCCTATAGGGCACTTCATTGTGTTTTTTCTACTGGAAGGACACCCTATAGGGTACTTTGTCTTTTCGTCCACTGGAAGGACACCTGATAGGGCAAATCATCGTGTTTTCTCCAGTGAAAGGGCACCCTATAGATCACTTCATTGTGTTTTCTCTACAGGAAGGACACCCTACAGGGTACTTTGTGTATTCTCCACTCGAAGGGCACCCTATAGGGCACATGATTGTGTTTTCTCTACTTGAAGGGTACTCTATAGGGCACTTCATCGTGTTCTCTTGCATGCCGCAGAAGCCTAGAGGGCAGTTCATCACTTTTTACAACTGAGGGGCAGAATTAGGGTACTTCTGCAAGTTACCAAAGGGTGTTACTGGCACCCTTTAAAGCACTTTCACTGCATGTTTTTAAAACCAAGTCAGACCATATTGAGGTGGGGGCGGAGGGGTAATTGCACCCAAGTCTGCCAAAGACACCCCTGCAGTGGACTGTAACTGTATCATAGCTGCTCTTTCAGTCACACAGCAGCACATTTACCGTCTCAGGCTCACAGCCACTCATGCCTGTGTCATCTTTTTACCTCTTTAAATTGCAAATAGCCATTGCAACGTGAAAACATATCAGGTAAGCTGAGTTTTACTGAGTGTAATGCGTATAGAGGAGCTCACAGGGGCTCGTGCGAGAGCTGTGAGAGTAAAATGACTTACAGAGTGAGTTTAAACCTGAACTGTTGTACAAAGAAAGTCAAAAAACAAACAAGTAGTTAAAAAAATCAAGTAGCAAGTGAACTGAGGAAACATGACCATTCTCACCAAGGAGAATATGCAGGTCTCACACACACACACACACACACACACACACACACACACACACACACACACACACACACACACACACACACACACGTCAAGTACAGACTGCAAAGCTTTTCATTTTCCTTTTTGTTGCACAATTACTCTATTTTTATCTCCCTTATTCTTTCTATTTCCTTTCTTTCTATTACTCTCCTTTTCTGGCCTGCTCTCTCTCTCTCTCTCGCTCTCTCTCTCTCTCTCTCTCTCTCTCTCTCTCACACACACTCTCTATCTCTCTAAGTTACTCTAGTATTTTTCTATTTCTCTCTCTTTCTGTCTCTCTCTTTCACTCTCATTGTCGCTCTCCCTCTATTTATCTCTGTATCTCTCTCGTTCTGTCTCTCTCTCACTCCGTCTTGCTCTCTTTCTCTCTCACTCTCTCTCTCTGTCCCTCACTCTCTTTCTTTGTCTCTGTCTATTCCAACCTTTCTCAGTGTCTCTCATCGTCTCTCTCTCTCTCTCCCTCTATTTATCTCTCTCAGTTTGTCTTGCTCTCTCTCGTTCTCTCTCGGCGAGTGTTCACCAGCACATCCTGGTCCCAGCATATTGTTGCTGTGAAACTGCAGTGTGTATGTGTGTGTGTGTGTGTGTGTGTGTGTGTTTGGCTGTATTACAATAACACAACCCTACTCATGTCCTGATAAAGTTATCCAACACTACAAGAACAATAAGCACCTGAAGAGTAAAGGTACATAGTATCAGTTGTCTGTATGAAACCCGACCCGAGGTTGGGAAAAACAAAGCCCAGGCCCAACCCTTTTTTTGTGGTGTGGGCCGGTTGTGGGTGGGGGGGGGGGGCGGGGGCGGGGTACCATACAAAAACATATTAAAGACAGAGGATTATAAAACACTCAGCGCTGCTTATTACTCATTAATGAAATCTGTTGCCCTGGATTTCAGTCAAAACATTTTCTCACCTGTTTTATCCGTTTATCTCGTCTCAATCCGAGTCAAATGATCTTTTTAAAACGAAAATTCATAGAGGCGCGTGAAACTGTTCGATTTGTGCTCGCACTTTTAACCGAACCGCTCTCGCGTTTGTTCCGAAACGGACCGGGTCCAGCTCTCTCATCCCCTGAGGCTTGCTGTTTTGCTTCACAAAGTCCCAAACGTATTTGCAATATCCTCAGTTGTACAAATCCCGCATCGAGGAGATAAACACGTACCAGGCTCCGCCTTAAATACACCAAATACGTCATATGTAAAGGCGCTGATTTGCTAAAAGTTGTGTGAGTAAAAACACATGCAAACGAACAAAAAACAACATCTACGCTGATTTATTTATTTATTTTAAACGTGTTAACAAGTTTTGCGTGTTTGTCTTAATGTATACGCGGTCTAGAACGAAAAAAAAAGTGCTAATGTCATGTGTTTCGCCTGAAGGTCAGTAATACGGCTGAAGGGCAGGTATTAAATTTGTTAATAAACATTTTAATAAAGATTTATGTTTGGCAGTTAAGGCTCCTGATTACTGATCAGTAAGTCGGGGGTTCAAGCCCCAGCACTGCCAAGTTGCCACTGTCGGGCCCTTGAGCAAGGCCCTTAACCCTCTCTGCTCCAGGGGGCGCTGTATCATGGCTGACCCTGCACTCTGACCCCAGCTTCCTAACAAGACTCATTATAATTTTTACATCCACATAAAAACGCCACTTTAATTCTGTTTCTGTATTCGGGTTTCGGCCGTATTCCCAATACAGCGTTTAGATGTGTTCAGGTGTACTCGGAATATTCCTGTATACACGGTCGATGTAAGTATGCCGATCTACACGCGTGCTCTTCCCGGGAGATTCCACATGCTGCCGTCGCTACCCACAATTCCATGCGAACTGAGCTTGCGCATGTATCTCCTTTCAGAGGATTTCCCATATAAAGGTGCTTGTTTACATGCAACATATTTCCGATTTTAAAACGGCCGTATTCCAGGGGTGGGAATTTGTGGAATTCGGAATATCATCTTAATCAGACTCGGGCGATCGGATCACGGCTCAATATTAATTAGCAAATTGCCAAATTCCGATTGATATCAGAATATTGATGTGAATGTAAACGTAGTCACTGACCTTCACTCATCTTCACTCTCGTGTATTTAAGGTTCAGTCTCTATTGAGAAAAAAAAAAAGGTTTTCGACACGTCTCACCGCTATTAATTAGAGACGACGCCCGGTATCGGTGTCTGACCGACGTTGGATCGGATATCACCGAAAACATATCGGATCTCAAATAGAAACGATCGGAATTGGACTTGTAGTGTCAGAAACGTATTTTTGAAACTGGACACGTCTCTTATATATAACAGATTTTTTTTTTTTTCTTTTGTTAGAATCTCTTTTGATTGAATTATTATTATTATAATAACTATATTTACACCTTATTATATTTACAATGTAATCGTTTTGTTTGTTTGTTTGTTTGTTTGTTTGAAAGAGTTTCACTGTGAACTGCTTCAGTAAAAAAAAAAACAACAAACAAACAACTTTTAAAGCTTATTAATTTTTTTTGAAGAAAAACCGTAATTGGTATTGAAAAATAAAAAGTGGCATCCTGTCGCCTCTAACTTTAATTTCACACACACACACACACACACACACACACACACACACACACACACACACACACACACACACACACACAC
>CM022773.1:2949143-2989143 GCA_012411365.1 Ameiurus melas | reverse complement strand
CATTCGTGCGATGACACTCACTCTCTCTCTCTTCCTCTCTCTCTATCTCTCTCTCTCTTTCTCTCTCTCTATCTCTCTCTCTCAACCACACAAGGATTGTTTAGGGTAGATATTCACATTTTCGTTTTCCTATCTGTAGCATTTGTACGAGAAGTCACAGACGTTCCCATTTATCGTCGTTTTCTAATCATTACATACAAATAGAGCGATCTCAGTAAAGCAGCACTAAAAGCTTTCTGCACTTAACATCTTGCACTTTGCTTGTAAACACAATATGTCTACATTCGCGAGATTTCTGCTAATGGACGTATGGCACACTGCGATTATTACAAATTAGCGCCATTTCTGAAAGCAGGACGTAAAAGCAGCCGCTCAGCGCTCTGCTCTTTGTGATCTGTGTTGTTCTTTATTATTATTATTATTATTATTATTATTATTATTATTATTATTATTATTAATCGGCGGTTTGGAAATAGTTTAGAATATAAGAATATCTGAAGATTATTCTAAAAGCTGTTTGCAGGGAAAAAAAAAACCCCACTCGTTAGGGCGGTGCGACGGAGAGACGTTTCTGACACCAATCCGATAAAGTTGATTCTTTTCCTAAAACAAATGTTTTATTCCTCTTATACCACAGCGAGCTTCTGGTAATAAACGAGTGCAATGTTTCGTTTATCGTGCTGTCTATCCGTTTATTGTTACATTAACGTTGAGGACCTTGAGTTCTCTCGTACGTTATAGGAGAGATAAACGCTCGCTCACTTTTTTTTATTTCTATTCATTAAAGTTTTTTGTTGTTTTAAAAAAAATCGTAGCTCCTCGTGTTACTGAGAAAGCGCAGAGCGTGAACTCGTGAACAATCACAACGCGCTGACACTGGAGACTCCTTTAATAAATGTTAAAGAAAGTAAGATTAGGAAGGGATAAAATGAATAAACGTCATGTAAATGTGGCTATTGATTTACAACACGACGTATCACACCACTGTACATGCGTGTGTGTGTGTGTGTGGTGGTCTTGGTGGTGGTGGTGGGGGGGGTTGGCTGTATTTACACCTTCTTTAACCTTTAGCAGCTTTTCTCTACCATCACTCCTCCCAGGCGCTACGACCTTGAGTTCACGCGGGTGATGAACGACTGAGGAGAATCGTGAAGGTTACAGAGCTTAAAATCCTGTCAGGATTGATGACGGATGTCTCGCGGAGAGACTTAAGCCGCTGTCACGCTTTAAATCTCGAGGACATGACCCGCTGACCTTCTGTAAAACAATATGGAGCCTGTTTATCACCAGCACAGTGAGGCTTTTATTTGCTGGTGTGTCTCGAGATCTAAAAGGGCCCGTCCGTCAGTGTCATACCCGTCCGAAATCAAGACTACCAAGAGCTGTTTTTATTTAATCACGACTCAGTTATATTAAATTAGGGTTTCGAAACAATCCTCACCTCTGTAAGTCTGCTTCAGTGAGTTCTAATTGACTGAAAAAGCAATCACGCTACACTTTTAAAAAAGAAAGTGAATTAGGGATTGTGTAGAGTAGCTGAGTAATACGTTCACTCGTCACCGCTTTATACGAGGACTTTTTTTCTCCTGACAAGCAACAGCTTTACTTCAGACTGTTACAAAGCTCTGCCACTGGAGTCTCCTTCCACGCGAAATCAAGCAAATATTCAGAGTAGCGCGCGATTCTTCAAAACGACCGCAGATTCGTGCCGAGACGTGACGCGTGACATCATCGCCGAACACGAGTGCAGCTAAAATGTCTCGTTTACCTACAAACATCACTGCGAAAGAGCGCAGGAACGGCTTCATAACACCGCGATTTCGCTGATTCGATTTTGGCGAGCCAGCCAGGAGGGTTACGGCTGGCGAATTGATCCCATCCGGTTCACACAAAAAAAACTCATGAATTTTTTAAAGAAAGAAAAATAAAACATCATTTTTCGATCATTTTTGGCTGCAACAATCACAAAAAAAAGAAAATAAACCTCTCTGTGAAATCCTGTATGGACTTGAAAACGAGTTTTTCCTTGTTAAATAATAACATTTTAATATAAACCTGTGATTTGCAGCTGCATTACTCTCATCGCTGCATTTATGGAAAATTAATCAACACCCCCTGACAGATTTATGCCAGAATTCAGGCATAAAGTTAATAATAATATACAATATAATCTAGTTAAATAAATACACCTGCATTAACTGGTCCATGAAGATTAGATTAGATTAGATTAGATATAAAGTGTGTAGACGTGTATGCAGAGACGGCTTTAATGACTTCTGAAGCTTCTCTCTTTTCACCGAGTGACAAAACTAAAGCTGTAATTTCATTTATTCAGAACTTTGAGATAAATCTTTTAGAAAAGAGGGAGAGAGAGAGAAAATGAAAGAAAAAAATCAACCCCGCTGTTCGCTTTGAACCTATCGCAGGGATTACGCCGAGCCTGAATCGATTACCTACTCGCACCCGTGTGTTTTTTTTTTTTTTTAAATTTTCTTCACTTTGGCAGGTGTGAAACGAGGGAGAGAACCTCTCTGGTTTTTAAAATTCTCAGCCGCACCTGAGTGCCGGCGCTGTGGAAGCTAGATAAGAGTGTTTGTGTGTTTGCCGCCAGCGGTTTTTTGAAAGTTTTCCTTTCCTCCGATTGTGAGGACGGATTTTTTCTGGATGTCGCGACTCGCACGCGTCGGAAATGAAATGCATATGGCGAATATGGAAAAGAGGCAGCGGTGTGGATAGACTTACAAATGAAGTCTGAGAGCACGAGTGTAAAATACAAATCAAACAAACGATGAGACGCGAGCGTATAGGTGTGGGTTAAAGCTTTTATTCTGTTCGCTTGCTTTCCTTACTGAGATTAAATATCGGTTTAATCGCTCTTGAGGTTTGAAGCTGTTGGGATTGAAGTGTTCAATTATTTGGAGAGCGAATGACACACACACACACACACAGACAAAAAGAAAAGTTTATCAGCAGGAGGTTTGAAAATCATGTGAACATCACGTGTGGATTTAAATGTCAGCGTGATTAACTAAACACCGAGGTCGTATTGATTACTACATATTACTACGCATAGAAATGAGCAGATTGTCTGAAATGATGTGCAGGGTGCTTCTGTGTCTTCCTGATAGAGTGAAACGTCCATGATAATAGCAGCGTGTGCTCATCTAAACACAATGTACTCTCCGTTAACGTCTACACGCGGTCGGTTTCTAAAGCAGACCTGGGGCAGCGACGGCGACTGTGACGTTTACGCCCTCGGAGTTTCCTGTGCCTCTTCTTCTCCGTCTCCTTCACTTCCGGCTCCTCTCGCTGGGATTTGGTCTCGCCAGGTTTCGCAGTAACACATACTGACGTCTCCAACCTGCACGACAAGAGAGCGACAGAGCTGACACCGTGTTCTTTTAATAAATATTTTTAAAAAGTTTTTAAAAAGTGCAAAATACAGAGCAAAAATATTCTCAGCACCTGCAACACACAAAATGTCACATAATTTGCATATCTATACTGTACTTATTTACTTATTGCTACACAATTTGGACATGACAACTTACATATTTGCATATTTCTACATATTTACATATTCCTTTCTATTCCTAATTTGGACGTGACAATTTACATATTTGCATATTTGTGCATATTGACATATTCCTTTCTATTCCTAATTTGGACGTGACAACTTACACATTTGCATATTTCTACATATTTACATATTCCCTTTTATTCCTAATGTGGACATGACAACTGACATACTTGCATATTTCTACATATTTACATATTCCTTTCTATTCCTAATTTGGACGTGACAACTTACATATTTGCATATTTGTGCATATTGACATATTCCTTTCTATTCCTAATTTGGATGTGACAACTTACAAATTTGCATATTTCTACATATTTACATATTCCCTTTTATTCCTAATTTGGACATGACAACTTACATACTTGCATATTTGTGCATATTGACATATTCCTTTCTATTCCTAATTTGGACGTGACAACTTACATACTTGCATATTTCTACATATTTACATATTCCTTTCTATTCCTAATTTGGACGTGACAACTTACATATTTGCATATTTGTGCATATTGACATATTCCTTTCTATTCCTAATGTTTATGTGACAACTTACATATTTGCATATTTCTGCATGTTTACATATTCCTTTCTATTCCTAATTTGGACATGACAACTTACATATTTGCATATTTCTACATATTTACATATTGCCACACATGAACATACTCCTTTCTACTACTACTTTGGAGGTGAGGTAATTAACATGATTATTTTTTTGTAAAGCAACCAACTTTTTGCAATGTATCCCCTTGCATGTGCACATCAGCACATGTTTCATGGGATCTTAGGGCCTGCATGGACATGCACTTGTACAGACAATATATTTAAAAATGTATTAAAAGTGAGCCAAATTTATGGGAGGATTTATTCTGAAGTGTTAGAGCAACAAATTATTGATCGAAGAAATTAACCTTAATAACGTGAACGAGAGTTGCCAGATTTCAGCTTCATCTCAAAAGCTACACAAACTAGCCCAAAAATTCAGGCACTGGAAAAGAGAGACCCATTTGTCTTCATTTTCACAACTTTTGTGCGGGGAAACAAAATCACGTGCAAATCTGCATGCTTCTCCGATGTACGGACATGATCCACTCCAGATCTCTGTTGCAGAAATCTAATTAGATTAAATTCTGAGTCAAAGATTATCTGGCAACCCTGTCATTGACCGCCCTGTCCTCTGCTCCTCCCTTGATGATGGGGCAGAGTGATTCCTGCCCCAATGGGCCTTGATTAGTGCATGTTGCAGTTCACATATCTGACCACTAGGTGTAATAACAACTCTATGGAGATAAATGCGATAAATCAAGAGAACATTAATCACTCAAAACAAGTACCTAGTATTTCAACGAAACTGAAAATGAGAGAAAGTGAAAATGAGTAGCTGATCCATATACACGCGTGTTGTGACAAGTTCGCTAGCTAATAGCTGCTAATGAGCTAATTAGCTGAAAAGGGGGACGGTTAGATCTTTGCGCTCCGAATTAGATGGAAATCTGAAGTTGATTATTTTTCTTTAGGCAGTCTAATGAAGGTCTGCGTACCGGATGTTAGTGTAGGTGTTTGTGCGTCTCTGTCTCATTGTGCGTGTGTGCATGTGTGTCTGATTATAATGACAGGTTAATTATTCTCTCCGGTTAAGCACTGATTTCCTCTCTGTCTTCCTGCTGGAGGATGTAGCGTGTCCTCTCTCACCTCTGAATTAGCGAGGGCAGGACAGAATCACACTAATAACAGCCTACCACACACACACACACACACACACACACACATGCATGCAGAGTCTACGTGTTTGGAAAATAAATATACGCTCATAACCATAATAGTAGATCCTTATGTAAGGAATAACACACTCCATGTTGTGCAGTCATTGAGGAATAATCAACACAGTGGTGCGATGAAGCGGATTATTTTCCCGTAACAGGACAATTCGTAGTGTGTTATTCCTAAATAACACCAAATGTTACTTTTTATCCATTTATGGTTACTGTTAATGTTATGGAACGTCTGTGAGACAAGTCAGCTCCTGTCCTCTTATAGTTTATAACACAAAGAAACGTAGCTTGGTGTGTTACTAATAAATTTAAAAAAAGGGTGTGAGTGTGTCCGAACAACCCCCTCTGTGGTCAGTTACGCTGGGTAGTGAAGTGATGTTCAGATCCAGAGGTGCTGCTGTGTTTCTGCTCAGATTTGTGCTTCTATCAGACTCAGAGCTGCTCCTGCAGCATGATTTCCCCCTTCACTGCACTGTAATCTCTCTCAGTGGGGCTCTAGTGTGTGTGTGTGTGTGTGTGTGTGTGTGTGTGTGTGTGTGTGTGTGTGTGTGTGTGTGTGTGTGTGTGTGTGTGTGCGTGTTGTTGTTGTTATGGTTGTGCATGACTCATGACTCTTGCCTCAGGTCGCCCTTGATTCACTGCCATGAAGTGCTGAGAGAGAGAGAGAGAGAGAGAGAGACCGTGGGAGAGAGACAGAGACAGGCAATGGGACAGAGTGACAGAGAGACAGTGTGAGAGAGAGATAAAGAGACAGAAAATGGGAGAAAGAAACAGACACTAAGTGAATGGAAGAGAAACAGAGCAAGGGAAAGACAGAGCGAGAGACAGTATTAGAGAGAGATAGATAGACAGGCAGTGGGAGAGAGAGAGAGACAGACAGTAGGAAAGAGAGAGGGATAGAAAGACAGACAGTAGGAGAGTGACACAGAGAGAGTCAGTAGGAGAAAGAGAGGGACAGAGGGACAGTCAGTAGGAGAAAGAGAGGGACAGAGGGACAGTCAGTAGGAGAAAAAAAAAAAAAAAAAAAAAAAAAAAAAAAAAAAAAAAAAAAAAAAAAAAAAAAAAAAAAAAAAAAAAAAAAAAAAAAAAAAAAAAAAAAAAAAAAAAAAAAAGAGGGACAGTCAGTAGGAGAAAGAGAGGGACAGAGGGACAGTCAGTAGGAGAAAGAGAGGGACAGAGGGACAGTCAGTAGGAGAAAGAGAGGGACAGAGGGACAGTCAGTAGGAGAAAGAGAGGGACAGAGGGACAGTCAGTAGGAGAAAGAGAGGGACAGAGGGACAGTCAGTAGGAGAAAGAGAGGGACAGAGAGACAGATGATGGAGGATGAAAGTAAAAAAACATAAGAATGGAAAAGTCACAACCTGAGCATGAAGACAAGAATATCGATATCTGAACTATTACCCCCCTCTCTCTCTCTCTCTCTCTCTCTCTCTCTCACACACACACACACACACACACACACACACACACTGTTTAAGGGATGAAATGTGTTCAGATGGAAAAGCGTGTACATTAGAGAGAATAAATAAAGTGTGAAATGAAGCTGGATTTATTTAAAACACCTGAGAGAGATAATCAATCAAACCAATCAACCATAATTACTACAAACGTGTGTGTGTGCGTGTGTGTGTCTGTGCGTGTGTGTGTGTGTGTGTGAAATGGTTTTCCCTACATCCTTATTTATTACACCATTAACGACAGCTCGTGATAAACTGCATCACTAAACACTATTAGTTTGACTGTAGAGACACTGATAAAGAAATTCTACAGTCACCACGGTAACGCAACCAAAAACCTCCTGAAGCTGACTCGAACCGTCATTTTACGGGTGGTGTAAAACGCCAGGACGAAGCGAGGATCAAAGCGGCGGTGTGAAAATATAAATCTGGTACAAACGTTCGCTCTGATGATTCATCTTCATTTCTGCAGTAAATAACAAGAGCTGGGAAACCATCAGCAAAACCTGGCAGGAGGTTCAGTCAAAACAATATGGCCGCCAGCGACTGGGCACTGTGAAATTCACACACACACACACACACACACACACACACACACACACACACACACACACACACAAGACACACACACACACCACACACACGTGGGAAATGAAGATGAGCTGAAGAATGGCAGGCTGAGATTAAAAATAAATTCTGAATCGTTCCATCTCCGAGGCTCTGAAATAATTACCTGCTTTGATGTGTAATGATTTAGTGTTGAGGGAAACGGCAGGAGGATTGGCATCGGGTTGAGAAAAGCATCATGGGAGCAGAAAGAAACCCTCAGCTACACACACGACAAAGTTTTAATGTGATTTTTTTAATTCATCCTCGTCAAAACTCCACTCTGTATTTCCCCAATGATTAAAGCAGCAGATGAAGTTAATTATTTTCTTTACAACAGCAGTGTTTTATTCCTCTTATACAACAACAGTCATGTTTTAGAAACTTATTCAACACCTTCTGGGCAATCAGATTCAAAAATTTTACAAAGAAATTAATCAACACCTTCTGACCAATCAGATTCCAGAATTCAACATGAACTTAATCAACACCTTCTGACCAATCAGATTCCAGAATTCAACATGAACTTAATCAACACCTTCTGACCAATCAGATTCCAGAATTCAACATAAAGAACTTAATCAACACCTTCTGGCCAATCAGATTCCAGAATTCAATAAAAACTTTAATCAACACCTTCTGACCAATCAGATACAAGAATTCAACATAAAGAACTTAATCAACACCTTCTGGCCAATCAGATTCCAGAATTCAACATAAAGAACTTAATCAACACCTTCTGGCCAATCAGATACAAGAATTCAACATAAAGAACTTAATCAACACCTTCTGACCAATCAGATTCCAGAATTCAACATAAAGAACTTTAATCAACACCTTCTGACCAATCAGATTCCAGAATTCAACATAAAGAACTTAATCAACACCTTCTGACCAATCAGATTCCAGAATTCAACATAGAACTTAATCAACACCTTCTGGCCAATCAGATTCCAGAATTCAACATAAAGAACTTTAATCAACACCTTCTGACCAATCAGATTCCAGAATTAAACATAAAGAACTTTAATCAACACCTTCTGACCAATCAGATTCCAGAATTCAACATAAAGAACTTTAATCAACACCTTCTGACCAATCAGATTCCAGAATTCAACATAAAGAACTTTAATCAACACCTTCTGACCAATCAGATTCCAGAATTCAACATAAAGAACTTAATCAACACCTTCTGACCAATCAGATTCCAGAATTCAACATAGAACTTAATCAACACCTTCTGGCCAATCAGATTCCAGAATTCAACATAAAGAACTTTAATCAACACCTTCTGACCAATCAGATTCCAGAATTCAACATGAACTTAATCAACACCTTCTGGCCAATCAGATTCCAGAATTCAACATAAAGAACTTAATCAACACCTTCTGGCCAATCAGATTCCAGAATTCAACATAAAGAACTTTAATCAACACCTTCTGACCAATCAGATACAAGAATTCAACATAAAGAACTTAATCAACACCTTCTGGCCAATCAGATTCCAGAATTCAACATAAAGAACTTAATCAACACCTTCTGGCCAATCAGATACAAGAATTCAACATAAAGAACTTAATCAACACCTTCTGACCAATCAGATTCCAGAATTCAACATAAAGAACTTTAATCAACACCTTCTGACCAATCAGATTCCAGAATTCAACATAAAGAACTTAATCAACACCTTCTGACCAATCAGATTCCAGAATTCAACATAGAACTTAATCAACACCTTCTGGCCAATCAGATTCCAGAATTCAACATAAAGAACTTTAATCAACACCTTCTGACCAATCAGATTCCAGAATTCAACATAAAGAACTTTAATCAACACCTTCTGACCAATCAGATTCCAGAATTCAACATAAAGAACTTTAATCAACACCTTCTGACCAATCAGATTCCAGAATTCAACATAAAGAACTTTAATCAACACCTTCTGACCAATCAGATTCCAGAATTCAACATAAAGAACTTAATCAACACCTTCTGACCAATAGATCCAGAATTCAACATAGAACTTAATCAACACCTTCTGGCCAATAAGAATTCAACATAAGAACTTTAATCAACACCTTTAATCAGATTCCAGAATTCAACATAAAGAACTTTAATCAACACCTTCTGACCAATCAGATTCCAGAATTCAACATAAAGAACTTTAATCAACACCTTCTGACCAATCAGATTCCAGAATTCAACATAAAGAACTTTAATCAACACCTTCTGACCAATCAGATTCCAGAATTCAGCAGTGTAGTGGTGAATCTTTAAGTCAAACCAAATGCCAAGTTAATTATTATAAACTATAGTGATGATGTCATATGATCGGTTGATCAGATTTTTAACATAAGCCCCACCCTTTTTACATGTCCCCCTCGACTGAAGTACTTTTTTTTTTTCTACAACCGTTAATGTTTCTTCATTAACCTGTAGAATGTTCTATGAAGAACCCTATCACGGTGTGACGGTGTGTTCTCGTATCAGAAAGGGTTCTGAGGGAGCTAAGAAATCTTAATTATCAAAAAAAAAAAAGAGAGATAACCTTGAGGAAATCTTTCACTTTAAGAAGTGTGTAGTGAATTGTGTAGGACTTGATTTCAGACGCAGCAGTACCAGGGTCACCACACACACACACACACACACACACACACTCACACACACACACACACACACACACTGTTTGCGAAGGGCCCATCCCGCACTATTATCCCTGTCGTATTCACAGCTGAGCGATCGGTAATGGTTATGATAAAAAATGAGCGAGGGAGTGATAATGAAGGAGAGCGCAGATGACGGAGTGTGTTCATTAAATCCCTCTGCGGCGGCCGTTAACCCCGGGAGGAGGGTGTTGTTCATTTTACACGGAGCTTATGGTAGATTTTACAGCACGGAGTAATGCAGGCATAAGTGAATACACAAGTCCTCATAATAAACAACAACATGTTAGAATATTAATAATAGATATAAATATAAAGCCATTTGAAATCACTGTTTGTTTAAATGGAAACAAAACTCACCTGCACACACTGTTTATTCAGTCCGTGACCAGAAGTATTCACATCGATTAGCAAAAATGGAAAGCTGTCATTACAGCACGCTACTCCCTGTTGATAAACTACTGGACTCTGCTCTCTGGCAACCTGACAGGCACTTTGTCCTACATTTATCAGAACATTTAGAAAACAAAAGTTCTGTCATGTTTTACACAAAAGTAGTCAAAACACTGCTGCTCTCGATTCCTCTAGTGCCTCGTTCTCGGTCATTCTCTGTCTCTTTCTGCCTCTCTCTGTCTCTGCCCCTCTCTCTGCCTTTTTGTCTCTTTCTGCCTCTCTCTCTGTCTTTCTCTCTCTCTCTTTTTCTGCCTCTCTGTCCCTTTTCTGCCTCTCTGTGCCTCTTTGTACTTCTCTGTCTCTTTCTGCCTCTCTGTTTCCCTCTGCTTCCTCTGTGTCTCTGTGGATTTCTGTCTTTGTTTCTGCCTCTCTCTCTCTTGCTTTCTCTCTGCCTCTGTCTCTCCATCTCTCTCTCCCCGAATACTTGTCTCTCCATTTCTCTCATCCTGTCTTCTTGTCTCTCTCTGCCTCTGTATCTATGTCTCTGTCTATCTCTCTCTCTCTCTCTCGGTCTGTCTGTTTCTCCATCTCTCTGTGAATATTTTGTCACTCCATTTGTCTCATTCTTTCTCCTTGTTTCTCTGTCTCTCTCTTTCCATCTGTCTCTCTTTCGCTCTCTCTCTCCGCCTCTCCGTCTCTCTCACACACACTTACAACAGCAGATGTGACGAGCAAGCCGCTGAAGCGCTTTCCGCTCGACAGCGCTCCATAATCATATTCCAGAAAGATCAACATGTCAGTCACACTGAAACCATCGAAAAGTAGCTGAGAACGACCGAAAAGCAACACGAAGTCCGCTCCGAATAGTGTAGAAAGTAATATTGACACTTTTTGAACAGAAGCCGGACACAGATACAGTGCAGAGTTCTCACTGGGCTGTTGCAAATTCATCTAAAAACCCAGGACGTGTGTTTTGAAGAGCGATGTCTGTGCTCTGCTTCAACTCGAATCGGATAGTTCACAATTCCACCCAAAGTGTGACGGGGGCGTGGCTTCTGAAACGGTCTGTCAGTTTTAAAAGAATTACCATGATTGACTGACTAACCTCCAATCCTGAATTCCGCTCGATCTTCGGTCTCCTTTTTTAAACACGAAGTGGAACTCAGAAAGGGTTTTGCACCAATTGTGTGTTTTCAGAGAGATAACTCTGGTTCTCTCGGTTCAGGACCGTGCATCTCTCCACGCTCAACGCGCCTCCTGCTGAGGCGATGAAAACGTCCTACGGTGAGAATTTCGATTGTTGCTTACGTGACATCAGTGACGGACGCTGAACACGACCAGAACATTGAGTATTATCACAGCTATTAGCAGAGAGTTTTCCTCTTTGTCTGTACAGTGTGCAATGTGCGGAAAACAGAGTGCCATTAATGATGAGAGGAACTCGGGGGGACATCTTAGATGGGCCGGGGGGGGACGATGACAATCGAACACACACCCATTCACACACTATGGACAATTTGGAAATGCCAATCAGCCTGCAATGCTTACAAGCCTGCAGGGTCTGGTTCGACCCTGATCTCAGGTCTGTGTGGAGTTTCACAAGTTTTCCTCAAATCCCTGTGGGTTTCCTCTGGGTTCTCTGGTTTCGTCCCATTTCCCGAAAACATGCCTGTAGGATGGACTGACATCCCATTCAGACGGTATTCCCAGCTCACAGCTCGGGTTGTGTTCCCGATCCACTGCGACCCGGACCGTTAGCTTGACTGTCGGTCGACGGTTACTCAGCCCAGCTTATTTTTTTACAAAGGGTGTGATCGGATTTGAACCTGAATTACCGTAAATCATCTAATAGCACACATACCGTAAGAACCCTAAGGAATGTGCATATACAAAGTAAGATGATCATAAAATTCTAATGCCTATAAGTCACAAAATGGCGTCTTATATGCTGCAAAATACATTAATTGATGGAGAAGTCTTGAGGGAGACGTGAAATCACTGCAGCGGACGTTAATATGTGGAATGCACAAAGGTAATCTCTAAATCCCAAACGAATGAGGTTTCAGGTTCAAACAGGGAGATGGAGTGTGTGTGTGTATGTGAGAGAGAGAGAGAGAGAGAGAGAGAGAGAGAATGGGCCGTTCTATTTCTTGCTATGTTATGAGAGGACCTGAAGGATTTACAGCCAATTCTGGCAGATTTGAATCTCTGATCCCCCTGCATCATCTCTCATACCTCCTCAGGGTATTCAGGGTATATACGGAACTCGAAAACTCATTTCTGCTGTCTGTATTTGGGTCCAAAACTCGGTGTGCACTTCCAACAACTATTATTACGACGAGTTTCAAAACACTTTTACACGTGCTGTTTACACGTGATTCTGCGTCACTCTTCACTAATAAGAGGCATGTGTATCGACTGAAAGCAGTAGGCGAGATGATGCACATCACCTGAAAAAGCTAGACAACAGTGTTTCATTTTAGTAAAAACTGTGTTGAGTAGTAGTTTTGATAATTATGAAGATGATTAATAAAGCATGTGTGTTGCGTGATGGGAAAAAAAAAAGAAGACACAGTACAGTGTCTTCTCTTTCAAACAAAAAGGATCAAGATAATAAACGTAGGCTGTTTAGGCTGGGAGTAGTGTGTGTTTTGTCTTCACAAACAATATGATGTGCAAACATTATTAATGATCAGAAGAATCAAAGATACATTTAAAGCAACCAATAAAGTATATAATTCAGTACAAAGTATCCGATTTTAACATGAAAATACTGTTAGCTTTCAGAAGTAGTAGGCCACACCTCCTTTTAATGAGATTGACAGGCGCAAAGGCCACACCTAATTTTACTGAGACTGACAGGCACAAAGGCCACACCGCCTTTTCCTGAGATTGACAGGTGCAGAAGCCACACCCATTTTTACTGACATTGACAGGTGCAAAGGCCACACCTCATTTTACTGAGATTGACAGGCGCAAAGGCCACACCTAATTTTACTGAGATTGACAAGCAGAAAGGGCACACCCCCTTTTACTGAGAGTGACAGGTACAAAAGCCACACCTCCTTTTAATGAGATTGACAAGCACAAAGACCACAGCTCATTTTAGTGAGATGGACAGGCACAGAGGCCACACCTCCTTTTACTGAGATTGACAGGTGCAAAGGCCACACCTCCTTTTACTGACATTGAATGGCCCAGAGGCCACACCTCCTTTTACTGAGACTGAATGGCCCAGAGGCCACGCCTCCTTTTACTGAGACTGAATGGTCCAGAGGCCACACCTCCTTTTACTGAGACTGAATGGCCCAGAGGCCACGCCTCCTTTTACTGAGACTGAATGGTCCAGAGGCCATACCTACTTTTACTGAGACTGAATGGCCCAGAGGCCACGCCTTCTTTTACTGAGACTGAATGACCCAGAGGCCACGCCTCCTTTTACTGGGACTGAATGGCCCTTAGGTCACGCGTCCTTTTACTGAGACTGAATGGCCCAGAGGCCACGCCTTCTTTTACTAAGACAGAATGGCCCTCCTTCACATATACATTTCACATACACACTATCCATCATAATCCATGATCTCAAGTCACTCTAATCTTCTGTCATTTCTGCTTGGTAGATGAAACAGAGCGACGTAGTGGCTCGATTAATTTCCTTTATCACGGAAAGCACAAAGAGTAATTATGGCCAAGTGCAGTGCGTCGTGCTCCCTCCATCCATCACGCTAAACAACCCGTCGCTCTTTACAAATCACTTCCTCCAAAAACACAACAAATGAGCTCCGCTCACTCGACCTGTGACTTTCCCTCCTACTCAAGGAAATCATAATTGGCCAACAAGAGCACACACGCTCGCTCTAGACACCGGTTTTCCCCTGCAAAAACGATTCCCTGCAGATGCATGATGGGATAAGAGTGCTAGTCTTAACAATAGCTAATCACTAAGCCAGTCAGAGATGGAGGCTGGAGGGTCAAGCTGAGAAATCGGCGGTGCATTAAATAACGACTGTAAGGAGTGTGTCGGCGTTTTGGTACTTAGCGTTCACTCAGCTTACTGACAGCTGCTACATACACCCCGCTGATTTATACAATACTGTCTGATTTACCGTCTCACCACGGCGACGACGCTGAAAACTCGCCCCTTTCTTTTCCATCTATCCGCACAATGATTTGTCCTAACCACTTGACTTAGTGAGTCTCGTTCCGAAAGGGTGTGTCTTTCTTATTCGTCCCTCTCTGTATCACTCTATTACGTCTTGACAATACAATGGAATCGGCTACGACGTGATACGGCCGCACTGTTAATTTGCGAAGAACAATGACTTTTTTAGAACAAACACTATTTTAAGTATCTGAGCTAGCAAAACAAAATCGCCTTACTAGCATCACGGCGTTATTGCTCAGTTTATATAAAACTTAGCTAAAGTATGGACAGACTGAGCTGTTCAAAATTCAGATGTTAAATCAGCAGGGATGACTTGAACTCTCTCTCGCTCTCACTCTCACTCTCGCTCTCGCTCTCGTACACACACACACACGCTCGCAGATTAAAATTCATACCGGCCGCACTTGAGCTCGGCGCAGCAGATTGTAATTACATGTGTTACAAAACAGCGCTAAAGTGTGCGAGGGTAACGCGAGGTCGGGAGGGAATTAGTTCTGGGAGAGAGCCAGACATTCTCCCTGATCATATCGACACCCCTGCTATGCACTGTGTCTTAGCAACATGCTTTCCTTCTTTCTTTCTTTCTTTCTTTTTTTTTATTGCTGTGTGCCCATGTGTTCTGGACTCCAAAGTTATGATTTTAATCGCCGCCTTGTGTTGTCTGAGTTGTACACCAAATGTAAGATGGACTCGGTCATTAAATGTCAAAAAGCAGACAATGTAATCATATTGGAACTGGCAGTCGTGTGATGGAAATGACCAGACACTGCAGCCTAGTCCTGCCAATTCATATCTGCTCTGACTGTATGAGGTCCATCCAAATCCGATCAGAACTTTAACCAACTGGACCGACATTATTCAGCCCCCTGCATCTGATTTTAAAAATGTAAGCTACGGTAGCCCGTGTGAATACAAAGACCAGTCTTCAACATCTTCAAAAGTAAATTTAACAAGTCTGACATTTCCAGATGGCTAGCAAGCTGGAGCAGAATCCAATTTGTTGATAAAGTAGTGCCTAGCAGACAGCCTGGTCAGACGCGAGACATTTGCAATATTGCCTTTATGCATATAAATTATAGAAATTATTTATGTTCTGCAAGAATGAAACCGTCGAGGCTGTAAACAAGTTTTAAGACGTGGATATGAAACTTGCAATACTGCTTGAAATGCGAAGATTAAAGATTGAATTCCATGAAATATTACTTTTCAGGAGCAACTGTGTAAGTTAATAATTATTCTAAACTTGCTGTAAACATAGATAGTAAGTTACTATACTTAGAATACTAGTTGTCAAATGTTGTCAAGTTGACCAAGACTCAGCAATGAGTCCAAGATTTATGAGTAAGGACACTAAGACTCTGAGTAATAAGACCAAGACCAAAACTCTTGAGTAGAGAGAACAGACAAAATTTTTGGAGAAAAAAAAAAAAAAAAAAAAAATTTTTGCTTTTTTTTTTACCCAGACCCACCCCAACCCAGAAAAAAAACAATAACCCAAAACAACCAAACCACCCTGTTTCAAATCCACACCCCCCCCCCACCAAAGTAAAAAAAAAAACAAAAATAAAAAAGTAAATAAAACTAAACACAACTAAAAAAAAAAATACAACAAAAAAAACAAAAACAAACAAAAAAAAATAATAATAAAAAAAAAAAAAAATAATAAAAAAATATAAAAAAAACAATAAAAAAAAAAAAAAATAAAAAAAGAGTAAATGAGTACTGAGATCCAGACCAAGCCTGAGTAAACGAGTACTGAGATCCAGAACAAGCCTGAGTAAACAAGTACTGAGATCCAGACCAAGCCTGAGTAAATGAGTACTGAGATCCAGACCAAGCCTGAGTAAATGAGTACTGAGATCCAGACCAAGCCTGAGTAAATGAGTACTGACATCCAGACCAAGCCTGAGTAAATGAGTACTGACATCCAGACCAAGCCTGAGTAAATGAGTACTGACATCCAGACCAAGCCTGAGTAAATGAGTACTGAGATCCAGACCAAGCCTGAGTAAATGAGTACTGAGATCCAGACCAAGCCTGAGTAAATGAGTACTGACATCCAGACCAAGCCTGAGTAAATGAGTACTGAGATCCAGACCAAGCCTGAGATAAATGAGTACTGACATCCAGACCAAGCCTGAGTAAATGAGTACTGAGGTCCAGACCAAGCCTGAGTAAACAAGTACTGACATCCAGACCAAGCCTGAGTAAACGAGTACTGAGGTCCAGACCAAGCCTGAGTAAATGAGTACTGAGATCCAGATCATGACTCATGAGCAAGCAATGGAGTCTCTATTGTGCCTTTTCTGGAACATGTTATAATATCTTGAATCAATGATCATTTGATGTGATCTTCACTTATATCCCCAACATTAAAGATAACCTTGCCGTGTAGTGAAGTCATCAATCATTTCTCTTGTGTCTCTTGGGTCTTTCTCTTGTGTACTGAGTACAGGATGTAGACTTGATCTTTTTGCAGAATACATGATTCATGATATCTATGCACCTGTTGTCAGGTAAAAACCTCCTGTAAGTTGTAAGCTCAGCCTGGGTTCTTGGCCACATGCCCTGCTCATTTTTCACACTTGCTTCTTGTCCTGTCTCCATTTGTGTTGTGTCCTTGCGAAGCTTACATGTGTAGTTATCCTGCAGCTGTGACCCACGTTTCCTAGTTTCGACTGCCCTAGTTCCTTGTTTGTCTACTTTCACTTGTTTTTATTTATTTATTTATTTATTTATTTATTTATTCCCTGGTATTGTCCTAGTTTTCCTGTCCCAGCCTTGGATTATTGAGTTGTCTCGAATAACCTCATAGCCTGCCAATTGTATGTCTGGACCCCTGCCACAGTCTCTGGTCTATGCCTCTCGGAAAGGTCTTAATAAAAAGACTACGCGTTTATTTCCAATTACTTCTGACTGCTCTTTCATTCGACAATGTATTCACTAGCGTATCATCCATGAGGATCCCTGCCTACACCATTCTCCTGTGCTCAGCCATTCCCACAGAAACTCTTCATTAGCCTTAAAGCCTGCTGTACATTACAAGGCAAATTCATTTCATTTGGCCAACTCCTATCAGGTCGGATTCATAATGACTGCACAAACCGAAAGGGAAGAACAAGTGCACTTGGCTCGGCATGAGCTCGGCATTGCGATAGCGAAGGATTTGAGAGTGGAAATCCAATAGTTTTCTTCAACGCTCCACGCGAGACAGTATCGTCTGTATTCTTTGGTGTGGGTTTGTTTCAAGGATTATTGGAATGCACTGGAGGGCTGGAGCTCATTTATTTATTTTTTTGGCCCATAGATATGCAGTGAGCATCGAAAAAAATATCGAATTAGCATGTAAAAAAAAATAAAAAATTATAATGTCAAATAAAGTGTTCCTCTCTAAGGTATAATTTGTCCTAGAAATGACAGGATTGCAAATACTACGACTTTCATTCTTTATAAAAACATGCTAATTAGTAAGCTAAAATCAAGTTAGCGTTGAGTGGGCATTCAGTGTAGCAAGGAAACGGAAAAGAGGCGGGGGGCGGGGAGGTGGGGTAGCTTTAATTAGCTAGCTGTTTGCGATAAGCTTCAAACTCCCTGAGACACTTTCTGTCTGATTCTCAAGAAGAAAATAAAAAGCGGTACAGGGAGAACAGCGAGAGCTAATCAGCCAGCTCCGTCGCACTAATTGCAGTGGTGATGGGGGAGAAAGACAGAGCGAGAGAGAGAGAGAGAGAAAGAAAAAGAGAGACGAGACAGAAGAACGGAGTCAGCTGGGGTTGTGTGATTGGAGTGTGGCATTTCCAAGGGTCTGCCATTAAAACGTCAGGCACGGTTCGCTGTGACAGATTTAGCTTCTCGCCATTCAGCACGAGGCTCCGCTTTTGGCAGGGGAATTTGACTGAAAAGGTTTGGAGCAAATCCACCAGCTCCATCTTAGACACAAACAGAAGCAGATGGCGAGGCTCGAGAGAAGCACGCTCTGATCTGCATTTCTGGAAGAGGAAGAAAAAAAAAGAATAAATTCCCTTCCTTAAACAGGGACAGAAATGTAGCTGTAGTTGATTAAGGATGTGTGCGTGCTACTTTGAGAAATGCGGGGTTGGTGATGGACACACGGAGAGCAGATTGCGTTTCAAACGTGACTACTAGCGCTGGAATGATATGACGGATTCACGCTATGATCACTCTCCAACCCCGAAACTGCGGTTTTACCAAAAAAAAATAAAAAGACTTTACACAACGTCCCAAATGTACTACTTCTGCACTGCAGCTACGGATCTAATGTAGCAAGCAAGGAAGAGATGCTCGTAGCCTCTAGTTTATCATTACACACTCATGCTGAGGTGTTCAGTCTCAAACAGATGTGCTGATGTGGTTTCTGACTCTCGGTTATGTATAAACTCTGACATACTGTTATGATGGGCATCAGAGAGTTTCCTCCCCCAGTACAAAGACATGCATGGTAGGCTGATTGGCATGTCCAAAGTGTCCGTAGTGTATGAATGAGTGTGTGTAAGTGTATGTGAGTGTGTGTCCTGCGATGGATTGCTACTCCATCCAGGATGTACCCCACCTTGTGCCTAATGCCTCCTGGGATAGGTTCCAGGTTCCCTGTGACCCTGTAGGACAAGCAGTATAGGAAATGGATGGATGGATGGATGGATGGATGGATGGAAGGCGTTTCCAGTGTTACAGGTAAATCTGTACACTTTTTACACAAAGTTTCCCACCACAGTCAATCTTCAGGATGTCTTCAGATGTTTTACACTTTGTGGTTTCTCTAACGTGATTTTCTTTTCAAAACCTTATACAACTTCAAGAGACAGAACACATCGAGAACGTGAGAAGGAAGGTGAGAACTTGTTTCATGAACGTTTGACAACAGTAAATAGAAGTACTAACGGATCAGCACGATGATAGTATGTTTAATAATTAGAAGAATGTGATCTGTGGTTTAAGAGGAATAAAACACTCCAGCGAGTGCTGTATGGGGAAAATAATCGTCCTCAGGCTGGTAACAGTAACTCTGCTTCATGTCGGGCTGCGATGTTGTTGTTGTTGTTGTTGATTATTTTCCATTAACAGCATTTTCCTGTGAAATGGTGTTGCTGGGAAGAAGTTCGCACAAGAATAAACCGGTAGCTATACGGTAGTTGTTTCGCTTACTGTTTAGCTACATTAGCCTCATAGCTCGGGGTACAAAACTAAAGGAGGAAACTGAATCTGATAAGCAGTATTTGGCATATCGCAAATTGTACTTTTGACTGAATCGTTTATTTCAGTCAAGGTTGTAACCTATACAGATCGGAGGAGCTCACAGTTTTTCAAAATCGCCGCAGATTAAACGAGTAAGGTCTGGTTTAATGCAATCGATGCAAAAGGTCGCATCCACCAACAAACATCACTGCGAAAGACAATTGCGTGCAATTGCGATTTCACCAGTTCGACACGTTCTCCGGGGAAAAAAAATCACAGAAAAACTCCGCAAGTCGCATTGCAAATTTTAAAAAAATAAATACAAATCTGCGAAATCCTGTACGGACTGTTTAATCATAAATAATAATAATAATTCGGTGCATAATCTCACCTGGATGCTGTAGATCTGAAGCATTCATTTTCTGGACCATGCACCATTTTATCCTTTTCTCTTTTAGTTTAATGGTTAAAATACCAATGTTTCAGACGATGCCACATTTTAATACAGGATAAAGAAATTGAATACAGCATATGCCAAATGAAATGTTAAATCTGATAGCAGCCTGACAGAGCGGAGAGAAATGAGGCTGCAGCACAGACAGAGTGTAAAAGGTGAAATATCTAGACTTGGATAAGGCCAGCGAATGCAAATGGAACGTATTACATTTTTAAATTGGCCTGAACGGGAAAAGGAAACGCACGACGGGGGGAACCTGGAAGGCCAGCGCCGCTCCTCCGACACATACACAGCCTGATTGAAACAGGAAGAATCTTTTATACAGGACATAGGCAAGCAAGCTTAGGTGTAAGTTACACTGGGGACACTGGAGACATGTAGCTACCACTTCTTATAGTCCAGTAAAACCCTTTATTTATTAGCAGAAACGTTCATCGTGAACATGTTTAAACTCTCACGTCTTCAGTTTCTAGACGTTTTTTGCCAAACTAGATGTTTGCATCACACACGCAGGGCCGCCGGAGCAACGGGGCCCGAGCTGGCATTTGACCCGGCGCTTTTCAAACTACCGGGGCGGTGACCCAGCACTTCAGGCAATAACAGACAGGTCTGCCACGGTTGAAAAACCAATCCGTTCAGCTGGGTGGGGGTTAGGAGTGAACGGGTGGTGGGCGGAGTAGGGGGGTGTTCTGGGGGCATTTCTCCTAAAGGGGATCTCCAATGAACAATAAAGTGTTAACCGTTTCAATATATTTAAGTGACATATGCACTTATTCAGATCCTGGCTCCATAGCAATATATATATATATATATATATATATATATATATATATATATATATATATATATATATATATATATTATATATACACATATATATATATATATATATATATATATATATATATATATATATATATATATATAGTTAGTCTGTATGGTTTTTTTTTTTACATTTATTTCATAGACAAATAAAATATGTACCTCTTCTCTCTTCTCACTTTTAGAGTAGTGGAGCCCTGATCACATCACACACAAAAATATATAATGGTATTATTGGATCGTGTATTTGTTTAAAGAAACTGGATTGTGTAGCTCTGCAGAAACTGTTTAATCTAAGACACGATGTAGGCGATGTCCGGGATTTGATAATTTTCTGTTAAAAGGGATTTGTTGTGAATGGGTCCTTTTCAGAACATCCAGAAGTACAGCAGATGATGTGATGGTCGGTAATGATAACGGTCTATATTAATCATGTATACATTACAGCACAAAGAACCAGATTGTTGGGAACTTGGTGTCAGAGAACAGGGTCAGTCATAATACAGCGCCCCCTGGAGTAGAGAGGGTTAAGGGCCTTGCTCAAGAGCCCAACAGTGGCAGCTTGGCAGTGCTGGGGCTTGAACCCCTGACCTTCTGATCAGTAACCCAAAACCTTAACCATCAAGCCACCACTGCCCCTTAAAGTAAGAGAGAAAAAAACCCCCAGCTTTTTTATGTTACTGAGAAATCGGAACACGTAAACTCCTCTGTCCTGAACATGTCTGGAAGATGTCTGGAAACTTTCTGACACTGGAGACTCCTTCCTCGTCTCTTTACAGGAAACCTCGTTAGGTCATGATTGGCCTTAAATTACGTGGAATGTGGAAGCCATGCCTGTAAGCTGTTACTAGAGAAACGAGACGTGCATTAACATAAACCGGCGATTTCAGAGCTGCCGTTATAGAAAATGATTCGGCACCTTCTGACCAATCAGAATCGAGGATTCTGCTGTAACGAAGACGTCATGCTCTTCGGGTCTGGATTCCAGGATTTCACAGAGATGGAGAGATGGATGTAGGTGATGAGGTGGAAATGTTCAACAGCGAGACTGGAAATGAAAACCACAGATCATTGATCATTTCTGTCCCGACTGCTCAGTCAGTGTGCCCCCCCAACCCCCGTGTCCCCTCCCCCCCTCTCTCTGAGGAGAATGTCACTCGTGTTATTGCGAGTCCACATCATTAAGCTGAACCCCACCTCAACAGCCCTCATTATTTCCAGCAGCAAGCACCTCTGACTTTCACTCAAAGTGTTGATTCTGTTACAGTCTAGCGAGGGAATTAAAGAGTGTATGTAGTGCAGCAGCGTTGTATTTTCTTCTGTCTGTCTGGCTGGCTGGCTGGCTCTCTAGCTGTCTGGCTGTCTGTCTGGCTCTCTGTCTTTCTGTCTGTCTGGCTCTCTATCTGGCTGAATGTCTCTCTGTCTGTCTGTCTGGGTCTCTGTCTGGCTGTCTGTCTGGTTGTCTGGCTGTCTGGCTCTCTATCTGGCCGTCTCTTGACTGTGCCTCAGGAACAGTGTGTATTACCAGCAACACACCACGACGCATTATTACCATTTCTTAGAACAGTAGCTACTACACATAGTCTTCACCACACAGCTAGACGTCATATATTGTATATTTCAGATACATTCATCTCATAAACTCATTGCTGATTAGGCGCTTGGCTGAATAGACGACAGCAGTGCAATGTTAGGAAGTATTCTTCAGCGAAAACCTGTTCAATATTATTAAAAAAACATGAACAATTCATTAACCATCAATTAATTAATAATTACTGCATAAAGTTGAACGCTTTGACGCATACATTATTTACGAACGTATCCAGATCCTTCAGATGGGATTTTATTGCTTAAAATTGCACGAACATTTTCTAAATATCGCCTAGTAAAAATTACACGTATTTAACGTCCAGTGAGGAAACACCGTGAATGAAAACGGATAAAATATTATAGTCGAAAATAAAATCAATCTTCGAACATATTCATATTCATAAACAAACATTGTTAACGTGCAGGTCTAGAATATTTCATATTTAATATAATCACATTTTAATGCTAAATGTTTATTCAAATGTATATAAAATATTAAAATAACAGCAATTTTGGCAATGTGATATAAAATATATAGCAATTTACTCACTTTAGTTAAAATAGTTAATTATAATAATTATTATTATAATTTGTTTTTAAGAAAGCTTAGGGGTTCATTATGAAAAAGTGTTTTTCTTTTTACTTAGTTTCGGATTTTTGTGTAGAAAGATATATAAATATATAGAGTATAATAACTTGTTGCACTGAGAGCAACAGAAATCAGGATTATGTTCAATTACAGTCTTAAACTGACTGTCCATAAGCGTGGACATATTTATAAGCGTGGACATATAATGCATATAATGCATTAATATTTAGGTGTCTGGTTAAAAACAAAACATTAAAAATATATAATTTTTACTAATTAATAAATTACTATTTATTATTATTTTTTAAATATCAGCACACATCAAGAGTTTCAAGCTTTGGGAAAATGTAAATGAGAAAGTGGATTGGGACGGTGTACGTACATACCCAACAATTTGTGTGAACTTTTATCAACTGACCTTTAGCTCACAAGTGCATTATGGGTAATACACACAGTCCCTCAGCCACCAAGAGTAACATGGATATCAAGAAGTCTTGTAAGAAGAGATTCTGTGTTGGCAAATTCCACCAAATATATCAAGCTACTGTCCATGGGAGGGGGGCGGGGCTTGGTATTTTTTCTTCCGCAAAACACTTTTCTGGCCAGAACCTTACCATGTTTAATGTTTGCGATCTGATTGTCTCTCCATGCTTCTGTATGTGGGGAAAGTTCACAGAATCCCAACTTTGAAGATTATTTAAGAGTTTGAAGCAGTTTGTGGAAGGCCAAAGGGGAAAAAAGTCACGCAAAAATGATTCTCAGCCATATTTACTGACGAAGCATATTTAGCTTGTGAGACACACAGGCTTAGGAGAGAGCTCGATCCTGGTGGTGCTTGGGCCCCTTGAGCGTTGAGAAGTTTGCTTAAATATCGAGGCTGTAAATTTATAAAAAAGTACAGAACCGCAGCTACGTGTATTTCTCACTGGCTGCCTACGTGTTGTATTTTCCCGTCCTGTTTAGTCCTATGGATCTTTGCTTCGTTGAAAATAATTGACTATCGATTGTCGACTGGCGGAAGATGAAAACTGGAGGCTTTGGCTGTCACCTCTCCAGATTGGTAGCTATTGTAGTGAGTCCTAGCTAGCACATGGGAATTGGGAGGAAAATGAGGGGGAAATTGATAAATAAATAACAAACAAATTACAGGTCATCTTGAATGACTACGGCTAGACGTTCTGCAGCCTGAGCAGGAAGACGGAAGACTTAGCACTCCGAGTAAAGCATCAATGGACGGATGACATTAAAACCCACTGCAGCTGAACTAATAACGAGCCACTGATCTCTGTGGAGACGTGAAACCCGTAAACACGTCAATATCTGGTCGGGGGAAGTAGGTGTAGAGGCAGGTGAGAGGTCCTGTCGAGAGTTCGATACGCTAATTAGCTCGATGAAAGGGCGAGTGGGTGAAAATGCGACGGCGGTGGCGGCGGCGGCGCCTGTGTCATCGATGACTCGCGGTTCACCTCTTCTCACAGCTGGCCTTTACTATGCAAAACAGCACGGTGAATAATTCAGAGCCTCACCAGGCACTTTTTTTTCTTTCTATCTTTTTTTTTTATACAAGTGCGAGAAATAACGGATAAAATATGGATGTAGTTTGTGTAAAAAGGCGAGCGCTTGATTTATGGAACAATCTGGTGGGAAAGCAGCGGTAGCTTGAGGGCTGTGACATGGAACATCTGTCGAGCTCCGTGCTCGACTCTGTTTTAAGGGATTTTCACACTTCTGTAGAACTGATGAAAAGAATCATCTCTCGCTCTCTTTTGTTATTAATGGAGGTGATCGAGGTAACCTGGAATGCTTCAGACATTTTTTTTTTTTTTATTGAAGCGTGAACCATTGAAATAACTTGCAGGCGGGTTTCGAACTAAAATGACCCGAAGAGTAACGGGATGAGATCTTCTACTTGCTGAATACCTGATCGTGTGAACGGAGATATTTCGCCCAACACGATGTGTAATAAAACAAAACGGGAGTATTACGTACCCAGACCGCTCTCTGGGCAAGTGAAATTGAGAAATTTGCAATACGTCTCAGACTCGATGAAACTGCCTCGTTTCATTTTTGCGTTAGGATTCACGCCAGGCCCGTAGCGTAGCATCCACGCTCCATACGCATCACTGTTCTTTTTCCTAGAAACATCCTACTCTAGTTCCAGAGCCTAACATATTGCTGTTGATCAATGAAATAAATGTTAGATTAGATCTAAGGGCACAACTGGAGTTTGACACCCTAATATAAGAAAAAAAAAATTCTGCCTTGCTAGCTACAGTACATCCATTCATCCATCCATCCATCCATCCATCCATCCATCTTCTATACTGCTTATCCTTCAAGGTCATGGGGACCCTGAAGCCTATCCCAGGACTGAAGCTTTTAATAGCAAAGACACTTTTATTACTAGTGATTATTATTTACAAATATTAGCTATTAAGTTTCTCTTCCTTTGCTTGTCTGTATCTTTCAGTCACAAGAAAGGAGGCGTGGCTTATTTTCCCGTCAGTCCCCATGAAGAAGGCGTTGCCTTTGTGTCTTTCAGTCCGATGAAGGAGGTGTGGCCTCTTTCTCCTCTGTACCTGACAGTTGTAGAGAAGGAGGTGTGGCTTATTTCCCTGTCAGTCGTAGTGAAGAAGGCGTGGCCTCTGTTTATACAGTAGTTCTCAAAAATGCTAATCGACACATGATCCTGAAGCTAACCTGATGCTAAAGCCTAAAGGACGACTGCTTTACAAAAACTAGCAGCAATCCTTAATAGACTGAACCAGATAAAAACTCCACAATAAACATCCGCCTAAATATTGAGCTCGTTTGCTAATTGGGAAAACGTCATCACGACATTCTTTACGGTCATCGTTATTAATATATGTCCTTTGTGATTCTTCCTCGTGGCTATTACAATAACTTTAAACAAGCTACTCGTGTGTTACTGGCTAAACCAAACACCCAATAAACATTCAATGTATTTTATATTGAATTCAGATTGGGAATTTGAGGTCAAACTCTAAATGGTAATCCCATGGAGAGAACATGGAGACCTAGCAAGCTAGCATGAGGATGTTTTCTTTTTCATTTTTTTTGAATGAGACTACAAAACACTTGATGTACTGACACTCTTGAAATTACCAAAACAAGCTAAACGTTGCAAATTGCACGTACTTGTACGCCTGCTATCTGTGACTACAGGAACCTGACCCTTAGTGTTTTCTCACTGAAATGTACTGTGTAGCATGTTGAGGTAGCATACTGTACGTAGCCGCTGTATGGATTTCTTATCTAGCTAGCTTATGGAAATACTGTATATTTCCACAAAATGTTGTCCTCATGTCTGTGTGGGTTTCCTCATAAGACTCATATTACTACCTAATAGGTATTAGCTAGTTTCTAATATGCTAGCTAGTTAGACTTCTGTAAACATTAGATATTACTACAGTACGGTCATGTTACTATTAAACATATTAGTTACAACATGTACAGTATAAAGGCTTTGATGAAGATGTATGTTTATTTATTTAAAGCATAAAACATCACGTAGGACAGAGATTGTGAAGGTTTCCGATTTTGAAAAAGACCACTCGGCTTTATCGGAAAACCCGAAATCTACGTAAGGACAGGTGGATGGGAATTCTCCCTCGCATCAGTGTGTGTGTTTCTGGAGCCCTAGGCTGAGCTCTGCACATTAATCATGTCCAAGAGGAAGCTGCTGTTTCTCCACCACCTGTGTGTGTGTGTGTGTGTGTGTGTGTGTGTGCGTACTCGAGTGTGTGTGGAGTTACAGATGGAGAGTTGATGGCTGTCGGAGCAGGATTTATGGTTCGCCTCAGAGAATTACAGCAGCGGGTCAGCTCAGTCGGAGGAGTTCATTTGTAGCCAGCTGCTTCGTCTAACGACTGCGGAACCGAACCGCTCCACGGTGTTGGTGTTGGTGCTGTGGCTGCACGGATTCAGAACTCATAACGCGTGTCAGGGAAACGTTGTTTAGTGACGGTGAGGAAGTGAATTATATTACTGGTGTGATTATTCTTTACAAATATTAGCAATTAAGTTTCTTTGGACCTGTCAGTCACAGAAAAGGAGGCATGGCTTATTTGCCTGTCAGTCGCTGTAAAGGAGGAGTGGCATTTGTGGATTTCAGTCCAATGGAGGAGGTGTGGCGTCTGTTCCTCTGTACCTGTCAGTCATAGAGAACGCTTATTTTTCTGTCAGTCCCAGTGAAAGGGGCGTGGCTTATTTGTCTCTCAGCCTCAGTGAAGGGTCGAGGTTTTATTTATTTGTCAGCATCAGTGAAGAAGGTGTGGCTTATTTGCTTGGCAGTCTCAGTGAAGGAGGTGTGGCTTATTTCCTGTCAGGTATAGTGAAGGAGGTGTGGCTTATTTGCAGGTCAGCCTCAGAGAAGGAGGTGTGGCTTATTTGCTTGTCAGCCTCAGTAAAGAAAGTGTGGCCTCTGTACCTGTCAATCACAGGAAAGGTGGCATAGCTTATTTGCCTGTCAGTCTGAGTGAAGGAGGTGTGGCTTATTTGCCTGTCAGTCTGAGTGAAGGAGGTGTGGCTTATTTTACTTTCAGTTTGAGTGAAGGAAGTGTGGCCTCTGTACCTGTCAGTCCAGGTGAAGGAGGTGTGGCTTCTGTACCTTCAAGTAAGGTTCAAGTATAGGAGCCAGGCGTGTCTATGAGTCCCAGTAAGGAGAAATTTCCTCTGTCTGTAAGTCTAATAAAGGAGGTGTGTCTTCTCTACCTGTCAGTCTCAGTGAAGGAGGTGTGGCTTCTCTATCTGACAGCTATTTGAATTGGCTCTGTATTGCATCGAATGGAATATTTGTTTCATCGCGACATCTTAGGAGGAGAGAAAGATCTGATAAACGTACATTAAAAGGCACTGACTCTAAGAAAATAAACCTATGATCTGTCTCAACATCTCACCCTCTCTCACCGTAAGAGAATCAGTAAAAAGCCATTCCCACCCTAATGATCGCGTTCAATCCTCATCACAGTGGGCGCTGGCCCCTCTTAGCGCTTGTAAACACGCTGTAATTACCATTTTCCACCTGGATGTGTTTATTAAAGAGACAGTGACCTCTCTTTTTCCCCTAGGTGTCCAATAAATTGTCTCATTCGTTGGAGGTAACCTTCCTTGGCTGCTTATTTAATCCCTCCATCTCTATTTTATGTCGTCCAGGTTCCTCCAAGTCCTCTCGAGGATTGTTCTGTTACGCGTCACGTGAAAGCGGCGCAGACGAGGAACGTAGCTTTGTTGTTCTTCGCTCACTCACGCGCTACGCGTTCTCTTATGTGGACCTTGAAGTCTTTGCAGTTTACTCCCCATATAATTACATCACTAAGAGCCAGAAAACATAGAAGGCATGTAATAATTATATTAACTCCAGGCTAACGAGCAAAGTTTTAGGTCAATAATGGAAGCTAATTGCGAATAATTAAAGCCTCTCGACTTGGAATGATTGCCAAAACTAAACAGGCTTCGGGGTGCGAACATAATTAGGTACAAGACCATTTGAGCGGGCGGAGTGGATTAAATAGACTCCGGGTTACACTGTGAGCTCGAGAAAAATATTTCGCCCTGGGTAATTCATTTTCTAAGAGTCTTAAAAGCATATTCAAGTGGGTTTACAGGCAGACTAATAATAATAATACGGTCATTATCCTCTTTGGGGAAGTAGTCAGAGTGTTCACATAAACACTACACTTATATCTTATATCAAATTAACGCTATTATTGATGAAGATTTCCAGCTAATGATGTTTCAACACGATCGCAAGTCCTCTTCAAAAGCTTTTTCGAGCTCCTGCGCAACTTTTCTACTCATCTTACGTTTCACAGATAAACCTCTCAGAGGAAACAGGAAGTGAAAACGCTTAATTCCTTTTCTGGCTGGAAATTAGATCAATCTCTTTGCCTCTACGGGAAGTTGAAAAACACCCTGTTAGCTGCGACTGATAACCGTTTTGTAGAAAGAGTCGTTTCTTCACACCGAACTTTACTTTCTGATTCCCAGAAGAGATTTGTCACTGGCTAATTAACTTACGCTAGGAGCGAATACTTTTTGTTTATTTTTGATAAATGGGGGGAGAATAAAAGGAGAGTCTCATTTTCACTCGACAGCATTAAGCAATTCGTTTTAAAAGTCCCTTTTTACTTCGTTGTTTCTCCAGAGGTCTGTCAGTGTAAAGTGGGAGAGAGATCAAAAATGGCTAATGAGCTAGCGCTAGGAAAGGACGTTTGGAAATGTTCAAAACCATAAATGCTTTCAAAAATCTTTAAAAAGGAAAAAAAAAAGGAATAATGAAAAGCATTAAATGAAAACTTCCTTTCGAATTCTGGTTTCAAAATTTAGATATGAGCTAGCTAACGAGCTGGCGCTAGTAAAGGACACTCGGACGAGTGAGCGAATTATCTGAAGTGCGCACTTTACTTTCTCTTTCATGAAAAAGTTTGTCATGGGGTTGTGGGTGGTGGAGGATGGGGGGGGGGGTGTGTGTGGCTAATGAGCTAGCGCTCGGAAAGGCTATGTTTAAAGCTATAAACGCTCTAAAAGAACGAACTCTTCAAGAATGAACTTTTTAAATAGAAGGATGAAATTATTACATTATTAAAAGTCCCTTTAAAGCCTTAAATGCTTTATGAAATGTATTTTTTATTTTTATGAAAGTCCTTTTCATTTCCTGTTTGTCAAAATAGTTTTGTCTATATAAAGTAGGACGGGGAAAATGTGGCTAATGAGCTAGCACTCGGAAGTGACACTTGTTTTTCGAACTAGGTAGGTCAGTGTAAAATAAAACGGGCAAAATGTGGCTAATGAGCTAGCTGTGTGAGGACATTTGGACATGTCCAAAGCTATAAACGCGCTAAAAATTCTCATATTAAAGAAAAAGAAAGAAAAAAGATTTAAATAATCACTTGTTCTCAGGCATTTCCTTTCTTTTTTTTTTTTCTCCCAGAAGAGTTTTGTCAGTATAAAGCAGAGTGGTTAAACTTGTGGCTAATGAGCTAGCGCTAGGAAAGGGCACATGGACCTGTTTAAAGCCTTAAATCCTATATGACATTTTCATATGAAAAGTCCCTTTCACTGCCTGCCTCTTGAAATAGTTTTGTCAGTATAAAAGTAGGACGTGCAAAAATGCAGCTAGCGCTAATAAAGCACGCTCTGACACAAAATTCAAAGCAGTAAACTATGTCAAAATCTTTAATGAGAAGGAATTAAATGATTATACGAAGTCCTTTTTTGCCCTTCCTGTTTCGCCAAAGACGTTTGTCAGATTAAGGCAGTGTGGCTAAACGTGTGGCTAATGAGTGAGCGCTAATAAAGGACACTTTGACACGTTCAAAGCCATAAACTCTCTACACGTCTTCAGTGAGAAGGAATTAAAAGTCCTTTAACTGAAGGTTGATCAAACATGTAGCTAATACGCTAGCGCTAGGACAGAACGCTTGGAAAAGCAGGGCTTTTTAAGTAAACATCAGGTCGGGAGAAAACTTCATTCAGAGCCAAATGTTTCCTCTGAAAAATAAGAATGAAAAATAGGTGCAAAGAAGTCTCTCGATCTGTTTCTCCAATGCCGTTTGTCAATAAGTACAAAGTAGGGACGAGAGAAAACGTGGCTAATGAGGAAAGGACGCTTGGATACAAAACCGAGAGAAAAGAGCGCCAGCGTGTCAATTTCGCTTTCCCTAATCAGTACTCAGACGAAAACGTCCGCTGCCGGAACGTCACGAGCGATAAACCTCACGCTCCGAAACTACGATCCCTCTCAGACAAAGGCTCACTTCCTGTCTACATCCATTCTGGTTCAAAATAACAAACACAGCCGGGTCCAGAAAAACCAGAAGAGATGGTCATGAAATAAAATAACGAGGGGGTTGATTATTTTCCTCTAACGACATATCCTGAAGTGTTTTATTCCTCTAAAACCCACATCAATACCAATTTGTCATTCATTAACGAACAAAACTTTTTAACCGTTTATGGTTACATTTAACGAAACTGACGTTAGTGACTAAATGCCTGCTCGTCATGTTTCATATTTTCTGGCCTTGTGTATTTTATAATTCAGCTACGCTTTGTCGTACTTCACCTCCTGGATGTCACCTGGATGTCAGTAGGTAGCTAATAAACACCAAAAATAATTCAACATCTAATGGCAGAAAGGAAGGACGGAGATAATGTCAACCTCAGGCAGTGCTTGGCCTTCGCTGCTTGTTGTGACCTCTAAATCGAGCCATTATCGCGCTTCCTTGCGCGCCAGTGCGCTCGTGACACGGCTACGGAAACAGACGCGAGCCCCAAATGAGGCATCAGTTATGCAAATGCGAGCGATTTCGCATGAGTGGCAGGTCGTCTTCGTGAGAACGAGGATGGGCGAAGGGAGGGAAATGAGAAATGAAGAGGCGGCAGGGATGTGGCGAGCCAGTCAAGCTTGAAATGATTTAATTTTAGTGATGAAGGTTCGACTTTGATAAGTTTGCATTTTATTAACGGTGCGCGATCGGCCCGGGGTGGGTGGTTTGGGGGGTATTCGTTCGAGGAAAAATTGCTGCGCCCGGGACGCATGTGGAGAAGAATCAGGAATCCAGCGATCTGACTCACAATAACCCCTCGAATACACTTTAGCATGATGTGTGAAAAAATATATATATATTTCTTACTAGTATCATTTTTGAAAGATAAAACCTCATGTGTTCAGCTCGGTTTCTCTGTTGAGCTTCAACAAATTCAATTTGTGCTACTGAGATGATGTTCGGGTCGTTCTGAACCTGAGAATAACAAGTTGAAATAAATTTAAATTAAATAACTGCATTAAAAACTTATTTTGCAGACTTTCTATTCCATCCAGCTCTCAGTGGAAGCTGCTCATATACTGAAACGGAGAAGTGTTTTTCATACTATTTAGTAATTAATATTAGAAACTACTTTTAACAACTAGTAACTACTATTACTCGGTAAGTACTATTACACAATAACTACTCAGTAATAACTCAGTAACTATTCATTTCTCAGAATCTACTACTACTCAGTAAGAACTATGACTTCCTAACTATTAATTACCCAGTAACTACTAATTACTCAGTAAATATTATTATTCATTAACTACTAATTACTCAGTAAATCTTATTATTCATTAACTACTAATTACTCAGTAAATATTATTATTCATTAACTACTAATCACTCAGTAAATCTTATTATTCATTAACTACTAATTACTCAGTAAATCTTATTATTCATTAACTACTAATTACTCAGTAAATCTTATTATTCATTAACTACTAATTACTCAGTAAATATTATTATTCAGAAACTACTAATCACTTATTAACTATTAATAACTGAGTAACTACTAATTACTCAGTTAATATTATTATTCAGAAACTACTAATTACTCAGTAACTATTATTATTCATTAACTACTAATCACTCAGTAAATCTTATTATTCATTAACTACTAATTACTCAGTAAATCTTATTATTCATTAACTACTAATCACTCAGTAAATATTATTATTCAGTAACTACTAATCACTTATTAACTATTAATAACTGAGTAACTACTAATTACACAGTAAATATTATTATTCAGTAACTACTAATTACTCAGTAAATCTTATTATTCAGAAACTATTAATTACTCAGTAACTATTATTATTCAGTAACTACTAATCACTTATTAACTATTAATAACTGAGTAACTACTAATTACACAGTAAATCTTATTATTCATTAACTACTAATTACTCAGTAAATATTATTATTCAGAAACTACTAATCACTTATTAACTATTAATAACTGAGTAACTACTAATTACTCAGTTAATATTATTATTCAGAAACTACTAATTACTCAGTAACTATTATTATTCATTAACTACTAATCACTCAGTAAATATTATTATTCATTAACTACTAATTACTCAGTAAATCTTATTATTCATTAACTACTAATCACTCAGTAAATATTATTATTCAGTAACTACTAATCACTTATTAACTATTAATAACTGAGTAACTACTAATTACACAGTAAATATTATTATTCAGTAACTACTAATTACTCAGTAAATCTTATTATTCAGAAACTATTAATTACTCAGTAACTATTATTATTCAGTAACTACTAATCACTTATTAACTATTAGTAACTGAGTAACTACTAATTACACAGTAGATATTATTATTCGGAAACTACTAATCACTCAGTAAATATTATTATACAGTAACTACTAATCACTCAGTAAATATTATTATAAAGTAACTACTAATTACTCAGTAACTATTATTATTCAGTAACTACTAATTACTCAGTAAATCTTATTATTCAGAAACTATTAATTACTCAGTAAATATTATTCAGTAGCTACTAATTACGCAGTAACGACTAACTACTCAGTAACTACTATGGGGTGGAGTGATGAAGCAAAGTTACAGTTATCACTCTGAAGGTGGAATACTTTTAAACTGTTCAGAGTTACATTTAATGTTGTGGAATGTCCACAAAGCATGTTCCTGTTACATTATGATAGATATAACAAGCCTATCTTTAATAAGACAAAAAAAATGCAGCTTGTCACATTAACTTAAAAATGACATATTTACCTCTAACAAACTGCTGACACTGGCGACTCCTTCCATAAAGGTTAAATAAATGTCTTAATCACTGCAACATTTACAACATGATACATGACTCACCCGCTTATACAGATATCAGTGTGTTAGGAATTCTCAAACTGAGCTAAAATATTAATCTTCTCAGTTTGAAATAAAAGATTAGAGCCATGGTTTAAAGCTCTGGGTCTCTCTGTTGGGATTGAAGTGTAAATTATTTGGAGAGCGAATGATAAAAATCAAAGGTTTATCAGCAGGTGCTTTAGGAAACATCAGGCAGGAACACGGCATCACATGTGGATTTAAATGTGAACTTCATTAACTGAACACAGAGGGGGTTCCTACTGATACGCTGGTACATGACATACATCACAAACACACCGTCCTCTGAGAAATACAACAATGCTGACATTTTCTTAATCCCCTTGTTGTGTGCGCTACTTAGTAGCCTACTGTGAACTTTATAGCACTTTATACCGCAGTGCTGTTGAATTCTCAAACCTGATTTCTTTTGTAGCAACATACACAGAGACCTGTACAGCAGACGTTCCACATAAACTGGATTTAAAAAACAAAAACGTGTAATTGTTGATATACTGATGTTTTCTGTAATTAGGAAAAGGGGTGTGGCAGGGAGTAAGACTTTCAGTTTTAAGGAAAGGAGTGTTTACTCTGAACTATACATTTACAGTCTAAAATATTTACGCTTAACTGTAACTTTACAGTCTCAAATATTTACTCTTAACTGTAACTTCACAGTCTAAAATATTTACTCTTAACCGTAACTTTACAGTCTAAAATATTTACTCTTAACTGTTACTTTACAGTCTAAAATATTTACTCTTAACTGTAACTTTACAGTCTAAAATATGTACTCTTAACTGTAACTTTACAGTCTAAAATATTTACTCTTAACTGTTACTTTACAGTCTAAAATATTTACTCTTAACTGTTACTTTACCCACTAAAATATTTACTATTAACTGTAACTTTACAGTCTAAAATATTTACTCTTAACTGTTACTTTACCCACTAAAATATGTACTCTTAACTGTCACTTTACGGTCTAAAATATTTACTCTTCATCGTAACTTTACAGTCTAAAATAGTTATCTTAACTGTAACCTTACGGTCTAAAATGTTTACTCTTAACTGTAACTTTACGGTCTAAAATATTTACTCTTCATCTTAACTTTAAAGTCTAAAATATGTACTCTCAACCGTAACTTTACTCTCTAAAATATGTACTCTCAACCGTAACTTTACTCTCTAAAATATGTACTCTTAACTGTTACTTTACAGTCTAAAATATTTACTCTTATCTGTAACCTTACGGTCTAAAATGTTTACTCTTAACTGTAACTTTATGTTCTAAAATATTTACTCTTCATCTTAACTTTACAGTCTAAAATATGTACTCTTAACTGTTACTTTACAGTCTAAAATATTTACTCTTCATCGTAACTTTACAGTCTAAAATATTTACTCTTATCTGTAACCTTACGGTCTAAAATGTTTACTCTTAACTGTAACTTTACGGTCTAAAATGTTTACTCTTAACTGTAACTTTATGGTCTAAAATATTTACTCTTCATCTTAACTTTACAGTCTAAAATATGTACTCTCAACCGTAACTTTACTCTCTAAAATATGTACTCTTAACTGTTACTTTACAGTCTAAAATATTTACTCTTCATCGTAACTTTACAGTCTAAAATATTTACTCTTAATTGTAACTTTACTCTCTAAAATATGTACTCTTAACTGTAACTTTACAGTCTAAAATATTTACTCTTAACTGTAATTTTACGGTCTAAAATGTTTACTCTTAACTGTAACTTTATGGTCTAAAATATTTACTATTAACTGTAACTTTACCCTCTAAAATATTTACTATTAACTGTAACATTACGGTCTGAAATGTTTACTCTTAACTGTAATGAACTGTCAGTATTTATTAGGGGTGTCATGAGAACCGATACTTCGGTACCAAGTCAGTTCCAACGTTCTTAAAACGTGACTGTACTTGGTTTTTCTGCAGTAGCATTGGTACCTATGGTAACAAAAGTACAGAGGTTGCGATTCTTCCGGACCTGATGGGGTCAGCGAATATACACAAGTGTTTTAGTCGGGTTTTAGTGGTGAAGAAGAAGAACGCCTACAAGCACACAGGAAAAACTACAGAAGATTAGCTTAGCTTTACAAGATTAGCTCCGCCCCAACTCGCTGAGAGGAAAAGAGAGGAAAGCTAGTATTAGTTTCCGCTGTGCAACTGATGCTATTGTTCATTTCTAACAAATTCGAGGAAACACCTGGAATTTGCCGAAGCACCTGAAAGTCGGTCCTATATTATGTTTTTTTAGGCAGCTGCATTGTAGCCGTGAAACCAGCTAACGTTATGCTCCATGTAATGTTAGCGATAGCCAGTTATTTGTTAACGACACTATCGCATTGCGATGTTATAAACTACCTCCAAATGGGTCACCGTGCATCACCATTCAGCCCGTGTCCTGTCAGCTAAATGTAGCCTAATGTCACTAATAATTTGTCAGACTGTCATTGTCAGACAGTGTTTGATAACTCTCCACTCTCTCTCTCTCTCTCTCTCACACCCTCTCTCTCTTTGCCAGTATCAGCCAGAGGAGGATGTCCTCCAGGAGACTTTTTAATGTAAATTTTTTATTTTATTTTATTTTTTATACCACACCGTGGTATCGACTTTGGTATCGAGTATCGTGTACTTTCGGTGGTATCGGTACTACTAGATTTTTGGTATCGTGACATCCCTAGTATTTATGTTACCATTGTCAAAAGGTAGCTTGCTGTGATAAGCTCCTTTAGTTTTGTCTTGTGTGGGAGTCATTAATCACTGATAGTGTAGTGAGACATGCTAGTCGACCGTGTTACAAATTGAGGATTAGCGTTACCTTGCAAACTAGTGAGTTAGCACTTAGACGATAGCTCTGATAGTCACCTACACTATAGCACTTACACTATAGCTAGTGCACCATAAATTTAAAAAAAACAAAACACACACACACACACGTAGAATAAGCTTAGAGATTTTAGCCAGACAGTTTTTATCTGCTATTGCTAACCCAGACGATGTATAATTGCTGCGAATAGTGTGAAAATGCTTTGTCTTTCATTTCTAAAGTCTTCCTCGGTTGTTTAGGTTTTAACGTCTGCGTTCCGAGAAGAAAATTCATGACTTTTAAGATATTGAAGTATTTGTTTTATTCAACAAAACATTGTCATCTATGAAATAATGTAATATCTCAGTGAAATTAGGTGATATTAGAAAACTTTCAGAGAGCATAGAAGCAACGGAAAGTTCTGTTTAAATCCTCTAAATCTGGATAGGATGTAGTCCCGGTTCTGCACGGCTTTACGTCCCATTTTATAGCACTTAATCATTCCGCATACGTTACCTCCTAATCCTCAAGACTAAAGCCAGATTTAGCAGAAACAATATTTGAACGCCAGACTCCATTCAGTGGCAATTTACATATTTACACTATCCGATTCATTATTAGGTCATGCTGGAGGATCATAAAGAGCTTTACGCTAATTACGTTAGGCTTTTAATAGTTAATGAAACGTACATTGCTTGCTTAAATGTATGGATATGATTTCTGTCCTACTTACAGCTCTCAAACACGATTTCATAGTTGCAAATTGTTTGGCGCTACAGCCTACACACAGAGAGAGAGAGAGAGAGAGAGAGAGAGAGATATACAAGCATGCCTTCTCCCTCTTCCTGTTTACGTCCATTTGTTTGTCCATCCATTTTCAAGTCTCGTCAGTGATGTTGTCCATTCTGAAGGTGTACGCACCCACGGCGGCCATTTGTAATGTCATTCCAACCTCGTTCACACCGACAGGCGGTTTAGTCTAGCCAATCCAGCAGGTTTTTGGGAGGAAACCGATGTTGCGTTCCTGTTTTTATCGTTCTTTTGCGTTTCTGTTCGCTTTACAAAATGGACGCTACATGAATCTGGTGACACCACTGGGACGTTTTTTTTTGTGTGTGTTTTGGCCACTGGATAGTTCTCTGTTAAAATACGTATCAGTGACGGTGTCAGTAAAGAGAATCGAACTATTCCGAATTGCTTTTGTTTGATTTGGTCATTGCGAAGTCTGTACATTTTGACAATCAAACCTTTTTTGAACTCTAACTACAACACTGCAAGTAGAAAACAGGAGCATGTGAAGGTCGTGAGCATGTGAAGGCAGCAGCTGGTCGCGCATCAAGAAATTCAGCTCGAACCGTACATCATGCACGCTCAGAATTTATTCTGTTAACACGAGCTGCGTTCAATGCCGAGAGCTCGGCTTAAACGCCCGATTCCCAGGGTTTTGATTTCTCAATGGGCATTGACGTCTCAGAACTCCTTTCGTGCTTGTTCTTGCGTTAAATATACTTGTCAAGGACATGAAAATTGGACACAAAGAGCCTGTCGAGAGTTTTCGTCCGCTCGTCACGTGGTGTGCTACTTGAGCCGATGGTGAAGTCTCTGAAAAGGAAATTCGTAGGTTTCCGTTTTAACTCAGAAAAGCTTTCAACGTCAGACTGCAAACAGAGACGGAGTCCTGTATCGCTCCTGCTCGGCCTCACAGCTGCGCTTTTCATCACGCTCGCGATTACAGTCTCGGACTTCCGGCGAAATAAGATGGGACTCTGCTCTCTGTGTGCTGTGATCTGAAATTACTGTGGATTTTAAAGCTGAAGCCTCGCAGCCTGCCAGAGTGTGCACATACCACACACACACACACACACACGAGCACGCACATTCAGAAAGTGTGTGTGAGTGTCTTGGATAGATATTCATAATAAAAGAGATGATGGTGCAAAAGAGAGCACCATCTGTACTGAAATGCTTGAGAGAGAGAGAGAGAGAAAGGGGAATGTGGTGAGAAAATGGAGACAAAAAGAAGGATAAACATAAAGTGATCTGTCCATTCAGATGAGTGACAAATTAATAGAAAAAATGGCTGTTATGATGTGTGGGTGTTTATTTGTTTGTTTGTTTGTTTGTTTGTTTGTTTGTTTAAAAAAGATTGTCTTCGATGCAAATCAGTACAAAATTCTCCTGACTGATTCTCCACTGACTTTATCGTACGATGACTCAGTGTCGATCCCGATAGGCGTGGTCTCATCCAGGATGACTCCGCCCCTATCTGCAGAGCACAAGGGCTCACTGAATGCTTTCATGAGGATGAAAACGATTTAAATGATATGTTACGGCCTTCACACCTGATTATGACCTGATTGAACACCTATGGAAGCTTTGGGAGTGACATCATCAAAACTCCAGAATCTTTTGAATGAACGACATCCATCCATCCATCCTTCCATCCATCCATCCGTCCATCCATCCGTCCATCCTTCCGTCTGTCCGTCCGTCCATCCGTCCGTCCATCCGTCCATCCGTCCATCCATCCATCCATCCATCCATCCATCCGTCCATCCTTCCACCCATATATCCTTCCATCCATCCATCCATCCATCCATCCATCCTTTCATCCATCCATCCATCCATCCATTTATCCTTCCATCCATCCATCCATCCATCCTTCCATCCATCCATCCATCCATCCATCCATCCATCCTTCCATCATTCCATCCATCCATCCTTCCATCCATCCTTCCATCCATCTATCCTTCCTTCCATCCATTCATCCATCCATCCTTCCATCCATCCATCCATCCATCCTTCCATCCATCCATCCATCCATCCTTCCATCCATCCATCCATCCATCCATCCAGTAGAGGTGCAGTGAAGCTATTTTGGATGCTCTGGTGCTCTGACACCATACTAAGAGCAGTCAATGATTGTTCGGTGTGATTAAAGACTAAAGTTTCTTGAGATTTTCACTGAAGCTAGCAAGCCAGGGAAGCTTTAGCATCATGTTCAAATCCTCACGCAGTCGCGTCGGCTCAGCCGGCTTTGTAGACTCGTTCAAGCAGACGTGTTTATGTGGTTTCTCATGCTGTGTGAGGCGCTGTTATCCACTAAAGTCCCAGTGAAGTGCTTTGAAACGCGCAGCATTATTCGACGTAATTTCCACTGAGACAGGAAGTCAGGGCGGGACATA
>CM022773.1:2939143-2944143 GCA_012411365.1 Ameiurus melas | reverse complement strand
CACTGTTTCAGTCCACACACTCCACACAACTTCTACTCAACACTGTTTCAGTCCACACACTCACACACCCTTCTACCCAACACTGTTTCAGTCCACACACTACACACACTCCACACACACTCTTCTACTCAACACTGTTTCAGTCCACACACTCCACACACTCCACACACACTCTTCTACTCAACACTGTTTCAGTTCACACACTACACACACTCCACACACTCCATTCTACCCAACACTGTTTCAGTCCACACACTACACACACTCCACACACACTCTTCTACTCAACACTGTTTCAGTCCACACACTCTCTTCTACTCAACACTGTTTCAGTCCACACACTCCACACACCTTCTACCCAACACTGTTTCAGTCCACACACCCAACAACACCCCTTCTACCCAACACTGTTTCAGTCCACACACCCACACACTCTTCTACCCAACACTGTTCAGTCACACTACACACACACTCCACACACACTCTTCTACTCAACACTGTTTCAGTCCACACACTCTCTTCTACTCAACACTGTTTCAGTCCACACACTCCACACACTCCCTTCTACCCAACACTGTTTCAGTCCACACACTCCACACACTCCCTTCTACCCAACACTGTTTCAGTCCACACACTCCACACACTCTCTTCTACCCAACACTGTTTCAGTCCACACACTACACACACTCCACACACACTCTTCTACTCAACACTGTTTCAGTCCACACACTCCCTTCTACCCAACACTGTTTCAGTCCACACACTCTCTTCTACTCAACACTGTTTCAGTCCACACACTACACACACTCCACACACTCCATTCTACCCAACACTGTTTCAGTCCACACACTCCACACACTCCCTTCTACCCAACACTGTTTCAGTCCACACACTCCACACACACTCTTCTACTCAACACTGTTTCAGTCCACACACTCCCTACTACTCAACACTGTTTCAGTCCACACACTCCACAACAACCCCTTCTACCCAACACTGTTTCAGTCCACACACTCCACACACTCCACACACACTCTTCTACTCAACACTGTTTCAGTCCACACACTCCACACTCCCTTCTACTCAACACTGTTTCAGTCCACACACTCCACACACTCCCTTCTACTCAACACTGTTTCAGTCCACACACTCCACACACTCCACACACTCCATTCTACCCAACACTGTTTCAGTCCACACACTACACACACTCTTCTACTCAACACTGTTTCAGTCCACACACTCCACACACTCCCTTCTACCCAACACTGTTTCAGTCCACACACTACACACACTCCACACACACTCTTCTACTCAACACTGTTTCAGTCCACACACTCTCTTCTACTCAACACTGTTTCAGTCCACACACTCCACACACTCCCTTCTACTCAACACTGTTTCAGTCCACACACTCCACACACTCCCTTCTACCCAACACTGTTTCAGTCCACACACTCCACACACACTCTTCTACTCAACACTGTTTCAGTCCACACACTCCACACACTCCATTCTACCCAACACTAACTCACTGCCCATTCTGTTCGGAGAAAGGAAGAAGAGCTTTGTTTTGGGTTACTCACTGTTACGCAAATTGTAGCAGGCAGATATGTCCGAGGGACAGTGAGTAACCTAACCAACCACACACACACACACACACACACACACACACACACACGGTACTGTGTAAAGAAATGCTGTAGCGCAAAGATGCCTTCAAAATAATGAAAATAAATGATTCGTCATTTTTAAAAATACTGTAAAGAGCAGTAAACAATAACAAATGAAACAAAGGCAATATTTGGAGTGACGTCCCTTTGCTTTAAAAAAAAGTAGTCTCAGGTAGAATGTGTGCAGTTTTACAAGGAAATGAGCTGTAAGTGTTACCGAGCATCTTGCAGAACCACGGTTCTTCTGGAGACTTTGACTGTCACACTCACTTCTTTTTTTTTGCAGCGAAACCCAGCAGCCTTCATTTTTTTTGTCTTAAAAATGTCTCTTATGTAATACACTGCTTTCTTTACTGACATACAAACATTCTTCTATAACATTTCATTTTGTGCTGGAAATTGTAATGTTTGGGAATCCTAAATGTTTTTGTACCGACTCCATAATTTAGAAGTCATAAAATAAAAATCTGTAGCATAGCTTGTACTAAAAAAATAAGCTGCCTAAAAGACTTTCACAGTACTGTATATGGTCGTGCCAATCAAGCTTGTTGAATTGATTTAGATAGAGGAGAGTGAGAGTGAAGGGAGACAGTGAGAGAGATAGAGAGAGACAGGAGAGAGTAGAGTGATAGGTGAGACAGTGAGAGATAGAGACAGTGAGAGTGAAAGAGAGACAGTGAGAGACATAGAGAGACAGTGAGAGATAGAGAGACAGTGAGAGAGACAGAGGAGGTGAGAGTGATAGGGTAGACAGAAGAGATAGAGTAAGAGTGATAGGGGTGAGACAGTGAAAGAGACAGAGACTGAGTAAGAGTGAGAGATAGAGGAGAGTGATAGAGACAGTGAGAGATAGAGAGACAGTGAGAGACAGAGTGAGTGAGAGAGAGAGAGACAGTGAGAGAGATAGAGTGAGAGTGAGAGAGAGGAGTGAGACAGTGAGAGAGAGAAAGTGAGTGAGATAGAGACAGTGAGAGAGACAGGAGAGAGATAGAGAGACAGTGAGAGATAGAGAGACGAGAGAGAGACAGAGTGAGGGTGAGAGGATAGGGTGAGACAGTAAGAGAGATAGAGTAAGAGTGATAGGGTGAGACAGTGAAAGAGAGAGAGACTGAGTAAGAGGAGAGAGATAGAGTGAGAGTGATAGAGAGACAGTGAGAGATAGAGACAGTGAGAGAGAGACAGAGTGAGAGTGAGAGAGATAGAGTGAGAGTGATAGGGTGAGACAGTGAGAGAGATAAGTAAGAGATAGGGTGAGACAGTGAGAGACATGGAGTGAGAGATAGAGACAGTGAGAGAGATAGAGAGACAGTGAGAGATACAGAGTGAGAGTGAGAGAGATAGAGTGAGAGTGATAGGGTGAGACAGTGAGAGAGATAGAGTAAGAGTGAGCGTGAGACAGTGAGAGACATACAGTGAGAGAGATAGAGAGACAGTGAGAGACAGAGTGAGAAAGAGAGATAGATAGTGATAGGGTAGACAGTGAGAGAGATAGAGTGAGAGTGATAGGGTGAGACAGTGAAAGAGAAGAGAGACTGAGTAAGAGTGAGAGAGAGGAGTGAGAGTGATAGAGAGACAGTGAGAGAGATAGAGAGACAGTGAGAGAGACAGAGTGAGAGTGAGAGAGAGAGAGAGACAGTGAGAGAGATAGAGTGAGAGTGAGAGAGATAGAGTGAGACAGTGAGAGAGACAGAGTGAGAGTGAGAGAGATAGAGAGACAGTGAGAGAGACAGAGTGAGAGATAGAGAGACAGTGAGAGAGATAGAGAGACAGTGAGAGAGACAGAGTGAGAGTGAGAGAGATAGAGTGAGAGTGATAGGGTGAGACAGTGAGAGAGATAGAGTAAGAGTGATAGGGTGAGACAGTGAGAGACATACAGTGAGAGAAGAGACAGTGAAAGATAGAGAGACAGTGAGAGAGACAGAGTGAGATGAGAGAGATAGAGTGAGAGTGATAGGGTGAGACATGAGAGAGATAGAGTAAGAGTGATAGCGTGAGACAGTGAGAGACATGTGGAGAGATAGAGAGACAGTGAGAGAGACAGAGTGAGAGTGAGAGAGAGGAGAGTGATAGGGGTGAGACAGTGAGAGAGATAGAGTGAGAGTGATAGGGTGAGACAGTGAGAGACATACAGTGAGAGAGATAGAGAGACAGTGAGAGATAGAGTGAGAGATAGAGTGAGAGTGATAGGGTGAGAAAGTGAGAGAGATAGAGTAAGAGTGATAGGGTGAGACAGTAGAGACATACAGTGAGAGAGATAGAGAGACAGTGAGAGAGACAGAGTGAGAGTGAGAGAGTAGAGTGAGTGATAGGGTGAGACAGTGAGAGAGATAGAGGAGAGTGATAGGGTGAGACAGTGAGAGACATACAGTGAGAGAGATAGAGAGACAGAGAGACAGAGTGAGAGAGAGAGAGGAGTGAGAGTGATAGGTGAGACAGTGAGAGAGATAGAGTAAGAGTGATAGGGTGAGACAGTGAGAGACATAAGGAGAGAGAGATAGAGAGACAGTGAGAGATAGAGACAGTGAGAGAAACAGAGTGAGAGTGAGAGACAGAGTGAGAGTGATAGGGTGAGACAGTGAGAGAGATAGAGTAAGAGTGATAGGGTGAGACGGTAGAGAGATACAGTGAGAGATAGAGAGACAGTGAGAGAGACAGAGTGAGAGAGATAGAGAGACAGTGAGAGAGATAGAGAGACAGTGAGAGAGATAGAGAGACAGTGAGAGTGATAGGGTGAGACAGTGAGAGAGATAGAGTAAGAGTGATAGGGTGAGACAGTGAGAGAGACAGAGTTAGAGCGACAGAGTGAGACGGAGAGAGCAACAGAGTGAGATAAAGAGAGAGACAGAGAAGTTGATGGAAAACAGGAAGAATAAACTGTGAAGGAAGAGGCGCGAAAGACAGAATGCGCCTGTAAGAGTGAAAGAGAAGAGACTGCGCCGGAAGGAATGGAAAAAGCAAATGGAAAGTAAATGGAAGGGAAAAATGTACATTTCTCTCTCTTGAAGTTAAAACGATAAAACAAAAACTGTTACAAAGCCGTGGCACTGGAGACTCCTTCCATAAATATGAAATAAAACAACGTCCGACGTCCCTCCGGAATTTCACGTCTCGACATACAGTCTTGTTTTTATTTTTCACTTTACGAAGTGCAGATAAGTTATCTGTCGTGCTGTACGTGCGAACAGGCGGCTGCCTGAAGCCGTGGGCCGCGTCCCAAACCGCGTCCTTACCGTCTGTATAGTATACAGAACTACATGTATGTCACCTACTATACAGTAGGTAAGTACGCGGTTTGGGACGCCGCCGTGCTCTCTCGTTTACCGTCAA
>CM022773.1:2771643-2934143 GCA_012411365.1 Ameiurus melas | reverse complement strand
GAAATAGAAACTGGATTATTTCGTATTTTCTGGATTCTGTGATTTATGGGACCGTTTACCACGCACTCAGTGACGGGTGACGGTGATATTAGATAGAAGGCTAAAATCTGATATCGGTCACTCGCTCAACAGTGAAAATATCACAGTTGAGCAGTGCGTTATATCGAAGTCTGGAGCAGTACTGATGATGTGAGGCTAACTACTGCACACACCCGTGATTGAAATTTTTGAAGTGTTTCAAGTCTGCAACACTCAGCTGGCGTCCGTATAGTACTTCCTCCGAATTTACGAATACGCACACCAAACGTACACTTCGTACTCTCATCTGTGAATGGACAAAGACGACGGAGTGAATAATACGTTACCGATAACGTTACTCCCTAAGATGATATGGAACCAGACTCAGATGGGACATCTGGGGACATCTGACATTCAGACTCATCCACATCTGGGTCACAACGGATAGTTTGAGAGTAAAAGGAAGTTCATTTTGGTGTTTATATGAAGTCTTTTTGTTGAACTAGTCCACTGTTCACTAAACGAGACCTGAGTGTAAAACTGCATGTGGTAATTGCAGTCCCAAGGCCATCGCAGCAACCGTAGTCCCAGCAACCACAGCGAGAACGTCCATGTGGAATTGAGGTCCAAAACCATTTCATGGTACTTCAAGCGGAAGCATCCTAAGCAATCTCCAGGCTGTAGCCACAACCCCCCCCACCACCACCACCACCACCACCACCAACATCCTCATGAAATTTTAGAATGTAATTGGCTCACATTCATTGATCACACTCGTGCTACATAATTCGCATTCGTAGATTAGACATTCGTTTAAATTACGTTCTGTAAAAACAACGTAAACGAACATATCTTTTTCTTAAATCTGACGGACCACATATTCCCTTATTCTTCAGTGCATGTTGTACGTGCACAATTCGTAACTGTACTATCAGCTGCTATGTATTTTTAACTGTAGCACTGAAAATCAATTACGTGAGCTATACGAATGACATTAGCGCTTTCAACACACTCGCTGAACCCGAAAGAGAGACTCTGTCCCAGATAGATTCAACGCCGGACAGGAAGGGGAAACCCTCGTTAGGATTTGCAGCGGTGGAGGTACGCTGAAGCGGTCTGGTTAAGATAACACGTCTCGATCGTGTTAATCGCACTTTCTCGCACTGCTTTAAACGAGCAGGCTGACCGTCGGCCGCATATTTCTGATCTGTCCATCATCCTGTAGCGGGGATATTTATCACCTGTCATCCGAATCAGAAGTCGGATATATAGCGCATTTATTCTCGGAAATGGAGTGAAATAGAAATTTCGTGAGGTGTATCATCAGTGTTACATGGTGTGTTTGTTAGTGTGTGTGTGAGGAAGACAAGAACCTGTGCCTAATAATGCTGCAAAATCTAACTGCAATGTTTGTGTCTAGTTTTGGGAGGATAACGAGCTCTAGATATGTCAGAGTGTGTATTACTGAAACCTGAAACCAAACCCCAAGCTCTTAACATTTCTTTGTTCAGGTAAATAATAATAATAATAATAATAATAATAATAATAATAATAATAATAAAGAAAAGCAGCTTTTAGTACATTTTAATGCATAGTATGGAGACTTAACATTTTTATAATGCACCATTAAAACATTAAATACTGTATAAAACAAGGTTTGGGTTATTATATCAAAAGCAATATTACATGTTAGAATATGATACTCTTGGCATTTTCTCCCCCGATTTCTTGAGGAATTTCCCTGAGATGCTTTTTCCAGTTTCGATAAGCCTGTGTCTGGGCCCATGATCGCCTCAGGTACCTGTTCTTCGTCTGACAGGAGTGAAGCACAATGTAGTCTTCTACTCCTGGAGCCCAATCCACCACAAGGTTTAATGATTAGTGCATGCTGAGATGCTTTTCTGCTCACCATGGTTTTATAGAGTGATTATATGAGTTACTATAACTTTCCTGGCAGCTAGAACCATAACTGCATAAATTAGCGTGTGTACAGGTGTTCCTAATAAAGTGGGTGGTACGAGAGAGAGAGAGAGAGAGAGAGAGAGAGAGAGTAATTTTCTAGTAATATAGTGCAAGTTTATATGAATACGCTAATGCTAATACATTATCTTTTTCAAAGTTACAGCTCATTCACAGAGGATGCTCCAAATATTCTTAGTCTAATAAGAAGAAGAAGAAGAAGAAGAAGAAGAAGAAGAGGAAGAAGAAGAAGATTTTAAATTGTTGTTATTTAACAAAGAAAAATGTGTCATTATTGATATGGTGAAAAAAAGTTTATTTAACATTTATGGAAGGAGTCTCCAGTGTCAGAGATTGGGAAGGTGTAAGGACAGAGGATTTCTCTCAGTAACAAGCTGGAATTTAAAAATAACAGGGAGCGACTCTTTACAGTGCCAATAAAGCAAGCGAGAACAGGTACTATCTTGTTCCACAACGTTAAACGTAACTATAAACGGATAAAAATACAATGATGTGTTGTTCTCGTTAATGGTATTACTGTATATGTCCTTCTGAAGGCGTTGTGTTAATGCTACTGTTACCTCTGCAGCAGAACCTGAAAATAAGCAGCTTGCTAATTCACTAGCTAGCTAGCTAATGTTAGGTAAGCTAGTTTATAGTGTATTTTAAAAAGTGTACGTTGTTTTAGTAGCACGCTAGCTAACATTTAGTAAGCTCTTGCTTGCGGTAATTATCACCAGAAGCAACGTTTGCTGGCTTTTTTTCATAGAGGACGGCGTCCTCGTGCTAGTAAACTAGCGAACGTTAGTTATACTACTGTGATGCCATGAGATCAAGTTTGCCATTGATCGACTACATTTCATTTATGCTCTTTTCTTATTTGCCCATCAGGACATGCCAGAGATAACACCTCATATTAACCGACCCGTCCTTCAGAGATTAAATAAAAAATACAAATTACCGGTACAAAAAGAAAAAAATACCAAAAGAAGCATTTTCCGCACACGTCCTTGATTGTGTATTGAGTTAACAGAGCACTCTCATAGCGCTCCAGCACCTTCCTCGTCATTTATCTCTGTACAAACCACCGTGCATGCGTGTAACCGGCCAATCATGTCACTGTCTGCGTAATTCCAGCAGTCGACACGTCGAGAGACCTGTCATACAGTACATCACAGACACCCTGACGAGGGCCTGTTTCCATTTCTGTTTCATTTGCGAAACACGACACGTCTTCATCCTTCTCGATTCTGGCAGCCGAGAGACGAAAAGCTGGGGTGGTTTTTTTTCCCCTATCAGCCCGTGCCTTGCCTTCACGTGAACTCATTTCTCTGTCCTAACTGATATTTATTCGTGCATGACGTAAATCAACAACGTGCTCCAGTGTAAACAGTGTCAGCGGCCCAATTTGATTTTATGCCACGCCGGATCGAGATCTATCTCCCGTTCGTCCCTCCGCGTTCGCACTGTCCAAAGCGCAATTAATTTCCAGAGAATTAGCCTGGATGACAGTAATTACGCACATGATTAAATCGATGTGGGCGAGACAGAGCCAGTGCGTGTCATTGTCGACGTCCTTTAACACCAGTCCAGCCGGTTCGGTTCCTAACCACAGGCAAGCAATCGATGTCGAAGCACGGATTATTAGGAATCGGTCGTCCTCGTCCTTGGCGCTAACAACGAACGATCTCGATCAAAAGTGAGCAAATGAAACTATAACTGAAAGCACTTCCTTAATGAACTGCTTCATTTAGCCTTATAGCCTCTTATTTGTTAGATCCTTACGTAATAACGTCTATAAGATTGTCCCAAACATGGATTCTGATTGGTCAGAAGGTGTTGATTAATTAATTTTCTATAACAGCAGCTCTGACAGTAGCTCTGATTTCTATTAATCTGCTCGTTCTAACAGGCTTACTTTATCGTTTCTATAGTAACAAAACAGACACGTGTGTGATCGTCGATACGGTGAAGTTTTCTGTAAGGAGATGTTTATTTAACGTTTATGGAAGGAGTCTCCAGTTTCAGGGCTTTGTACCCTAGCACGCCGAGGGAAAGCTAGAGGTATCTTCAGGATAGAGGCGTTCAGGACAGCTTTTAGACAAACAGCGTGTCCTTGGCTTATTAACTTCAAGAGAAAGAAAAAAAAGAGAGACTGGTGATAGAACGGCTGGAGAGAGAGAGAGAGAGAGAGAGAGAGAGAGTCATTGTCTAGTAATATAGTGCAAGTTTATTGTTTCCAAAAGTTACAGCTCATTCACAGAAGATGTTCCACATATTCTTAGTCTAATAATAATAATAATAATAATAATAATAATAATAATAATAATAATAATAATAATATTTTAAAAAGTGTTGTTATTTAACAAAGAAAAATGTGTAATTATTGATAAGATGAACTACGGTAGCATAAATCGATGTCGCATTTTAATATGATAAACATTACACTAGGTTGTCAAATTGCTGTAGTACAAGCGAAATAATAAAATAAATAATAAAAAAAAGACTTCTGGATGTGTGTAAGAGTAACTCTGCTTCGTCACACCACCCAGTCACTGATTATTTTCCTACAACAGCACAACATGGAGTGTTTCATTCTTTGCGTAATACACGCCTGAGCGCTGTTCTGTATTTAACAGCATTTTAAAAGTACTCCGTTCAGCTCCGAGCAAAGCGCACACATCCCATCGCTCTTCAGAGACCCAGTCAGATGCTCTTAATTGTTTGCAGAAACACCCCCGAGCAGAAGAAAATGTAAATGATGTTGTCTGCAGCTGTGATTTTATTTTGATTTTTTTTTCTTATTATTATTATTATACTCATCCAATTACAAGCTGTTGGGCTTCATTTACTATCCCGTCTGTGTGAAAGTTTCAAAATTCAATTAGTAAAAATGCTGAACGTGACGACTTCATGAACACACCAGGAAGGGCTCGCCCGTTGTCGAGTGTGTCGCGCTGCCGGTTTTTGCGGATTGCAAAGCGAGCACTTTTGTCGACTGTAGGGGAAAATGCTTTATTAAGGATCGTTGGCTTTTAGCTGATCTGGACAAATAGAAGTGTCTTCTTTTCTGATGACGCTGACGCTGAGTCAAGATTACCGAGTTCGTTTTTCAGCGATTGTATAATTATGCGTATGTTTCTCTGAGGTTATATTGCAACTTAATGTACTGTTGATTAGTTTTGTGGAAAAAAAAAAAGTAAGATAGAAGGAAAATACTGAACACAGACCCAACTGAATGATCATTGCCTCTTTGTATATTATATTATACAGTGATAAAATATTCGGGTAAAATGCCTGTGAAATTAAGGGGTATTTTTAATTTCCTGGAACTTTTCAATAACTCAACCCTTGGGGGCAGGTGCTGATTTGCATCCTGGACGCTGTGTCAACCCAATGCAGTGCCCAAGTGTGCACAATGGACAATTTGGAAATGCCAGTCAGCATACAACGCATGTCTTTGGACTTAGGATGGAAACTGGAGTAGCCGGAGGAAACGCCCAAAGCACGTGGAGAACATGCACACTCCACGCACACAGGTCCGAGGCAGAATTCGAACCCCCGACCCCGGGAATACACCCTGGAGGGGATGCCAGTCCATCGTCGGGCACAATGCATGCACACATCCGCATGTTCTTTCACACATACCGTAGGGGTAATATAACGTGTCTACCTGCACGTTTTTGGAAGCTGGAGGAAACCGGAGAACCAGGAGCAAACCCACACAGACACGGGAGGAGTGTCCACACAGACAGTAACCCAAGCTCAGGATCGAACCGGGAACCCTGGAGCTGTGAGACAGCAACGTTTTACGATCTCCTCCGAGTGAGCCGATATGTACATGAGCGTACATGAACTGGGTCAGTCTGGTCCGGCTGTAACTGAACTGACTGTTTTGCATCCGTATTAAGTTGGATATTTTAGGTATGCTAGGTATCGTAATAGTTGTCATCTCTGAAAGGAGAAATTCAAAACAAACTCTGTCTTTTTGATGTTGTTAAATAGTTGGTTAACTATTGAAACGTATACACTTTTAAGCCCTATTTGGACAGTATTACAGTTTACATTAGACACTGTGTTATTTAAGCAGTTTCTGGTAAAGGTTTTATTCCCATCCAGTTCAGCCATGGCAGTGTTTTTACCCCTTCTTTCCCAGAGAAAATTACACACCAATATACCTTCTGTTTTTTTGACCAGCTCTGCTGTTGTCCAGATGGACAACGCTGTGATATTTTCCAATAGATGCTGCCTCTGCTTCTACCTGCTGTGTTTAGTGGTCTAGCATGTGAATCCATATAAAAAAATTTGGAAAACAGAACAGCATGACCTTGCAGGCTGTTAAAGGGGCCGAACGTTACATAGACGTATAAAACCCCTTTATATCTTCCACTATATATCTTCCGTAATATCATGCCAGGTTTAGATTTCTGAATGAGCAGTAGAATCACTATCAACTTCACAACCATCTAACATTGTGAAATAAATAGATATAATCATAAATGATCTACTAATGTTCTCTTTATCGAAACCGCTATCACGTGTAAAACTTATGAGCATGTGCGATGCAATGAAAAGCAATGAAAAGCCCGTCCTGCGTTAACGTATTTGCTGTCCAGATGCTATCTCAAACCAGATGTGTGAAAATGTCATTACAGACATTACGCAATCCTGTCTGAATGTGGATCCACACAGAAAGTGTTCAATCTAGAACCCACTTGAGTTATGCGGTTGTGTTATCCAATCAGTTGAGCCCATTTAGAACCCTTGAAAGTGTTTAGACAAGGTTAGTCGTTTTATGCTATTTTAAATCTTAGACAAAAATGCTTAATCTAGAACCTTAGTGTGTTTTTTGGTCGTCCCTAAAACCGAGTGTTCTAAGTAGAACCCATTTTGCAAGCTAAGTATAACCATAATTATCTCAAGAACCTTTGAATATATATATATATATATATATATATATATATATATATATATATATATATATATATATGTGTGTACAATAAAAATGTTAGCTCTAGAACCTTGAAGAGTTTTTAGTTGTCCTTAGGTCTCAGGAATGATTCCAAGTAGAACCCATTTAAGAAGCTAAAGAGCCCATAACTATGACAAGATCCCAAGATATGTTATGTGTCCTCTGTCAGGCTTTAGTTTAAAGTGTAGATTTACATAGAACACCATTTCACTAGCCACTAATTAGCTAACATGCTATTAGCTTTCTACTGAGCAAATTAACCTACTGCACAGAGTCGCATTGCTTATTAAAATAAGAGCTCTAGGGTTTGGGATCCACCTCTGATCTCCTTCCGTCCTGATTACGTGACTGAATCTTTTCTCAGATCTCCACAGCTCTGAAAGAGAGCAGTCGGAAAGGACAAGGTTACGAGAGACAGTCATGTCCGCTCTGCTTAGCCTCCTGTCAGTCCGATTGCGCTCGAGGATTTCCAGACTGAGACCGAGAAAGACGGAGCTGACGATCCCTGCCTGAGGGACACCACATAATGTTCATCAGTAATGATGGTAGCGTCTCTAAGTTACGCTAATGGCCGCGCTTCAATTGATTCAGAGAGACAGTGGCTGGGTTTGAGGTCATGGTGCTGGTCATTATGTAACAGTGCGCATGAAACAGGACGTGGGGTTCGGAGAAATAAACAAGGAGAGAGAGAAAACGTAGAAAAGCAACTCAATTTAAACACGTAACACAACTTTGTAGCCTGGATTCCGACGTACTAATCTTAATAGAGATTGCTTGAATTTCTCAAGGGGTGGTTAAATGTATTATTGGGGATTTGTAAATGATTGATATCTTATTTTTTTTTTTTAAATAATTGAGGTAATACATAACCACACAGAGGATACTCTAAATCCATGATCATGTTATATCTGGAGTGCAGTATATTAATAAAATACCAATACATTTTTCAACTTGTACACACGCTTTTCAGGATTTCTGACCTTTAGAAAAATGGGTGTTTGACAAAGTGATTATCTTGAAAGGCAGCTGAAAGATCATGGTGTAAATCTCTGAGCAACTTCACGAGTAATCGCTGACTAGCACTGGAAATGAAAGCGGAAGCCAACTAGCGGGAGATGCTAACTAGCAATCAAAAGCAAATTGTCCTGCAAAAGCAAACGTAGTGAGAGAAAACTAACTAGTGGACAAAGGCAAAATAGTGAGCAAAAGCTATCTAGTAAGGAAAAGACAATCTGAACACGCATATTCTGTAAACGCTAAATAGTGAGCAAAAGCAAACTAATGCGTGGAAATTAGCAAGTGAAAGCTCTAGATTTTGTATTTTTAGTGAAAAAAATGTCAAGGGTAAGTGTGTGTGTGTGTGTGTGTGTGTGTGTGTGTGTGTGTGTGTGTGTGTGTGTGTGTGTGTGTGTGTGTGTGTGTGTGTGTGTGTGTGTGTGATTCTATAGAGAACAACTTGAACATATTGACTGTTTCAGTTTTAGGTCTAGGACACATACACACACACACACACACACACACACACACACACACACACAAACACACACACACACACACACACACACACTGCATTGATTTATTTGTTAAGACCAACTCAAGAACAACAACTTATCTTGTGATAAATGAAATACCTAAACTATTCTTCATTCCAGCACTTTACACTGTGTCTCATTCACCCTTTCACACACCAATGGTAGCAGAGCTGCCATGCAAGGCACTAATTTGCCATCAGGAGCAACTTGGGGTTCAGTGTCTTACCCAAGGACACTTGGACATTTGGAGTCACCTGGGCCGGGAATCGAACCACCAACTCTATGATCAGTGGCCAACCCACCCTACCACCTGCGCCGCAGCCGCCCAGTAGCTAATGGATCACTGTGAGGTAACTATGGAATCACTGTGAGGTAACTATGGGATCACTGTGAGGTAACTATGGGATTACTGTGAGGTAACTATGGAATCACTGTGAGGTAACTATGGGATTACTGTGAGGTAACTAAGGGATCACTGTGAGGTAACTATGGGATCACTGTGAGGTAACTATGGGATCACTGTGAGGTAACTATGGAATCACTGTGAGGTAACTAAGGATCACTGTGAGGTAACTATGGATCACTGTGAGTTAACCTAGGATCACTGTGGGGTAACTCTGGAATCACTGTGAGGTAACTAAGGGATCACTGTGAGGTAACTATGGGATCACTGTGAGGTAACTATGGAATCACTGTGAGGTAACTATGGGATCACTGTGAGGTAACTATGGAATCACTGTGAGGTAACTAAGGGATCACTGTGAGGTAACTAAGGGATCACTGTGAGGTAACTATGGGATCACTGTGAGGTAACTATGGGATCACTGTGAGGTAACTATGGAATCACTGTGAGGTAACTAAGGGATCACTGGGAGGTAACTAAGGGATCACTGTGAGGTAACTAAGGGATCACTGTGAGGTAACTATGGAATCACTGTGAGGTAACTATGGGATCACTGTGAGGTAACTATGGGATCACTGTGAGGTAACTATGGAATCACTGTGAGGTAACTATGGAATCACTGTGAGGTAACTATGGAATCACTGTGAGGTAACTAAGGGATCACTGTGAGGTAACTAAGGGATCACTGTGAGGTAACTATGGGATCACTGTGAGGTAACTATGGAATCACTGTGAGGTAACTAAGGGATCACTGTGAGGTAACTATGGGATCACTGTGAGGTAACTATGGGATCACTGTGAGGTAACTATGGAATCACTGTGAGGTAACTATGGAATCACTGTGAGGTAACTAAGAGATCACTGTGAGGTAACTAAGGGATCACTGTGAGGTAACTATGGGATCACTGTGAGGTAACTATGGAATCACTGTGAGGTAACTAAGGGATCACTGTGAGATAACTATGGGATCACTGTGAGGTAACTATGGAATCACTGTGAGGTAACTATGGGATCACTGTGAGGTAACTATGGAATCACTGTGAGGTAACTAAGGGATCACTCTGAGGTAACTAAGGGATCACTGTGAGGTAACTATGGAATAACTGTGAGGTATCTATAGGATCACTTCTTGTCAAGTATGGGGTATTGATTGGGAAAATGTAAAGTAGTTATGGGGTAACTAAGGGATAAATACTGGGTAATTATGGGATAGATAGCTGATAAACAATGGAAGGATACTCAGAGAAACATCTATGCAAGACATTTAATATAAAAGTGTGACCTAAACGAACAATTAGCTTACAACAAGGTGTGGCCAACTACAGAAAGTGAGAAAGAAGAAACAGGTGCAACTAATCAACACATATCTAAATAGATCTATACCACAAAACTGGCAAGGTCATGCCCATCTTCAACGGATTCACTACTTTTTGCTGGTATTAAATTATTTTATACATGTAAACATACTCAACATTTTAGGAAACTTTCTCTCACAACAAAGAGGCATGCAGCTAAAATGCACAAATTACTGAAGTTACTGCTGTGGATCCAACAGTGAGAAGAGAAAAGCTCCCTAATCCTAATGAGGATCTTAATTAGAAGCTCTGTTCGTGCGAGTCTCTTTGCACAGCAGAAACTGATGAGGTGACCAAGTGAAAAGTGGGGGAAAAAAAAAAAACGTGTCAGTGTGTCTCCTCTTCCTCTTATGTGACAGAGAAGACCTAATTAGGGCTTGAAATTTGTCTTTTTGAAGATTCGCACGCTGGCAGCAATTGCTGATGGTGAGAAATTATTTTTCTCTGTCTCTCATGTCAACGTCAGACTCGCTCTCGTCCTCCATCACCCCCTCGATCAGTGTCTGTGGAAGCTATAATATTATAGTGTACACGTGTGTACTGAACATGGGAAATTGAATTTAGATATAAATCACTCAAGGAGTGAAGGTCATTGGGATAATTATGTTTATATGGAGACTGGTATTTAGTAGATAATATGAAATATTGTCCCATATTTAATAAATTCTCACAAGCTGTAATAAAATAGAGTTCATCTATGAAAACTGATTTTATTTTCATGCACTCAATGTAATCAGAGAAAAATTACTGTGACATTTCTGTTCATTCATGCTAATAGAAATATATATATATGTATATATATATATATATATATATATATATATATATATATATATATATACACATATATATACACAATATAAAACACTATAGAACTATAATATATCTATAACTATAATGTTACATATGCATACATATATATTTTTTTATACATTTTTTTTTTTTTTTACTGAACAGGTACAAAACTTTATATATAGAAAAAAGGCCCATCATGTATTCGTAAGTAAAGTTTCATAAAGACAATAATAAACACATATACACGTCCCTCGTTTCCAATAAAAGGTCATTCTAGAGAAGGACACTGATGACATGGGGACACATTACACAGATAAAATCAGTCATTCTGACAGGATGAAATTATATTTGTCCTCTCGAGGAGAAGAAAGCTCGGTGCAGGAAAAAAAAAACCAAAAAAAAAAACAAAAAACAGGCATGATAAAATAAACCAGCCTGTCAGTTAAAACTGGCCCTTTTAAAAGGAAATTATTATTCATCCTTCATAACGGTATTATTCAAAACACATCACATTTATTAAAACTGTAATATTTACATTACAGTGACAAGTTTAACGTATTTTGATCTTGAGATGAAATGAAAGTGTTCATTAAAAATGACTGGCGTTTGTAAACCTGAAGGAACTGCGTGCTCATCGGGATTATTTATAAAACTGGTCACTGAGATGGATAGGAAAATATTGGGATTTTTTGAATAAATGTTACAAAAGTATTGCTATAAAATCAAAAGAGGTGGCCTGAGGTAACAGGCCCGAGGGACAGAACTTTTTGGGGGTTTTTTTTAATCCCTTAATGTTTAATGAAACTCCTTCAATCAGCCAGACAAGATGAAAAGCTTACCCATGAATCTTGTCTTTTCTCTTTTGCCCAAAACAAACGGAAGCCAATAAACCAATAATTATTGCTAACCAGAGGTAACTATGGGATAAATTAGAAGTAACTATGGGGTAACTGTGGGATAAATGCAGAGTTACTATAGGGTAGCTATGGAATAAATATGAAGTCGCTATGGGGTAAATGGCGCACTTATATAGTGCTTTTATCTAAAGCGCTTTACACTGTGTCTCATTCACCCATTCATACACACTCACACATCAGTGGTAGCAGAGCTCCCATGCAAGGCACTTGCCCAAGGACACTTCGGCATGTGGAGTCACGTGGGCTGGGAATCAAAGCACCAACCCTACGATTAGTGAACAGCCCGCTCTACCATCTGAGCCACAGCCGCCCAGGATAATACAGGGTAGCTATACAGTAGGGTAACTATGGAATAATTATGGTAAATCTATGGAGCAAACCCAATTGGGTGATTATGGAATAATACCAGGGTAACAACGTGGTAACTATGGGATAAATACATGGTTACTATTGGGTAACAGTGGATTAACTATGTGGTAAATATGGGACAACAGGCATAACTATGGGGTAACTATGGGATCAAAACAGGGGAACTATGGGATAACTATGGGATGAATAAAAGATAACTATGAGGTAAATATGGGGTAAATAGTGTGTAAATGTGGGTTATCTAAATAGATAAATAGAGGGTTAATATAATGTAATTGTGGGATAAATGTAGGGATACTATGGGGTAAATAGAAGATAAATATGATGTAACTATGGGATAAATATTGGGTATCTATAGGGTAAATACAGGGTAACTATGGGGTAACCATGGGGTAAATAGAAGGTAAATATGAGGTATCTATGGGATAACTACAGGCAACTATGTGGTAAAAATGGGATAAATACAGGGTAAATATAAGGTACCTATGGAGTAAATAGAGGGTAAATATGAGGCAACCATGGGATAAATATAGGGTAACTATGGAGATACTGGTGTGGTGATATGGTAAATACAGGGTAACTATAAAGTAACGATGGGATAAATAAAGGGTAAATATAAGGTAACTATGGGGTAAATATGGGGTAATACTGGGCTAAATAGAGGGTAAATATGATGTAACCATGGGATAAATGCAGGTTAACTATTGGGTAGCTGTGGGGCAACTATGGAATAAATATAGGGTATCTATTGGATGACGATGGGGTAAATACAAGGTAACTATGGGGTGTATTGTAAATATGAGGTAACTATGGGATAAATATAGAGGAGGTATGGGATAACTATGGGGTAGTTACAGGGTAGCTATGGGGTAACTATGGAATAAATAGAAGGTAATGTACTGAAAGGTAGAGGGACAACTTTGCAAAAACAATTTTAATATTGAAGCAAGACCAAAAAGAACAATTAGATGAGAACAGGAATATTTACTATCAAGCCAATGTCGTCTTCTTCAGTGGGTATATCAGCAGCAACATGTATTTAGAGCAAACTTTCGAAAGACTCATCACACCAACATTATCATGAGCACATGATGAATAGACAAAATGTCAATCTGTCATCTCTGTTCACCCAACAGTACGAGGAAACCAATAAGCAACCTTACTGTTTGTTTTGTTCACAAGTCACAGCATCCTCATTACTGTAATCAACTGTCTGAAATCTGTACTGATGACATTCACCTTTTTCCTATTTTCCTATTTATTGTGTAATGCAATCCGTGTTGCTGCCATTAAGTCGTGTTCATCTCGTTAACCAGAGCGGGAGTTTTTATATTTAGGGCAAAATCCCCACAGATCCCATACATCGGATTTCATTTAACTCAGGAGCGACCCAATCAGGTCCTATAGGGCCACGATAATGCACTCCATTTAACGCATGAAAGGTTTGGTAAGGAGCTGACGAGTGGAATCAGGTGGCAGCAGAGATTCAGTTCAATTTACGGGGAAATGAAAAGAGGTAGTCGATCTGGATGTGTTTTTCTTTCTTTTTTTTTCTTTTTTTAACTATTGTAAAAACATTGGGCTCTGTCAGACATCACCCAAAGAGTCGTGGTTTAAAACTATGGTATGTTCCTCGATTGGGCACTCTCGAGTTTTCTTGCCCGACATCCTCTTCCAATGCCCACCTCTGTGATTGTGGTGCCATTTGGGTGCCGCTGATATTAGATTTTGATTAAACACACTAATACTTGGGGTAACTAGGGAAAAAATATAGAGGAACAATTGGATATCTTTGGAAACACTATTGGACAACTCTGGGTTAATGAAGGTGTAATTAAAATAACTATTGCGTCACTATGTTGTCGCTCTGTGGTAACTGTAGACAAACTATTTGGGTAGCTATAGAATAAATATAAGGTATGCTTGGGATAAATATGCCATAAGTACCAGATACATATAAAGTATCTATGGGGTATGTTTTGATTTACTATGGGGTAACTGGCAGCAACTATTGGATATGTATGGGGTAACAATGGGATAAATCCAAGATAATTACTTAAGGGCAATATTAAATACATAAGACATTCTTAATTAATTATGTATTTGTTTGTTAATAATTAATTAATTGCCAGCTTATAAAATAGCACTTGATCCAGCACAGTAAATAAATAAATACATAAATAAATAAAAACTCCCAAATGACACAAAATGCTATATTTCCTAATTCAATCCACACCCTTATTCTTTTATAGTTTTAAGTCTTCAATTTAAGATAATTCTGGCATCCTTGGAGGCATGAACTACATGCATGTGGTTTTAATAGTCTGAATGAGGAGCCCAGAAAATCGACCTAAGTAGCCGTGTAACCCGACTCTGAAAATGTTTGTACCTGTCCTGAGTAAATATTAAGATAACTTCTTTAGAACTCTTTTACTGCACTTGAAAATCTGTAAAACAGCACTGCTTTACATCGCAGCGCACTCTGGCGTCTTTATTTTGTAACGTAATCACTTCAAGCACTTTTAAAAAAAAAACAACAACAAAAAAAAACATTAAAAAAAAACTTAAATAAACATTGAATCTGTGTGTTGAATATTTTACCCTCTATTCACTGAGCCTTTAAGTAAGCCTCTCCTTGTAGCCCATTCCTGATGATAAAATCTTCATTTTAAACTTGCACTAACAAGGAGGCATGGTCACAGTAATCCCGAGGTTCGACTTCAGCAGATTTAAAAATACAGATTTAGTGCGTGCAATTAAAAAGTTCTCCAAAGACATTCACAGTCGTGTGATTTGGAGCTGTGACAACACAGACACTGTTCAGTCTAGCACAAACGCTTATACAGTATATCATTAGTAGACTTACAGTAAGATCCAAAAAAATCTCAGTGCACCATCATATACTGTGAATTTTATTTAAAAAAAAATTCTAAATATTATAAATGATATTTCTAAAACAGTACCTCAGCATTCTTTACTAATTTAAGTCCAGTACTAATATAATTCTTACTGACAGAAAGCAGTAGGGATAATATGGCATAAAACTCATAGGAAACACTCTACAACTTACACTCTGTATAGTTTAATTAAAAAAAAAATACATTTCATAATCCAATTTTTGGCAGCTGATTGCTAATATTCTTACATATTTTTGTTAAATATATTTGCAATGGAACAATTTCAGAAATGTTCGTTTATTTACCTGAATTTCCTTACTAAAACAAAAATCTTGTATTTGGATGAGATTAGAATTAAATTCATTATTTCAGACAGAATATGCGCTTAAGATAAAGATTTTTCCAAAAACGTTTCTTGGTAAATTATTTCTTTGTTATTCAACCAAGGAAACACCACAGGCTGATGTTGTTGTTGTTGTTGTTGTTGTCATGTTCCAGTTTAAAATGATATAAATCCAACAATTTGGGAAATTCCTCTGTAATATCATTTTACTAAGGGATATGAGTGAATGTGGAACATTTTCTGAGTGCTGGTCACCTAGATAAAAGAAAAAACTGATTTTGGTGCCTTTGGTATGTAACGCTCTGGTTTTTAAAGGAAATTGACATGGATATCTGGCGTAAAATGATGATCAGTGGAGAGAGCTTATAGTATTCTTCAACGTTGCTAAGTTACAGATACTTTGGTGGGAAAAACAATGAAATGTGTTTTGATTGGGGCAGTTGTGGCTTGATGGTTAAGGCTCTGGGTTATTGATCAGAAGGTCAGGTGTTCAAGCCCCAGCACTGCCAAGCTGTTGGGTCCTTAACCCTCTCTGCTCCAGGGGGCGCTGTATCACCCTGCACTCTGACCCCAACTTCCTGACATGGTGGGGTATGTGAAGAAAAGAATTTCACTGTAATGTATACATGATTAATAAAGACGCATTATATATTTTTGCTTTAGTGGCGTTTAAAACGAGACATTAAATATCTAAAAGAATAATAATAATAATAATACCAATAAATCTCGAATTACTGAAACAAAAACCTCTAGCTTTGATTGACATGTACAATAAATTTAAATGAAGTTCTTTGAATGAGATATTCACATGATCTGTCCCCAGTTTTTAATCATAGAATCTTCAATATAAAGTATCAACGAAGGTGTTTTTTGGATCTAAGTGAACTAAACCGAAATTGTTTCTACGCCTTGCTGATGTACCTCAGAACCTAAACATAGCTCTTTAGTCTTGTTTTCGAAATGGTTTTCATCTCTATATGATGAGAACCCGTTCAAACAGATCGGCATTTCTCCTCCAGCGGTTCGTGCGCAGTTATCTCTCTGGACGAAATGGTCTTTATGGTCTCTAAGCTCTAAACGATGTGTGGCGATCACAGCGAAGCACCTGCAGGCCACAAAGGAAACGAGACGCACAATCAGACCCACTTTAGGGAGAATAACCAGCACGGTTTATTGGTTTATTACAGATGTAAGTGCTAATAAACTCAGTTTTTTTTTCCCCTTCCAAATCACTTCACAGAGTTAATCTGATTGCTTTCATATGACTTGCAAATGGCGCGCGTTACTTGCATTCGTTTCTTAATCAAGCTCAAACACGAGCAAGATTTCAACAGGCAAACTGTATGTGCAAAATTCACATGGACAGTAAAACAGTTTGTAAAATAAAAATGTTGGTTTTGTAAGAACACCTTGTAGCTCCGAAACAACTTTAAACTTTAAAGAAAGAAAGAAAGAAAGATAAATTCCCATCAATGGGAATTCAATGGATTGAATCATTTTCAAGATTTCAATGACCGATGAATTCATAAACTGAATTCTGAAGCTTAACTTAGTATAATATTTACCAGTTCTGTTTAGAAATGGAGATTTGTTCATTCGATCATTTGAGTCGACATTACGTCGAAGGGTTTATTACCTAAGACTTCAGGTTTCAGAGATCACCGACGTCCTGTAGGTTCATCAGTTATAATGATGAGGCTTTGAGACGCAGCTTAAGGCTGAAATTGTAGAAATAATTGCGCATGGATACAATGCACATGCTAACTAGGGGATAAAACAAGAAACAGGTGCACACAATCAGGGAAACAGACTAAAAAGGAACGAACAAACAACGCTGGAACCAAACAGTCTCACATGGGACTTGTTACAGGTTGTTGTAGGAATCATAAATCCTGGGAAATGAACGCATTAACATCTTTTTCAGATTGTTCTTTGTCTGATTAACATTAGAAGCATTTGAGTGTATTTGGCTTATCCCGACTTAAAAAATTTGAAATAATTAGTTTCCTCAAATTATTTCAGTTAAAAGAACTATCCCCCGGGGCCATGTGTGTGCGGAGTTTGCATGTTCTCCACGTGCTGCGAGGGTTTCCTCCGGGTACTCCGGTTTCCTCCCCCAGTCCAAAGACATGCATGATAGGTTGATTGGCAGCTTGGTAAATTGTCCGTAGTGTATGAATGGGTGTGTGAGTGTGTATGTGATTGTGCCCTGCGATGGACTGGCACCCTGTCCAGGGTGTACCCCGCCTTGTGCCCGATGCTTCCTGGGATAGGCTCCAGGTTCCCCGCGACCCTGAAGCAGGAATAAGCGGTTGAAGATGGATGGATGGATGGATGGAAAGAACTATCCGGTTTTACAGTGGAGGTAAATAGGATCCAGCGATTCGGATCGATGTGTCGATTTACCAAGCAGCAATTTAAAACGACTCGACGCAACAATCATGAATGGATTATTATCCAGAAAGGTCAAACAAGTGGTGTGTAACGATTCGTTAAACTTCATTCAATTTAATCCACTCCTGTAGCAAGGCCATTTGCTCGTAGCTCATTCGTAACTCGTTCGTAAAAGGTTTGCGAATTAACGACAGGCCTGCCGCAAATTCTGAACAACGTCTCACACATCGTTAAATCGTATCATATCGTAGCAAAGCACGTTCGACTTTATCGCCAAATATCGAAGCGTTGCGTTATGAATCCGGATTGTATTGTGAATGTTTGCTAGCATTTTCGGAACGTTAGCCCTTTTAGTTTCCCAGCAATTACTGAATACGTCATAGCAGTTACTAAATAACATGCCTTTACAACGAACCACCGAATAAAGAGCCAAGAGTGGAAGGTGTTAGTGAGATAGTAGCGACCGAATAGCGTTCTTTTCCACAGTGACACGGCGACGTAGCGCAGCAGATCGCGATCTGAAAAGAGCGAAAGAAACGTCACGGCTGTCTTTTACTGTGAAAACGAAACAATTCAATGAAACGATAATGAGTTATGAATAATAGATACGCGTGTCATTGTGTCGTTATGACGAGCACGGACAGAACTCACGAGAAAATGTCTCTCTCGCGCTTTTCTTTCTTTCTCTCAGAAGCGCTGTAATGAAATGTCAGAGTTTGGATGTGATATGTGATATATGATATGATATCATTTTACCTGTGAGCTCCTGAATAATTGAAACAGCTCCCGGTTCGTTCGGCTGCGAGTTTCGTCTTTCGCCGTTCACCGTCACGCGTCCGTTCGTCATTTCGTCTGCGGCTTCGCGACATATTGGAGTGTCGGGATATGACAATATGTTGTAATATCATAACACTCCAAACGATATGTTCGTTGTCAAGGCAACTTAAGACGTTTGATTTCTTAAGGATGAAAAATTGAGACTTTCTTTCCTCAGGTTCAATTTTCAGGGTCAAAGGTTCATACCAAACTTTCTGAAAAGGAGCAAAAAAAAGGTATTGATTACAAGGCTGGAGGGGGGGGGGGCAAAATAAGAGAGACAAGAAGATGGAGAAAGAAAAAAGAGACAGAGAGAAAAAAAAGGATAGAGAGAGAAGGCATAGATAACTAATGGACAGCTAAAAAGGAACAGATGGATAGGATGAAGAGGCAAAGACAGAGAAGGAGAAAGAAAGAGTACATGATAGAGGAAGAAGGATAGAGAGAGGAGTAAAAAAAACAGGAAGTGGGTATTACAGACAGAGAGGGAGATGGAGAGACGAAACGAGATGGAGAGGGAGAGAAATATAGAAAAAAGGAAGAAAGAGAGAGTAAGAGACAGACAGAAAGAAAGAAAAGAGACATGAACAGGTAAGGAAAGGGAACGAGGGAAATACAAATGGATAAAGGAAAAAGAGAGAGACAGAGGAAAAGCCAGAAAGACTAATCGATGCGGTAGATGGTGACAGAGATAGAGAGATAATGAGAGAAAGACCAAGGAAGAGAGAGGGAAAGGTAGAATGGAAAGAAAGAGAGAGACAGCAAGAAACAGAGAGCCACATGCAAAAAAAAAGAGCGAGAAAGAAGGAGATGGAGTGAGTGAGAGATAGACAGAGAAAAGAGATAACGGAAGAAGGAGGGAGAGAGAGAGAGAGAAAGAAAACCAGCAGTGGATAATGAAGAGAACGAAGAATGAAGATAGAGAGAGGGAAGAGATGGAGGTATAAACAGGAGACGAAGAGAAAGGCAGAGAGTGATAACGAGAGAAAGATAGTGAGGCAGAGAGGAAGAGAGAGAAAGAGAGGGACAGTGAAATGGAGAGAGCGTGAGAGAAGGAGAGACATACAGTGTAAATGAAATAAAGGAAAAAGGATAGAGGCGGTGGATATTAAAGACAGTAACAAAGCTGAGAGAGGAAAAGAAAAAAAGAGAGAGAGAAAAAGGCAGAGAGACACAAGCCTCTCGCCTACTGAACGGTGCTCTTCCTCCTCTTCCTTATAGGCATCTCACCTCCTCTTCCTCACAGCAGTTCCTCCTTCTTTTCCTCCTCTTCCTTATTGGCATTTCGGCTCCTCTTCCTCACAGCAGTTCCTCCTTCTTTACCTCCTCTTCCTTATTGGCATCTCTCTTCCTCTCCCTCAAAGCTGTTCCTCCTTCTTTTCCTCCTCTTCCTTATTGGCATCTCTCTTCCTCTCCCTCAAAGCTGTTCCTCCTTCTTTTCCTCCTCTTCCTTATTGGCATCTCTCTTCCTCTCCCTCAAAGCTGTTCCTCCTTCTTTTCCTCCTCTTCCTTATTGGCATCTCACCTCCTCTTCCTCACAGCATTTCCTCCTTCTTTTCCTCCTCTTCCTTATTGGCGTCTCACCTCCTCTTCCTCAAAGATGTTTCTCCTTCTTTTCCTCCTCTTCCTTATTGGCATCTCCCTTCCTCTCCCTCAAAGATGTTTCTCCTTCTTTTCCTCCTCTTCCTTATTGGCATCTCACCTCCTCTTCCTCAAAGATGTTTCTCCTTCTTTTCCTCCTCTTCCTTATTGGCATTTCACCTCCTCTTCCTCAAAGCTGTTTCTCCTTCTTTTCCTCCTCTTCCTTATTGGCATCTCGCCTCCTCTTCCTCACAGCTGTTTCTCCTTTTTTCCTCCTTTTCCTTATTGGCATTTCACCTCCTCTTCCTCACAGATGTTTCTCCTTTCTTCCTCCTCTTCCTTATTGCCATCTCTCCTCCTCTTCCTTCTTTTCCTCCTCTTCCTTACAGATGTTTTTTCCTCCTCTTCCTTACGGGCATCTCTCCTCCTCTTCCTCGCAGGCATCTTTCATCCTTTTCATTTAGCTGAAGAAGCAGCATCTCTCCCCTCAGCACTATTCATTTTTTTTATCTTCCTCCTCCATATGTCTCTCATCTCTCTCCATCCTTATCAGTTCACTCAGATACACACTGCTCTGGGCGAGAGAGCTTTACTCTACTCTACTCTCTCTCTCTCTCATTCACACTCAGCCCCTTGACCCACCAAGCTGTCAATCACTCAGTCCCGTGTGACCCCAGGTTCTGTGTGTGTGTGTGTGTGTGTGTGTGTGTGTGTGTGTGTGTGTGTGTGTGTGTGTGTGTGTGTTTGTGTGTGTGTGTGTGACAGAAGGTGACCGTGGTTCTGGTGTGTATTATTGACGTACTTTGACAGTTTTATTTGAACATGTAGACTCAACTTTATGCACAAGAACCCGCCATGACACCATTTATATTAATATATAATTATTTCATTGTAGTGTTTTGCTATTTCGATAAAAATGAATACTAAAAGTCAATAGAGCATATCTGATTATAAAACTATAAAACAGTATAAATGATTAAAATACATTTAAATACTTTTTTGTAAATAAGGATTGTTTATTTTAATAAATAAATTATTTAATATAATAATATTAAACTTTATTTTATAGAGCGCTCAAAGCGCTTTAGGGTTCATTCTTGTCATAAAATAAATGTAATATCCTTATTTCGTATTATTTTATAAATATATTCCACATTGAATCCAAACAAAATATGCAACCTGTTTTACCACTTTAATATAAATGAAACATATTGGATACGTTCAATTTGTTTAATTAATTATCTCATTTATTTATTCATTTATGAATTTGTTTATTAATAAGATTGTGTTATTGTTATATTAATATAAACTCATGATATATTTAAAACATTCGATTGAATGTGAATATAGTATAATAACAGTATTTTCTGTGCAGAAGTAATAAATATATTGTAACATTTACATTGATTAAATTTAATTTACCTACTATTTATAGATTAACATTGTACTGGAATTTTTCACAGAAATATTTTACCGTACTGTAACTTATTACCAAACCTGTAAATATTCTGTACTGTTGCTGCAAATGAATATTGCTAAGCGAACTCTAAATCCACGGTTGTTGATCACATGACCAAGTACGTCTAATTCCAGCTGTTAAAGAGGTCATGTGATGACTTCACTGAACTGTTATTGGTTGGATGTTTTCAACAGCACATTTCTCCTCCTGTGATTTATAGAGGACAAACACTGGTCTAGATAATATTCCTCTTTTCCCCCAAGTTAAATAAAGAGTGTGAAGTCGTTAACACTGTGCAGAGAATCTCACGTTCACAGCAGAGCTGCTGCGTCTGCTCACAACGTGTGGAAGACGTGAGAGTGTTTTCACACATGCTGCAACAGGAAAGACCATATGGTTCATCTGAGAGCCACCAAATACCATCTTCATCATCTTCATCATCAGAGACGAGACAGAGAGAGAGAGAGACAGACAGACAGACAAAGTAAATGTATTTAAATAAATAAATAAGTAAGTAAACATGTAAGTAAATAAATGTATTATTTGTGTAACTTTTACTTTAATCTACCAGCACTATTTGCTTTGCCAAGCTTGTAATTTCTAACATTCATGCCAATAAAGCACTGTTGAACTGAACTGAGAAAGAGAGAGAGAGAGAAAGAGACAGAGAGAGAGAGAGCAAGAGAGACCGCTGAACTTCATTATGATGCAATCGGTGACAGACCTAAAGAAAGAAAAACAGACATATGGACAGACACACAGCAAAAGGGACATACAGGATGACAGACAGACAGATGGACAGACAGACAGACAGGTAAGAGGCATACAAAAGAATTTCCAAACCATGAGCTGTACAATGGAACACCATGAAGGTGATCATCAACAAGTGGAACAAAGGGGCACCACAGTGACATAAATCACCCAAACCCTGTGGCGAAATATGTTATGGTCTGATGAGACCAATGTAGAACTTTTTGGCACAATTCTAAAAGACATATTTGGTGCAAAAACAAGACAGCTTATCATCGAAAGAAGACCATACCCATGCTGAAGCATGATGGCGGCAGCATCATGCAATGGAACTGCTTCTCTTCAGCTGGGGCTGGGCCTCCAATCAAGACAGACGGAATTATGGATGGCTCTAGATAATAATCTATTTTGGCAAAAAACTCGCAGACCAAAGCACGAATCCAAATCAACAAAGGAATGGTATCAGAAGAAGAAGATCATTGACCCAAAAACAGTGAGTGCTGTATTACAAGCAATGTAATACAAGGCCATGTTCTACTGGATCTACTTGATATTATGTGTTTTGAAGCATCTCAGGTATTGCTGTGTGTGTGGGTGGGTATGTGTACGTGTGTGTGTGTGTGTGTGTGTGTGTGTGTGTGTGCGTGTCGTCCCGCGTGCCAGTGCACATGAGCGCAGTATTGATTTTTCCTCGTGCGTTTGTGTGGAATGAGCAGCTGAGGATGAAGGGATGTGATGAACATAGAGATGATTAGAGGAAGACAGGATGCGCACACTCCTTGAAAAACCGTCTCGTCTCGTGCTCGTTTGTAGATGTTGTTGTTTCTCCGATGGTGTCTGTGTCTATTTTGACTGTTGACTATTTTTCCATCCCAAACTCTCATTATCATTTTCCTCTCTCCCCATCTCAATCACTCCGTCTACACCTTGTACACATGTCTTCTCCTAACGCAGTGTCTACGCACGGTGTAAGGGATAATACACCTGGGGACGTGCTGTTATGTTAAAAAAAAAAACAAATTTGCTGATGTGTAGTATAGTCGCTAATGTACGGTATGGTTTTGGTGGTGCATAGTAGAGTTTTGTTCATGTACACAGGTAGAATAGATTTCGTAATGTATACGTTAGTTTAATTAATGTATATTACTGTGGATTTCTTAATGTATAGTAGTTTTATTTGTGTACAGTATAGATTTTGTAACATATAGTACAGTTTTATTCATGTATAGTATACATATCTTAATGAATAGTTTAGTTTTGTAAATGTATAATATGCTGAAGATTTATTAATGTATATTACTGTAGGTTTCTTAATGTGCTGAATATATAATAAGTAATTAAGTATTAATGTTTGTTTTTTTTACTCTCTCCCTGATCATCTGTGTTGCTTGGGGTTTTTCTCTCTCTGTTGTCTTTCCCTGCTTTACGTTAATGTTAAATAATTTTGCTGTTTTTGATTATATCTAAGTCGGTTTGTTATAGCTCATGCAGAACCATATTTCCATATGGTTACTACAGTTCAGGGCCAGATGGCAGAAACATGGGGAGCGACGTTTCCCCTGCAGCCTGATAGCTGGATACTGCAGGAACAAATGAAGCCTAAATCACTTCCTGAGATGAAGCTGGATTTAACTCTCCTCCTCCTCCTCCTTTATTCCGACCCCTCCTCTACTCCTACTCCTCTTCACACTAATCACATTTCACATACTCATGATCATCCTCTAAAGTAGAAAATGTAGAAATGATACCAGACCTGAGTGTTCCATTAAACATCCAAGTGTGAAAGAAGAAAACATAACGGAGTTAGCACACAGCAAACTACACCTGCTAGGTTAGCTTTTACTCACTAGGTTAGATTTCACACGATAGGTTAGCCTTCACACGCTAGGTTAACCTTTACTCACTAGGTTAGCCTTCACATGCTAGGTTAGCTTTCACACGCTAGGTTAGCCTTTACTCACTAGGTTAGCCTTCACATGCTAGGTTAGCTTTCACACGCTAGGTTAGCCTTTACTCATTAGGTTAGATTTCACATGCTAGGTTAGCCTTTACTCGCTAGGTTAGCTTTCACATGCTAGGTTAGCCTTTACTTACTAGGTTAGTTTTTACTCATTTGGTTAGCTTTTACACAGTAGGTTAGCTATCACTCCTTAGGTTCGCTTTCACTCGCCAGGTTATATTTTACTCGCTAGGTTAATTTTCACACGCTAGGTTAGCCTTTACTCGCTAGGTTAGCTTTCACACGCTAGGTTAGCCTTTACTCGCTAGGTTAGCTTTCACATGCTAGGTTAGCCTTTACTCACTAGGTTAGTTTTTACTCATTTGGTTAGCTTTTACACAGTAGGTTAGCTTTCACTCCTTAGGTTAGCTATCACTCCTTAGGTTCGCTTTCACTCGCCAGGTTATATTTTACTCGCTTACTCGCTAGGTTAGCTTTCACACGCTAGGTTAGCCTTTACTCACTAGGTTAGTTTTTACTCATTTGGTTAGCTTTTACACAGTAGGTTAGCTTTCACTCCTTAGCTTTGCTTTCACTCGCCAGGTTATATTTTACTCGCTAAGTTAGCTTTCACATGCTAGGTTAGCTTTCACACGCTAGGTTAGCCTTTACTCACTAGGTTAGCTTTTACTCCTTTGGTTAGCTTTCACTCGCCAGATTATCTTTTACTCGCTAGGTTAGCTTTCACCGGATAGATTAGCTTTCCCTCAGTAGGTTGTTTTGTGATTAACAAGTTAGCTTTCACTCTGTATATTAGCTTTTACTTGATATGTTTACTGTATACTTTGCACTGCATGTTGTAGCAACAAGAGCAACATTAACCTTAAAAATCAGTCAAACCAGTAAATGTAAAAAAAAAATATAATATATATATATATATATATATATATATATATATATATATATATATATATATATATATATAATGATAAATCAAAGGTGTTCAATGAAAAAGTAGAATTTACTTGATGTCAGTCATGGAACATGAGCTAAATACAAAAACAAAAAAAACAAAGCCGTGTCATACAGACTGATCCATCTGACAGTCATATACAAGCACTGAGTGAATTCTCACTTTCAAACCTACTTCCTGTCACACTTTCCAACATCACAGGATTCAAGGAAGGTGTCTTTCTTCTAAGCCTGTGTGTGTGTGTCTGTGTGTGTGCTAGAAAAGAGAAAAAAAAAGCTAGTGAGTGAAGAATATGACAATCTGCAATAGATCAAGATCGATGTAAGTCTCGTCAAACCTCAAAGCGCTCGTAGCTTTCATTAAGAAAACAGCCGAGGGCGAGCAGAAGACAAGTGTTTCAGGTTCTGGCTTCAGTTACCAGCACTATCAAATCATTTTTCAGCGTTAACCAGTAATCGTGATGAATTAGAGCGCGACCCGATGCTCTTAGCCATTCACATGTGGGATTGTAAATAATGAGTAATACTATACGGTGAGAGGTTTCATCATGGCTAGACAACCTGAGTGAGAAAGGTCAGACTGAGCTCGGTGTGGTGTTCTCTAAGATCCCTAACATCATCCACATCCATATCCCTAAACACTCCACATCTGGCCTTTCAACTTCTCAATCCGATCATTAACAACCTACAGAGGAAAACATCTGTGATGTAGCTATTTGCTGTTAGTTTGTTCATTTCATCATTATTGCACTGATGAATCATCTTTTGGTTTTTTTTGTTCATAAAAAAGTGTGGATGCAGGTTATTTTAGGGCAGATTTGATTTTTTCACACAGTCTGGCGAATGTTGGTGTTTGACAGTAAATGCTGGGGTTTGAGGGTTTGACAATAAATGTTGGTCTTTGATAGAGAATGTTAGTGTCATGGTCAATGATGAGGTATTATGGAAAATGTTGGTGTTTGATGGAGAGGGTTGGTGTTTTACGGTAAATATTGCTGGAAAATGTTGGTGTTTGTCAGGAAATGCTGGGGTTTGCGATTGTTTAGTGTATGTTGGTGTTTTAAGGTAAATATTAATGGAAAATGTTGGTGTCTGTCAGTATATGCTGGGGTTTGAGGGTTTAACAGTGTATGTTGGTCTTTGAAAGAGAATGTTAGTGTGTCATGGTCAATGCTGGGGATTTATGGAAAATGTTGGTGTTTAATGGTGAATGTTGGTGTGTTACGGTAAATATTGCTGGAAAATGTTGGTGTTTGACAGTAAATGCTGATGTTTGAGGGTTTTTTACAGTGTATGTTCATGTTTGCTGGTGAATGTTGGTGTTTTAAGGTAAATATTAATGGAAAATGTTGGTGTTTGTCAGTAAATGTTGGGGTTTGAGGGTTTGACCGTGTATGTAGGTCTTTGACAGTAAATGTTGGTATTTGATAGAGAATGTTAGTGTGTCATGGTCAATGCTGGGGCTTTATGGAAAATGATGGTGCTTGATGGTGAGAGTTGGGGATTGATGATAAACAGCAGTTTGGTGTTTGCAGGAGAATGTTAATGATTCTTAGTAAATGTAGATGCTTGAGATGTTACTGTCTGATGGAGAGTGTTGATGGTTGGTAGACAATGTTGGTGTGTGTTGGTGTTCGAGCGGAAATATTTGGACTCGAGTGTGAAAGTTAGCATTCGATAGAGAACGTTGTTTGATGGAGAATGTTGGTGTTTGATTGTAAATGTTGGGATTTGACGGTGTGTGCTTGAGAATGTTGGTATTTGAGAGTAAATATTGGGATTTGAGTGAGAATGGTGGTATTTGATGTAGAATGTTGGTTTTTATTTGTGAATGTGTGTGTGATGAAGAATGTTGGTGTTTGATGATGAACGTTGGGGTTTAACAGCTTAACAGTGTATGATGGAGTTTGATGGAGCATGTTGGAGTACGATGGTGAATGTTGGGGTTTGACAGTTTATGTTGGAGTTTGTGTGGAGTTGGTGTTTGATCATTGAATTGAGGTATTTGATGCTGAAGGTTGGGGTTTGTCAGTGTATGTTTCTAGTTTGAGAGAGCGTGTGGGTGTTTGACCGTAAATGTTGGAGTGTAGTGGAGAATGTTCGTGTTTGATAGAGAATCTTGGTGTGTCACAGGAAATTTGGGGGTTTGATTAAGAAAGTTGGTGTTTATAATGGAGAACTATGGTGTTTCATAGCAAATGATGTAAGAATGTTTGGTGTGTGATGATGAAAATTGGGGTTTGATGGAGTATATCAGTGCAGCACAAGTGTGTTACAGGAACACTTTCAATGTCCACATCAAGAACAAAATAGCTGAGATGCTTTCGCTGGGGTCATGTTTATAGGCTAGAGTTTTGCTAATTAGCCAACAAACGACCTAGCTAGCAGAATAAAATATATTAGCTGTCACGTATGAATGAAGTATTTATTCAAATAAAACCCAAATCATATTCTATACAGCATTGTTTGTCAAATTAAGCATGTTATTGTGTCAGATCCAAATGGCACTGATCATGATTCAGTCCCTGGAGTCTCATACCGTCACTTAACCTACTGAAGTATTGCAGAATGCAAAACAGGAAGTCGACAAGGCCACGTTGAAAACCATATTGTTACCCAGCCTCATCTTTTAATACGCGAGTTTGACTGATTAGCAAAACTTTCCGAATCTCATTATAAAACTTGGGGATAGAGTTGTTGCCACAGAAATAAGATCTATGTGTTTGCTACAGTAATTCTGCTCTAAAAACAATCACTAGTTTGCATATTCGTTGCATTTCCAAACAAGAAAGCCTGCAAAGAACAATCATAAAGATGTAAACACCGCATTAACCTCCAGGGTTTAACATTTTATTGTCTGATACGGAGAGACTCTCAAGGCCGTTATTAATTTCCTGCTTTAGACTGAGAAATTATTGAATCAGTATTCCCAGTGATCGTTCCCTGGATGCCACGCAAATGATCACATAAATCATAAAATGTAATTAGACGTGCTCCATCTGCTGGAATATTTCCCCGTGAGGGGAATACAGATCTAATATCGGAACTGCAGCAACAGTTGAATTTTGTCATTTTGAATCACTTTGCTCTGAAAAGAGAGTCACAGTGCTGAAGTGAACGCAGGCAGAAGATCATCGCGTTCGAGATTCACTAAACTCCTTCATGTGTCCCATCGTAACGCAAATCACCTGCAAATGTTTTATAAAGATAGGAAACAAACACATAATAATAGAAATGAATTCATTTAATCCATTATACATATACACATATTATGCATATAGTAGAAAGAAATGTTCCTCAGAATATCCGATAGTAGAACCTGGTGTGTGTGTGTGTGTGTGTGTGTGTGTGTGTGGGCGTGTGAAGGAGAATTCTGGAGACAGGCCGACTTTTATGGTGCTTGTTATGTTTTATTTTCGCTTCTTGTCTATTTATATATATATATAGTTTTTAATATACACACTTTTCAGTATACTTCTCATACACTTATAGAAAGCTGAAAAAAAAACTCTTTTGTGACTAAGTTCAAGTTCAGATTCAAAGGAGAGTGTGTGTTGCTTCTGTTCCGCCCACTCGATCACTCTTTGCCAACAGCGTCTACTGAAAGGAAGGCACACATATGTAGGCTGCTGGTAATAACACAGACATGAGTACAATCAGTTGAATATATCTTTATCTTCTCATATGGAAAGCAGATGTACTGAATTTTTTGTTGCTGTCCCTGCTGTAGAATCCACCAACCCTTTATCAAACACCCAGAGGACCAAATGTGAGGTTGGTGTGTTGGCTTATTAGTTAATTTACTAGGTAATAAGAAAGCCAAATCATACATTAGAGTGATGGAAGGGGTTGTTGGAGAATGTTGGTGTTTGATGGTGAATGTTGGTGTTTGATGGTGAATGTTGGTGTTTGATGGTGAATGTTGGTGTTTGATGGTGAATATTGGTGTTTGATGGTGAATGTTGGCGTTTGATGGTGAATGTTGGTGTTTGATGGTGAATGTTGGTGTTTGATGGTGAGTGTTGGTGTTTGATGGTGAGTGTTGGTGTTTGATGGTGAATGTTGGTGCTTGATGTTGAGTGTTGGTGTTTAATGGTGAATATTGGTGGATTATGTTGAGTGTTAGTGTTTGATGGAGAATGTTGGTGTATGATGGTGAATGTTGGCGTTTGATGGTGAATGTTGGTGTTTGATGGTGAGTGTTGGTGTTTGATGGTGAGTGTTGGTGTTTGAGGGTGAATGTTGGTGTTTGATGGAGAATGTTGGTGTTTGATGGTGAATGTTGGCGTTTGATGGTGAGTGTTGGTGTTTGATGGTTAGTGTTGGTGTTTGATGGTTAGTGTTGGTGCTTGATGGAGAATGTTGGTGTTTGATGGTGAATGTTGGTGTTTGATGGTTAGTGTTGGTGTTTGATGGTTAGTGTTGGTGCTTGATGGAGAATGTTGGTGTTTGATGGTGAGTGTTGGTGTTTGATGTTGAGTGTTAGTGTTTGATGGAGAATGTTGCTGTCTGATGGTGAGTGTTGGCGTTCGATGGTGAGTGTTGGTGTTTGATGTTGAGTGTTGGTGTTTGATGGTGAATGTTGGTGGTTGATGTTGAGTGCTGGTGGATGATGGTGAATGTTGGTGTTTGATGGTAAATGAATGATGGTGTCTAGTGTTGAATGTTGGTGTTTAATGTTGAATTCTGGTGTTTGATGGTGAATGCTGTTTTTTATGTTTTTGGTAGAAAATGTTGTATGATGAAGAAAATTAATTGCTGGTGTGTGATAGAGTATGTTGGTGCTTGATGAAAAAGGTTGCTGTTTGAGAACGTTTGTTTCTGATGTTGGACAATAATTACAGAAATATATAAACAATACTCATAAATCTAGCAAAAACGCACATACTATAATACACTTAAGTATATATATATATATATATATATATATATATATATATATATATATATATATATATATATATATATATATATATATATAAATATATAATTTATATATACATATATATATATATATATATATATATATATATATATATATATATATATATATATATGCTCAAAAAAAAAAAAGGGAACACTTAAACAGCACAATGTAACTCCAAGTGTTCCCTTTATTTTTTTGAGCAGTATATATATATACACAGTATAATAAACAAATGTATTGGAAATCATTACAAAATTGTATTCAAATATCTGGAAAATATTCAGATATTCAGCGAAAACACTACAGGAGACTTTCCTATCTTTTAATGAGGAGAGAAATTCCATTTCCACTGTTTCTGCCTAATTATCACAGCTGCGGTGCGTTTCCAGTTGACATTTTAGCTCTCAGCTTCATAAAAAATACATGGAGAGGAGAGAGAGAGAGAGAGAGTCAGTTTGGTTAACAGAAGAAGAAAGGGAAGAAATGAAGAAGAAAATCAACAAAAAACATTTCTCATATCTCTAGCCTGATCTGACTGTCCTTGATGTGAAGAGATGACGTGAGAGCACAACAGAACCAAACAGTTGCAAGGCACTAAGAGAACTGTAGTGGGTTTATTATTTGAATAAAAATGTTCAGACTGTGAAACCAGTGTCCGTCTCTCATGATTATTGTCCAGATAAAAAAAAAAAACCATCTAAGCAACACTTCCAAACGGGTCAAGCGTTGCGTCATCACCACTGACCTCTAATGTGGAGACTAAGAAAATAAAAACACTGCTTTTTCTTAACGTGACCCGCAGCCAACACTCTCACACGTTTACATGCGGCATAATAATCCGTTCAAACGAGCTCAATCGCTATAGCAAGCATTTACGTGTGAGCCCGATCCAAATGAAATCTTATATCTGATCAAAGGAGGTTTTAACACTTTTAATAATCTATTAAATAGAAGAATGTTAGCTGTGAATACCTTTTTTGTTATTTTATGTTATTTCCATCAACTAGCGCATCCCTGTTGAGTGACTTTACTGCACTCGTGAAATGTTTCTTCTTGCTGCGCTTTTAAAACTCACACTTTGCTCACCTTTTTCTGAGAAGAAAAAATAGCTTAAAACTCATTAAAAACACAAGATGTGCGATTACAAAGCTGAAAGCGTCGACCGAAGTCACCCGCTCACATCGATACGGTAGCATCGACGTTAAGGATTAGCATACATTTAAACAGTGCGTTCAGAATCCGCAGTCACAAGTCCTTCCTTCCAAATGGTGTAAATCTGCGATCGTTTGCAACACAGCCTGTGTAAGACACAGCTTTCTCGTTATCTAGTTAGTTAGCACGGCACATTTTTGCTTAGCGGATTAGCTAGTCTGCTAAATAGTTCACAATTACACAGGTGAAGTCCATCCCTCCATCCATTTCACATATCGTTTATCCTACACAGGGGGACACTTTGTGTAGGATAAACATCCCGACCCATCGCATGTGTTTGGACTGGAGGAAGAAACTGGAGTACCTGCAGGAAACTCCTGAAGCCCACACTGTTGGTCATATTAGAATACAGCTTCATCCGCCATTTTGTTTTGCTCACTCTTTGAGGTTCAACGTTATGTGGACTCATTTCTCCCATATCACCCCCCCCCACACACACACACACACACTCACCCCACACACACACACCAACAGGTCATCTGATAAGCTTTGCATGAACTGGTAAAGTAATGACGCAGACATTCAAGCAAGCAGTGAGGAGAGTCAGAGCGCTAAAAATGGCGACTCATTTTCTCATCTGTGATCTAACCATTATTGAACACTGCACAAGCTACACATTCGATTTAAATAAGAATAGGGAAGTTGAGTGAAAACACACACACACACACACACACACACACGGTTGAACTGCTTGTTCTTATTTTCATTATGTATTACCCCCTAACGTGCCACTGCATAAAAATCAATTTGAACATAATATCCATTTTCGGCCAGGTTTCTGCCCGACGACATAAGCAGTCCGTCTTTAAATCACAAGCGTTCAGTGAGAGAAGATTATGAGAGGGAGAAAATAGAAGGGGAGAGGAAAAAAAAGCGAATTACATCTTGTCGGCTCCCGGCAGGGAGTACAGACGGTATTTCTTTTAAAATAAGACACAGGAAAGACACGGTTATATTACATCTAGCGGTCACGATGAAAGGTTTTCTTGAACATTTCTGTTATTGTATACGAAGCATATGTACAATTTCAGACAAATACAGAGTGAGGGTTCTAATATTTGAAAACAGAAATGTGTAAAAACTAGTACAAGACGCGCATGATAAAAAAGATTTCACTACTTTTTTTTTACGTTGTGAGTTTTGATTCCACTGCTTGGCATTCGGGAGCAGTACTGACAGTACTGTAGGCAAGGAATGAAAGGTTTAAAATACATTTTTAACTCCTGTTCTGTGGTGGATTTGGATTATGCACACTATAAGAGGATGATCTTGGAGATGGAAACACCAGCTAGCTAAATTCAGCAGTGTTAATGAAAAGAAAATTCTTTGTATTTATGGGATATTTGTCATAGCCCATATATATGATATTTGTCATATATGTCATAGACTAACACTCACCATCAAACACCAACATTCTCCATCAAACACCATCATGCATCATCAAACACCAACACTCACCATCAAACACCAACATTCATCATCAAACACCAACATTCACCATCAAACACCAACATTCAACATCAAACACCAACATTCACCGTCAAACACCAGCATTCAACATCAAACACCAACATTCACCGTCAAACACCAACATTCACCATCAAACACCAACATTCAACATCAAACACCCAGATTCACCATCAAACACCAACATTCAACATCAAACACCCAGATTCACCATCAAACACCAACATTCAACATCAAACACCAACATTCACCATCAAACACCATCATGCATCATCAAACACCAACATTCACCATCAAACACCAACATTCAACATCAAACACCAACATTCACCATCAAACACCAACATTCACCATCAAACACCAACATTCACCATCAAACACCAACATTCACCATCAAACACCAACATTCACCATCAAACACCAACATTCACCATCAAACACCAACATTCAACATCAAACACCAACATTCACCATCAAACACCAACATTCAACATCAAACACCAACATTCTCTATCAAACACCAACATTCAACATCAAACACCAACATTCACCATCAAACACCAACATTCTCTATCAAACACCAACATTCACCATCAAACACCAACATTCACCATCAAACACCAACATTCACCATCAAACACCAACATTCAACATCAAACAACAACATTCACCATCAAACACCAACATTCTCTATCAAACACCATCATGCATCATCAAACACCAACATTCACCATCAAACACCAACATTCACCATCAAACACCAACATTCACCATCAAACACCAACATTCACCATCAAACACCAACACTCACCATCAAACACCAACATTCTCCATCAAACACCAACGTTCACCATCAAACACCAACATTCACCATCAAACACCAACATTCTCTATCAAACACCATCATGCATCATCAAACACCAACATTCACCATCAAACACCAACATTCACCATCAAACACCAACGTTCACCATCAAACACCAACATTCAACATCACACACCAACATTCACCATCAAACACCATCATGCATCATCAAACACCAACATTCACCATCAAACACCAACATTCTCCATCAAACACCAACATTCACCATCAAACACCAACATTCACCATCAAACACCAACGTTCACCATCAAACACCAACATTCAACATCAATTCAATTCAATTCAATTCAATTTTATTTGTATAGCGCTTTTTACAATAGTCATTGTCTCAAAGCAGCTTTACAGAAAGAAAAAACAGGTATGAACAGTCAGAAACATCTAAAGAGAGACAAACAGGAACAGATAAACAGAGACAAACAGGTAGAAAACAAATGGAATTTACCCCAACTGAGCAAGCCACTGAGTGGCGGCCGGCGGTGTGCAGGAAAAACTCCCTAAGATGTTTTTGAGGAAGAAACCTTGAGAGGAACCCGACTCAGAAGGGAAACCCATCCTCATCTGGGTAACACAGATTGTGAATGTAACACAGATATTGTGAAAATGAGAAGTATGTATGGCCTTAGGAGCAGCCGTAGTCCCAGCAGAAGATTTGGGCTCATCCAGAGGCAGAAGGGATCTGGATCTCCAATATCTCCATAAATTCGTGTGGGGCTCGGCAAAAAGAGAGAGAGGGAGAAAAACGATTAGGACTGTGAGGTAGTGCGATATAATCTAGTCAGGGTAAGCTTGAGTAAACAAATATGTTTTAAGCCTAGATTTAAACACTGAGACTGTGTCTGAGTCCCGAACACTAATAGGAAGACTGTTCCATAACTGTGGGGCTCTATAAGCGAAGGCTCTTCCCCCTGCAGTAGACTTCACTATTCTAGGTAATATCAAATAGCCTGCATCTTTTGATCTGAGTAGGCGTGGCGGATCATATAAAACCAGAAGGTCGCTTAGATATTGTGGTGCGAGACCGTGTAGTGCTTTATAGGTTATTAGAAGTATTTTAAACTTAATGCGAAATTTTACCGGGAGCCAATGCAGTGTGGATAAGATCGGGGTGATGTGATCATATCTTCTAGTTCTAGTAAGGACTCTAGCAGCTGCATTCTGGACTAACTGGAGTTTATTTATATTCCTACTTGAACATCCAGACAGTAAGGCATTACAGTAATCTAATGTAGAGGTGACGAATGCATGAACCAGTATTTCTGCATCATGTAGTGACAATATGTTTCTTATCTTAGAAATATTTCTTAGATGAAAGAACGCTATCCTAGTAATATTATCTACATGAGCATCAAATGATAGACTGGAGTCAATAATCACTCCGAGGTCTTTAACTGCTGTACATGATGAAACAGAAAGACCATCCAGAGTTACTGTGTAGTCAGGAAGATTACTTCTAGCTACACGTGGGCCTAATAAAAGTATTTTTGTTTTATCAGAATTAAGTAAAAGGAAGTTAGTTAACATCCAACATCTAATGTCATTTACACAATCCTCCACTTTACTAAGCTTCTGTCTGTCCTCTGGCTTCGCTGAAACATACAGCTGTGTATCATCAGCATAACAGTGGAAGCTAATTCCATGTTTACGAATAATTTGTCCTAGGGGTAACATATATAAGGTAAAAAGCAGCGGGCCTAAAACAGAACCCTGGGGAACTCCAAAAGTAACCTCAGTACGCATGGAGAAATCACCATTTATATCTACGAATTGATAACGATCGGTCAGATAAGACCTGAGCCAGGAGAGGACTGTTCCCTTAATGCCAACAACATTTTCTAATCTATCAAGGAGAATAGTGTGATCTATAGTATCAAAAGCTGCACTAAGGTCGAGTAACACAAGCAGCGAGACACAACCCTGATCAGAGGTCAGAAGAAGGTCATTTACTACTTTAACTAGTGCTGTCTCTGTGCTGTGATGAGGTCTAAATCCTGACTGATATATTTCATGAATGTTGTTCCTTTCTAAGTATGAGCATAACTGTTTTGCTACTACCTTTTCTAGAATCTTTGAGATGAAGGGGAGATTCGATATTGGTCTATAATTGGATAATTGAGACGGGTCAAGGTCAGGTTTTTTTATCAATGGTTTAATAACTGCTAATTTTAGAGATTTAGGGACATAGCCAGTGGTTAGGGAGGAATTTACTATATTTAAAAGTGACTTAATTACTCCTGGACAAATCTGTTTAAAAACACATCACACACCAACATTCACCATCAAACACCATCATGCATCATCAAACACCAACATTCACCATCAAACACCAACATTCTCCATCAAACACCATCATGCATCATCAAACACCAACATTCACCATCAAACACCAACATTCTCCATCAAACACCATCATGCATCATCAAACACCAACACTCACCATCAAACACCAACATTCATCATCAAACACCAACATTCACCATCAAACACCAACATTCACCATCAAACACCAACATTCTCCATCAAACACCATCATGCATCATCAAACACCAACACTCACCATCAAACACCAACATTCATCATCAAACACCAAGATTCACCATCAAACACCAACATTCAACATCAAACACCAACATTCACCGTCAAACACCAGCATTCAACATCAAACACCAACATTCACCGTCAAACACCAACATTCACCATCAAACACCAACATTCAACATCAAACACCCAGATTCACCATCAAACACCAACATTCAACATCAAACACCCAGATTCACCATCAAACACCAACATTCAACATCAAACACCAACATTCACCATCAAACACCATCATGCATCATCAAACACCAACATTCACCATCAAACACCAACATTCAACATCAAACACCAACATTCACCATCAAACACCAACATTCACCATCAAACACCAACATTCAACATCAAACAACAACATTCACCATCAAACACCAACATTCTCTATCAAACACCAACATTCACCATCAAACACCAACATTCACCATCAAACACCAACATTCAACATCAAACAACAACATTCACCATCAAACACCAACATTCTCTATCAAACACCAACATTCACCATCAAACACCAACATTCACCATCAAACACCAACATTCAACATCAAACACCAACATTCACCATCAAACACCAACATTCACCATCAAACACCAACATTCAACATCAAACAACAACATTCACCATCAAACACCAACATTCTCTATCAAACACCATCATGCATCATCAAACACCAACATTCACCATCAAACACCAACGTTCACCATCAAACACCAACATTCACCATCAAACACCAACATTCTCTATCAAACACCATCATGCATCATCAAACACCAACATTCACCATCAAACACCAACATTCACCATCAAACACCAACGTTCACCATCAAACACCAACATTCAACATCACACACCAACATTCACCATCAAACACCATCATGCATCATCAAACACCAACATTCACCATCAAACACCAACATTCTCCATCAAACACCAACACTCACCATCAAACACCAACATTCACCATCAAACACCAACATTCACCATCAAACACCAACATTCTCCATCAAACACCAACATTCACCATCAAACACCAACATTCACCATCAAACACCAAAGTTCACCATCAAACACCAACATTCAACATCACACACCAACATTCACCATCAAACACCATCATGCATCATCAAACACCAACATTCACCATCAAACACCAACATTCTCCATCAAACACCATCATGCATCATCAAACACCAACATTCACCATCAAACACCAACATTCAACATCAAACACCAACATTCACCATCAAACACCAACATTCACCATCAAACACCAACATTCAACATCAAACACCAACATTCACCATCAAACACCAACATTCAACATCAAACAACAACATTCACCATCAAACACCAACATTCTCTATCAAACACCAACATTCACCATCAAACACCAACAATCACCATCAAACACCAACATTCAACATCAAACACCAACATTCACCATCAAACACCAACATTCACCATCAAACACCAACATTCAACATCAAACAACAACATTCACCATCAAACACCAACATTCTCTATCAAACACCATCATGCATCATCAAACACCAACATTCACCATCAAACACCAACGTTCACCATCAAACACCAACATTCACCATCAAACACCAACATTCTCTATCAGACACCATCATGCATCATCAAACACCAACATTCACCATCAAACACCAACATTCACCATCAAACACCAACGTTCACCATCAAACACCAACATTCAACATCACACACCAACATTCACCATCAAACACCATCATGCATCATCAAACACCAACATTCACCATCAAACACCAACATTCTCCATCAAACACCAACACTCACCATCAAACACCAACATTCACCATCAAACACCAACATTCACCATCAAACACCAACATTCTCCATCAAACACCAACATTCACCATCAAACACCAACATTCACCATCAAACACCAACGTTCACCATCAAACACCAACATTCAACATCACACACCAACATTCACCATCAAACACCAACATTCTCCATCAAACACCAACATTCACCATCAAACACCAACATTCACCATCAAACACCAACGTTCACCATCAAACACCAACATTCAACATCACACACCAACATTCACCATCAAACACCATCATGCATCATCAAACACCAACATTCACCATCAAACACCAACATTCTCCATCAAACACCATCATGCATCATCAAACACCAACATTCACCATCAAACACCAACATTCAACATCAAACACCAACATTCAACATCAAACACCAACATTCACCATCAAACACCAACATTCAACATCAAACACCAACATTCACCATCAAGCATCATCAAACACCAACATTCACCATCAAACACCAAGATTCACCATCAAACACCAACATTCTCTATCAAACACCATCATGCATCATCAAACACCAACATTCTCCATCAAACACCAACATTCACCATCAAACACCAGCATTCACCATCAAACACCAACACTGTCTACAGTGTTTAATACCTTTAATACCTACTGTTCTACCTTCGTTTAATAGTACCATCACTTGCATACCATGCATATTGATACAGTAGATCTGCAGCACAGATCACAGACATAGAGATGTTCCATGGTTATTTTTAGACCATTTCAAAGGTTTAAATTAACACGTTTGAGGGTACTTGGAACCAGAACATCGTGATGAAACTGGTGAGCTGAAGAGGAGAAATTTGGCTCTCCGACTTTCAAAGACATGATCACACACTTTGAAGGACTCCCGTCCACACAACAATGAATTACGAATGCATCACGTCCCTGAAATCAGCCTACCTTGAAAAAGCAGCCAGACGGACTGACTGGCATCAGTAAGGCGACATCACTCCTTTCTAGCGAAATAATAAACAAGCAAATAAATAAATAAAAACGAGAAGAAAAGATGAATGGTATGACCTGGTATTTCATTTAGGACTGAAATGAAGCTTGACCTCATTTTGGCCCGGTGCTAAATTCAACACATCAGTCTTCATGCGGAAGGCCGTAAGCAACGCGATTAAAAGCCACTGAAGCAGAAAGCAGACGCTCGTGGATTTATATGATGGATATTTGTGTGCGCTGTGCTACATGCTGGAATTTAGGTCTAGTTAGTATTGGTGTTGGAAAGTCAGCCATTTTAAGAAATGTCTCAAATGCTTAAACACAATTCGTTGTTTTTTGAGATTTATATAAACTGTGTGAATTACCCATAATGCACTGTGTGCATACAACTTTAACATTAAAATGTAATGAGATAAACCCATTAACACTAGCTACATTGCGTGTAAGTGGTAAAAATGTATGTGCACACTGTTGCTAGGCAACTGAGAAACTGACCACGCATTCAAGTCCTCCTGGGAAGTTCGTATCTATGAGCACGTTCGAGTCATTTTGATCGGAGCGAGATGGCTTGTATACCTTCTCTTAATTAACTACAAACAATACAGCAGGGTTTTTTTTTTTAAGTCTACTTCTAGAAAATGCACATCAGGTGGGTTTAGCTTTTTTATTATGTGTTTAAGAAGTCGCCGTTCGCTTTATCGGTACATATTATATCGTAATTGTACAATGCTATCGTATTTTGTGCAGGAAATTAGCTTGTTATGTTGTAAATATAAAATAAGAAAGAAATAATCAATGAAATCAGCTTCTGAGGCGAGTAAACGTTAAATTTGAACAAATTTACCGTCAACTTCAAAAAACGCATCCACTGATTCCACCATGTTTTCACCTCCGCGCTCAAAGAAACTCCCGAGCTTCCCACTTGTAATTACGACTTTGTGTTGGCGTTCATGTGCATTCAACTCGTAAACACGATCTTTCCGACATGACTCGAACGCGCCATGAGCCTAAAGTACCTAATGAGGCCGATGAGTTCACTAGAAAGCGCATTTAGAGCTGTTAAGTCTTTTATAGAAACAATGGAAAAGCAGTGGGACGGTGTAAAACTGACAGGAATATCAACATTTCCCTCAGATTTGTTTTTTAAATGATTAAGAACAGACTCTAAAGTAATAAAATGATACTGTATTTACACTTAGCATCAATCGCTAAGTAATCATCCATGGGTTTAGCAGGTCTATACTGAGAAAGGTTAAGTTTATGTCACAGCTTGTGATTCTGAAGTACACTCATGGCTTTTGATATGAAATGGCTAATAAAAATAACCACAAACTCTTTTGTTTTTAATCAAAACTTGTGCTCGAACTTGTCTTGAACAACTATTAAAGAGGAAAATATTCTACAAAATTCAGGAAAGTACCTCCTAGAAAACAGTACACATGCATATGGTGCTTTTGTGCATTTAACACGGGACGGTTAACACAAAATACACTCGCCGTTCTTGTGGTAACGGTCATGTGAACACTGCTGCTAGGCAACTGGGAAACATGGAAATGAGCATTTTCTTTCATTTTGATATTCATTTTTAAAATCCTGTGGATTTTAATGCAGAAAAAGCAGTGAGGCACTAATAGCATGATCAAGTAACATGAATATCAACTTGATGTCATTTTCAGTCGAGCTAGCTAGCAGGTGGCTAGCTAAGTTATGATCTCTAGTTGTGTGAAATCGAAAGTCTGCATAGAAGTTAGTTTTTTGTCCGTGACTGACGTTTATGAGTTCTATGCCTGAGCTTTATTAATGGGGCTTGTTTTTTATTTACATCCATGACTAGTTTAAAGCCACTAGCATGCTCTATATCAAACTGGCACTTGTTTTATTACTACGGTCTAGAGGTCGATAACGATAACTATGTCATGCGGTACCTACCTGATTAGTGATTAATCAACCGATAGTTTTTTAAATTAATACAGAATGAAAACATAACACTCAAAAGTAAATAAATGCATCCAAACTGAACCCGAAAAGTAACACTCCAAATAAAAAATAAAAACAGAGACGTCCAAAATGAATCAAAGAACACTTCAAATAACACCACAAAATTTGTCAGTGATAGTTTGTTTTCACCTATAGAGGCCGCTCTTGTACCATGTAATTACAGCGTACACTTCTCAGCCACTCCCGCAAGGGACGCAACCAGGAAAAACTGGAGGCTACATTCTGCTACTTCACACCGGTGCGCGGATGTGTATGGTACCACTTGAAGTACCTGGAAATTCCACATGGGCGTTCGCTGTGGTTGGGGATACGGTTGCGCGATGTCCTTGGGACTGCAATTACCACATACAGTTTTACACTCAGGTCTCCTTTAGTGAACAGTGGACTAGTTCAACAAACAGACTTCACATAAACACCATAATGAACTTTCTTTTACTTTCACACTATCCGTCGTTACCCAGATGAAGACAGGTTCCCTTCTGAGTTCGGTTCCTCTCAAGGTTTCTTCCTCATATCATCTTAGGGAGTTTTATCTCACCACCATCACCACCAGCTCACTCAATAGGGATAAATTCACACACTTAACATCTCTATCCTCTGTTTATACGTTTCTGTAAAGCTGCTTTGAGACAATGTCCATTTTCAAGTGTATATATAATTGATTGATTGATTGATTTTGTTTTGATTTTGAATTGAATTGGACTATCAGTGTGGATAGTTACTCTAATACAGTCACCTTTCATGTAGTTATTTATAACATTGTACTGTATTCAACTCTAAGAGAAATACAGTGTGTGCTTTTTATATATAAAGCTCTTTAATATGGATTACTAACCTACTTCTAGTGTTAATACAATACTTTTGAATTCTTTAACTCCAGAATAACCTTTATAAAAAAGACTGAACTTTGGAAAACTGACTTAATCAGAGATTGATTTACAAAAATAAAATAACTGAAATTTGAAATGTTTCCGAATACAGAAGAAAAGAAAAAGGATCTTAATCTCAATAACATACTTTTTTTTTAAATAATTTATTTCTACATGGCCATGTTTACATTATATTAAAGTATTATACATTACAGTGATTTACATTATATTAAAGTATTATATTAATCATTAAAAAAAAGAATTGAGCTCTTACAGGACATTTCACTCGGGTCTAGGGTTAAAATATTTTTCAGCTTGTTCTGGGGGAAAAACACATTTTACAGCGTTGAACTGTTATACATTTTTTAATTATTAAAGGCTGATGAAACTGCGTGTATTCCGGAGGATAAACATAGTGAAATGTATTTTTCGAGTTCATTTACGTTTTCATTATTTAAAGCTGTTATTTAAAGCCGTCCCTGTCCCACTTATAACAGCCTGCCTTCTGCTGTTCATATTAAAGGAGCCGTTTGTAAAGTTTTGAGCCCTCCGCTGGCTGAGTGTAACGTTCATGTAAGGCTGTTATGTGCTCCTTTAACTATGCGTCTGCTAGATTTAAAGAAGAAGAAAAAAAAGACAAAACACCTGGTAAAGAGGAATAAATTTGATTAAAAGAGAAGGTGTGTGTGTGTGTGTGTGTGTGTGTGTGTGTGTGTGTGTCTCGAGCGTGTTGCGGAACAAGCACACACTCCTGAACCCAGCAGGCTTTTCCATGCGATATAAAACTTCATCTCCTTGGAGATTGAGGGCAGTAGGGAAGGGTCAAGAAAAAAATGTAGCTACATGCGTCCGTTTTGGCGAAAATTTACCAGCTGGTTTTTTTTTTTTTGGTGGGGGGGGGTTGTTCCCCAATGAAATGCTCAAAAAATATCTTGAGGCTTGTGTTAGAAAAGAGGTACAAGTGAAAAATTCAGGGTGTTCAGGGAGTTCAGGGGGTATATGTGTATATCCATCCGGTATATTGAATATATCATCTTATATTTCTAAATGCATTTATTTTTTAGATTTCATTATGTTTTATACATAAAACGACTCTAAATTAGATTTCTGTCTCTGTTGGTTTATTCACGGTAAGAAATTCATTCATATTTACAGTACATGAGTCATTTGCCAATTACATTCAAAGCGACATATAGAGTACTGTGTGGTGTGTGTGTGTGTGTGTGTGTGTGTACATTATCATTTCTTTTTAGTGTTTACCGGCGCTATGGAAATGAATCAATGTCTTTAAAGAGGAAGTAGTTTGCGATGGAAGTCTAAAAAAAAAAAAAAATATATATATATATATATATATATATATATATATATATATATATATATATATATATATATATATATAACACATCCTCATATAAGGACTGCTTAATTTATTTATTTCTTTTTCTTATTTACTTGACGTAAACCTCAGTGCTGCACTCTTGTATTCATTTTCATCCCACATTGCTGCTCGGTTCTTTATTCTGATTGGACACTAGGAAAGTCGTGATTAATTCTCTATAACAGCGACTCCGACAGTAGCGCAGGTTTTACGGTATATTAGCGACCTCGTTCTAATACGTTATCGTTTCCATAGCAACGGCATGTTCACAGCGACGTGTAAGGCACGTAAACGGATACAAAGGATGTGTGCGATCGTCGATACTTCATGAAGAGGTGTTTATGTAACGTTTATGGAAGGAGATTTCAGTGTCAGTGTAACCTATGTAACTAGAAATGGGTAAAAAGTACTGTATGGTGTTGTTCTAGAATGAATCAGAATCGCTGACAAGTCGCTGTTGTGTAAGCAAAATAAAGCGTTTAGTAACTCTGCTTCATCAGACACATTTCGAACCGAAGTGTACATTCTCCATCAACTTCACAGGGAAGTACAAACGTCGACCAGAGGTCAGCTGTTGTTCTCAAGAGTGTTCCTCTCCCAATCTTCTCCTGTAAGAGAGTCGCGAGATCGATTTTTTTTTTATTATTATTATTATTCCCGATTAAACAGGTAAACAAAACCAGCTGGCTCTCCGTCAGCCTTTCCCCCCCAACTTATTGATTTTCGGGACATGAGAAACATGAAACATGGACACGTCTTTTTTTCCACTTACGCTCTCTCTAATCGCCGGTTGCTAAAATTGCATTGTGGGTAGAGATTGCGTGTGACCTACAGAGCTGAAAGTGGCACACGCGCAGGAAAGCTTGAACACACAGAAAACCATTAACCTTTTCGTTCATTTATTTAAAAGGATGTGTACATGAAGGACGAGTCAAAGGGGGGGTGGGGGTGGGGGGGGTATACGAGCTGCTTATATACATGTGAAGGTGAGTGTTTATTGTCTGTGCTTTTCGTATATAGCATACAATCATGGCAATATCAGCTGCTTCATGACAAGTAAAAAAGGCATTTCAGAACATTTGAGGTAAAATCAGTCAATTTATTTGAAGTGGAAAAAAGTAATAAAGTGCTTTTTTTTTTTTTTTTTAAACGAGACAACAAAAAGGAGAAGCAACTTTACTTCAATATATAAAAAGCAATATATTCCAGCAAAAGTTCAATCATTTTCCCACCGAATCAAACTACTTAAAATCCGCCAGCTGTATCCACCTCCAGTGGATCTGAAACATCTACACACTTCTATTCAAATGGCTGGTTTTTGTGATGTAAAAAATTAAACTGAGATAAATCACTTCAGAACCTTTATAACTGGGAATATGGCAGCGTTCAGAATCAACCAATCACATTCGAACTCATGTTAAATACTACTTAAAATTAGTGTACACCTGCCATCGATTATAGTGACTGATTAAGCACAAATAAAGTCCAGCTGTTCCTGTAGGAGTTTCCTGATATCTCCTTGGTAACATACAGCTGGAAAAGTCATGGGCTGCAAAGAGCTTACAAAGCAGGTACGAAAGAAGATCAATCAGGAGAGGGTTACAAAAAATATTTCCAGGGCATTGGATATACCATAGAACACCGTATAATAATAATCAACAAGTGGGGAAAATATGGCACGACAGGGACACTGGTAAGAACAGGACGTCCTACCAAAAATGATGAGAAGATCAGGAGAAACTGGTCAGGGAGTGGCATTAAAAGACCTGCGGCAATTCCTGGTAAGTACTGATGCTCTCTACATGCGACAATAATCTGCTGAATTCTTCAAAGCTCTAGGCGATGGGGTAGGTTAGCAAGACGGAAGCCTTTTTTAACCAAAAAGTAAGTAAATAAATTTGTCCAATCTCCCAGAACCATGAGGAATAATGTGTTACGGTCTGATGAGACCAAAGTTGAACGTTTTGGCCGTAATACCAAAAGATACCACCAAAAGAACACCATCTCTACGGTGAAGCACGGTGGTGGTGGTATCACACTTTGGGGCTGTTTTTCTTCAGCTGGAACTGGGGCTTTAATCAGAGTGGAGGGGGAAATGAAGATCTCCAAATACCAGTCAGTTCTGGAGCAAAACCTTACGGCTTCCGCTAAAACACTTCAGGCGAAGAGGAATTTCATCTTTCAACACGACGACGACTCAAAGCAAGACCTCCAGATCAACAAGGGAATGGCTTCAGAAAAACAAGTTCAGGGTTTAGGAACGGCCCGGCCAGAGTCCAGACCTAAATCCAATCAAAGATCTGTGTGGTGACCTGAAGAGGGCTGTGCACAGGAGATTCCCAGCCAATCTGACAGAGTTAGAACGCTTTCACAAGGAAGAACGGCAAAATATCGCTGAGTCAAGATGTGACTCTTACCCACAAAGATCGAACGCTGTGATCAAATCTAAAGCTGCTTCAACTGAGGATTAGTTTAGGGGTGTGCAAACTTATACAACCAGATTATTGTAGATTTTTATTCTTTTTTTAAATGATTCTTACAATGGTTTGTGGCTTTTTATACCCACTGTACTTTCACTGCATCCGTACTGTTCAAAGCCTCCGACTATCGCTCGGTAAATCTTATTAGCATAGCGGTGCTGTGGAGAGTTGTTTTCCAGGACTAGCCGGCTAATGCTAAGGCATTGTTTGCTTTTAAACTCTCAATCCATTGATCGCTCGCAAGTGGCATCAGAATGCACAGAAATCTGTAAGGAAGTGGGTGATGTCTGTGTAGAGGTTGTGTAGACATTGTGTAGATGTTGTGTAGACGTCGTGTAGACGTCGTGTAGACGTTTTTGCCGATGGAAGTCACACCGCTATGTAGCTGACACCTGCACCGAGTGTGATGTTGACTTCTGTCGTTCTACACCGCTGTGTCTTTCACTTTCACACACCTTTCGTACCTCCATCCTGCCTTTTACACACAAACTGTATTACTGCACACGACATGTGATCACGCACACACACACACACACACACTTAACCATATGTTTCTGCTCTGCCTGTTTTTTATTCACCTTGATAGACACGAGACAAGATAATAACATATCATCACCTTAACATCTCTTTCTTCCTGTCCTTGTGTCTCCCTTCATATTCCTTTTCTCTCTCTCTCTCCATCTGTCTCTCTGTCCTCCACCACTCACTTTCTGTCTCACCCTTTACGTAGACATTTCTTTTCTCTCTCTCTCTCTCTCTCTCTCTCTCTCTCTCTCGAAATCTCTTTTTTGTCTTATCTCTTTCTGCCGCCATTTCCCCCTCCTTCACTCTTTTCCTTTTCCTCCTCTTTCTAACTCTCCCTTCTCTTTTTGTCACTCTTTCTCCACTCTTCTCTTTCCCTTCCTTTCTCTTCTCTCTCTCTCTCATCCTCTATTTCTTCTGTCTGTTTTTTTGTCCTCTATGACCCTGCATCTCTTTCTGGTTCTCTTCCTCGTTCATCCTTTCTTTATCTCGCTTTCTGTGTCTCTGTTACTCTCTTCCTCTTTCCTTTTCTCTCTATCTCCATAACTCAATATCCTTTTCTCTTTCTCTTCATCCCTCCCTCAAGGAAGACACCCTTCTTCTTCTCCATCATGTCTTTCTCTCTCCCTGTTTCTTCAGTTTCTTCGCCCTTCCTTTTTTCTTCCGTCTCTGCCTCTCCTTATCCCCGCTTTCCATTTCTTTCTCTCTATCTCTCTTTTTATTTTCTATTTTGTCCCCTAACCTCCCCTTTCTCTCTCGGCACCTCTGTCACACTTTCAGTCGATCTCACACTGTTTCTTTCCTGCTCTCCCTCTGTCTCCTTCTAGTCTTCTATCTCTGTCTTCCTGATTTTAATTTCTCTCTCTCGCTCTTTCCCTCTTTCTCTCTGGAATACACTGTAGTTTCACTTGGAGCTTAAATTTGATTTTTAAACAACGCTCCGTATTAAAAAGTCAGCGTGAAGTTATTATCCGCATAAATTCCATCTTGCGTTTACTTACGGAAGATTTTGGGTGAGACAGACATCCTTTTTTCTTTTTTCTTTTTTAAACAAAGTAAACATCAAACTTTTTTTTAGGGTAAAGAACAACTTTTCTAAATTAGATTGCAATTTTTTTCCCCCATCAAACCATTTCTTCATTTGATGTTTCCCAGGTGAGTTAGAGCATTTCTACACTGAAAGATTCACATTAATGGCTTTTATTTGATTTTTTTTTTTCTGAGAGAGCCAGGACGTTTTCTAAGGCAAATGTCATCTCGTACTTTTTTTTTTTTTTTTTTCTCCGTGTGAAGTTTTTGGATTGAGAAACAGATGCACTTATCATTTGAGTCACGCAGAATCGAGGCCTGTAGACTTTCATCACAACACAGAGTGGTCTTTAGAGGACAGTAAGAACAGCTTTAGTGCAATCCTCTCATTATAAACTGCACTTCATCTTTATTTATCCTACTTTTTGTTGCGCTCTCTCTCTCTCTCTCTCTCTCTCTCTCTCTCGTATTTTGCAGAGCTTCTCTAGAATGGCTTTTGAGTAGCTGACCTTTAGGAGAGGCTTTTTGATTTCATGTCTATATGATGGAGAAAACGTCCATTAGAGCTCTCTCTCTCTCTCTCTCTCTCTATTGAGGGACCACGTGAAAATGCGGCCCGTTGTGTTTCCTCCGTGCCTCTAGGGCTGATAAGCTTTCAGAAATAAACGCACACTCGCAGCAGAGTGCGGAAAATTTCAGTAGAACCGCCCACACGACTAACGTCCACGAGAGAAAGAACGAAAAATACCGTAAAATGGCTTTCACTCTGCAGACGGATGAGGTTTAAGATGTCATTAAGTTGACATTCGCAATGGAATTAAATCAGTGTGTAAAAATCTGCTAAAGTTTTAGTCATGCCATAAATAATCATCGGCAGAAAAAAATTAAATTCCCGACTTTTTAAAAAATTATTTTTGCCATTATTTTTGTTTGATCTTTATTTTGCAGTTGATACTAAGTCTAACAGCTGTAAATAAAACTAAAAACCTTCGTATTAAAACACCGATGGTGGATTTAAGCTTTTGTAATACTGACCAGAAGGTGTGAATTCAGATCTTTGAGAGAAACTGATAAGGTGTCGCTCAGGACATCGTAGTTGATGATATTGGATATGAGTTATTATACTAGATTAAAGAGCTAGCAAGATGTCTATACACCTCGTATATGCAGCACAATCATCAGGACTATACTGAGAAAACTATCATGACTTACCCAGTTTGGAACCACAGTTTGATTTGCATCTATCAGCCTGGGTATGAATTCATCGCTGTTATGACGGCTGCGTTCACGCTCCTTAGGTTACTAACGCAAATTTCATGGATTCACAATTCAGAATATGTACGTATAATGTTGATTTCTGACAGGAAGAAATTCTGTGTCTGGGTGGACAAGTCGGTGTCCGTCTCATACGATGATCTCGTAACAACCGGCACATGTCATGGTCTGGGATATATTAGACAGTAAGCAAACAGTTGGTCGAGGGATTAGAGTGAAGAGTGACTGAGTGACTCGGACAAGGGGGAAATCATTATAGCCGGAGCACCTCCAAAATAGCGATGCTTACGGGGTGCTCCCGGTCAGCACTGAGTACAATGGTACGGGAAGGGATCTGGTCGAAACTGACAGAAGGGCTACTGTGGCACATGTCACAGAATCTTTTAATGATGGGTACAGGATGTGCAACAACACAGAGTGCTCTTAAGGTACAGGGTTTGGAATTATGCCAAAGTAAAATCATGAAAATTGTGTTGATGTCCAAATACTTATGGACCGGACTATATATACATATACACAGTGCCGGTCAAATGTTTGTGGACACTCGACTGAAATGTTTCTCGTGATCTTAAAAAGCTTTTGATCTGTAGTGTGTGATTAAATGTTTGAAATCGGGGTTGTAGACAAAAATATAATTGTGCCGACGTGTTCGTTTCTTTCATTAGAAAACGAACATTTTATTCACAAAAATATATTTTTTAAACGGACGACTCGGAGCGAGATATTCCGAAAAGCGGCCGATAAGAATCCGGCGTCGGTGGGAACTCCTTTAATACTGTTTAAAAAGCATCTCAGGGAAATTCCTCAAGAAATCGGTCGAGAAAACGCCAAGAATACATTTCTGGAAATTATAGACTAAAAAAATAAAGCGCATCATTTTTGAAGATGCTAAAATACTAAATTATTTTGATTTATTTGAGATTTTTTATCACAACATAATTCCCATATTTCCATTTGTGTTACTCCAGAGTTTTGATGACTTTATTACTGTGATTCTAAAATTTGGGAAAATATATATATATATATACACACACACACACACACATTGATTATTGTTATAGGAAATGCTTCGAAAAATTCCGCTTAGCACAATATGACTGTGATTTTGAGCACATGCGCTTATTATTTTCTACTTTCCTCGTGCTGTGTCACACTGAGAACAATCCGTTTGTGCTTATATTGGAGAACAAAAAAAAAAAAAAACCCATTTCAGAAATAGCTGGAAGCCCCGTTTGATTTGAAGCTAAAACCGAACGAGGCAGTTTAAGCCTCCAGGTTTCCCTGAAGTCTGTGTGAGCTTATAATAGCAACATAGAACTTTCTAGCCGTGTCGTACTCGCCAGGATCATTTCTGTTTTTTAAATATGGATGCGTGTTATTATCTATCTATAGGCTTTATTCATTTATTATCTACTGAATCTTTTGGAGATCATTTTAAAAGGCTCATATCAAGAAATTCAGATTAAAATAATAGTTCGGGGGGAAGATTAGCATTAAATTAACCTTTTCAATTAAGGTTGAAAAGGTACTGAGAAATTATACTCCAGTGAAAGTATAGATCCTGTGTCAAAATCGATGAACTGGTGAAATTTAGTTAATGAATTTTAGTACTTATCTAAAACTGCTAGAATTTCCATTTCTAAGCAACTGTGTGGTTTTTCCTGAAAACATCCCTCGAGATGCATGACTAACCCTACCTAATTTGCTAATGAGCTAATCCGAAATAAAATATCTTATAAACAATAAATATTTACCGTGAGCCAGAATTTGACTTGCTGCCTGGCCAATTACGTTACTACAGAATCGATGCTAGTCTAACCTGGTGCTAGCAAAACAAACACACTAGCCTAAACAACATTAGCAAATTAGCAAAACTTTCCTCGACGTGCCTTTTTCAATTTAGACTGAGTTCATGCCTTCTAAAGAGGTAAAGGAGACTATCCAGGGACGATCCAGGTTCAAACGCACATGGATAGCTATAATGCTAATTCCATTGTGTAGGACAAGAAGGTTACAGCAGATGACAAAATTATCATTTTTTTTCAATATTGCTGAATTTGATTAGAGACAAAATTCAGCCCATTTGATTGAAATATAGCATCATTGACTGGATGAGAGCAGAAGAGACTTTTGTGGTCGGTAAGGAGTAGTTCGAAGGACTAAAAACAAATATAAGGAGTAAAAAATAAGTTGATTTTTGTTCCCAAGAGCTGTAATTAACAGTACACATAATTTCAGTTATATCATCATCTTCTAAAGTTCAGCCTCAGCCACGCCTCTTTCCTGATGTTGCTGGAGAGGGACACCATGCATGTCTTTGGACTGGGGGAGGAAGCCCCTACCAGCACGGGGAGAACATGCAAACTCCGCACACACAGGGACACGGTGGGAATCAAACCCCAGACCCTGGAGGTGTGAGACGAACGTGTTAACCACTAAGCCCCCATTACAGCTTAGTGAAATTCTTTTTTCACGTATCCCAGCTGGTTAGGAACTTCGGGTCAGAGCGCAGTGTTGGCCATGATACAGCGCCCCCTGGAGTAGACAGGGGTAGAGAGTTGCTCAAGGGCCCGACAGTTTAGCCACCACTGCCCATGTTTTGTCCATGTCTAAAGATAACAGTGTGTCATGCAGCACCAGAAACGACATCAATATCGAGTGCGTTAGAGACATGAACCCATTAGCACATGCGTCTCTTCCTTGTTATTAGCCTCGTGGTTCCAATACAACAAAACGTAAACACTAAACATGTCTGCTCGTATACATTTAGCACGAAGGGGAACGTTGTTTGCATTTTCTTTTTTGTGAAACTGTTCTGTTAAGATGTTTTTCTTCCCAGTGAAGTGCTATTAACTCTGTCATTTTCCATTATCAAACGCTCCAGTGGCTTAAAGCACAAGTCATGTGCGCGGTGATCTCACACACCGTGACGACGTGTAAATGTCAAATTCACACTGCATCTAAACAGCATCATTTAGTGAGTCGTTTAGTGAACAAAAAAGGGAAAAGAACAACTTGTAAGACAGATGCGATCTATCTTTATGTCTCATTTTATGCTGAAATATTCTGAAAACTTCCTCGATCTCTCTTTTTCAGGAATAAAACACGCTGCGTCAGGAAACTAATCAACATCGGGGTGGTGTAATAAAGCAGACTTACAGTTCCAACCCTGACGTTGATCCATTTTCTAGAACAGCACGTCTAGACGTGTTTTATTCCTCTTATACCACAGCACATTGACAGCAAATACAATTGGACGATGTCATTCTACACTTTTTGTGCATTTATAGTTACATTTAATGTTGTGAAATGCTCAAAGTTCATTTAATGTTGTGAAATGCTCAAAGGCGATACCGTGGTCCGAATTTCACGCTTATTGGACACGATAGCGGAATCACGTTACTACAGTGATGCTCTGTGTTGTTATTTTCGCAGAAACATGTCCAGCGTTGCCCTGTTGGTGGTGCTAGAGCACTTGAGGTGCATATACCAAAATTGCTGTGAAGTTAGCTGAGACAGTCCTCTATTGCTGCACCAAAGTTCATAATGAGCATATGAAGCATTTTATGACTTGCTGCTATAGACTACCATGTTGAAGAATCAGAATATTAATAATAATAAGAAGAAGAAATATAAAATGACGGGAGGGAGCAGTCACACTTTCGGTGCTTGGACCCCTAAAAAACAGACAAAAAAAGACCATCATTGAGCTAGATCCTGGCCTGAAAACAAATATTTTTCTCTCGAAATGTCTTCCTTAAAGGTCATCTTCTCGTAACGATACAGGGCAAGTAATGTTTTTCCCTGCCTTTTAACCACTTTACAATTGTCTTTTAGACAGGAAACACAGCCAGTCAGAAGAATAAAGGCACTTTACTGAATAAAACACAGCCACGTATCAGTCGCTATCAGTTCCTGAGTCTCACTGTGACAGAAGATGGGCTATTTTTCCCTCCTGCTGTTTGATGAAATGTATACTATGGTGACAAATTGGATTTGTGTTTACGGGCTGGACCGAGGCTCTGCTCCTCATCTGTATTCCTCTCAGGACAGATCGATAAAGCAAAGCACATTGTGTGTGACAGTAAGAACCCGAGCGAAAAAAAAGCAGACTCTCTTGTATTTGCCGCTTGTATGGTTTCTTTAGGTTGGTGATTAATCAGCGGAGCCGCCACTTCACCAGACCCTCTGTGTGTGTGTGTGTGTGTGTGTGTGTGTGTGTGTACTGAAAAAAACATACTCGAGTGAGATTTACTCAAGAACATCAAGGTAACAATTTCCACATTATAAAGCCTTAGTACAGTTTGAATGGCACCAAGGATTATTCTTATTAAAAAGTAAAGTATGTAAATTTAACTAGCAGTTTCCTTCCTTTCTTTTTTTTTTATAAGTAAATTTTGATTTAAAAAAAAAAGTTTTTGTTAAATTGTACAAATAAAACAAGCAGATCAGACTTTTATTCCTGTGTTTAAAGAAACACAAAGAAGGTGAACCCCAAGAAAACTTGACTGAAACGTGTGACCTTTCAAAGCATGTCATAATACAAGACAGCTTAAATCGGTTGAAAGAAATATGAATATGCAAATCCGGTTCAAAAGCCACACCCCAGATTTAATATGCAATCGGTTCGAGTAAACATTACTTCTTCTCTTTTCTCTAGTTTTGTGAGCACACGCAAAACAATATTAAATTCAACCCAGCAAAGTACGGAAAATATACACTTTGGGTTTGAACTGCATATTTACATGAATACGGAATTTAAAGCTGTTATGTATTCCTAATCATTTTCTTCATATTATTCATATGTTTTTATATATATATATATATATATATATATATATATATATATATATATATATATATATATATATATATATATAAAATAGCTTTGTTTTTGTCTTTGTTTTTGCCGGTTGTGTCATCACACAGACTTAGCGCACGATTATAATAAATGTACAGGATGTAATTATAACAATAACAATACATAAAAATAATAATGCATAATAATAATAGTAACGTATTGCTAAAATGTACACAAATCCAATCTAGAGATACATGTAAAAGTAAATGGCATAGAATGGATCAGTCTCTCTCTCTCTCTCTCTCTCTCTCTCGATCTGACACACACACTCTAAATCAAAAGTGACACAGAGGAGAGTGTAAATTTTGCCTTCACTGCCATGGATACATCACTTTCGGTCTTCCTTAACGTTATTAAAATTGAACACCAAATTATCCACAGTTAGCATCACCATGGCAACAGCGCGTACATACGACCACGTGTTTCCTTCAGGCCACTCGTCGTTGACACTCAGTCATTAGGAACTTCATAACAGCATCAATTTCTTCATCACAGGAAGATTAATGTATGTTAAACTGCGGATCTCACTACCCAGTATCTACCAGCTCTGTTTCTCGGACTGTTCAGAACTACACACACACACACACACACACACACACACACGGGTGAAAAAGAGAACATGCTGAATGAGATGCTTGGAAACTCCACAGATCAAACGGATCAAAGAAAAGAGAAAAAAAATAGATCAGGGAGGAAGAGATGTGGGGGTGCCAATACTTTTGAAATAATTCTTTCATTAAATTTTTTTTTGTTTTTTCCCCCACAGCTTAATACATTCTTTAATGTAACTTCTTAATATGTTTTATTTGTCTGACTTTTTGTTTTTGTTTCTATACCTAATGAAAGATTCAGGTTTTTATCCATGATCATGTTTAAAAAGGACTCAGCTCTTACTTCGATCATATTTTATACACCAACAGGCGCTAACTACCGAGCTTGCCATCTATTACTTCCATTATATTTGATTTATTGATATGCGCTAACTACCAAGCTAGCTATGAACTAGCTATCTACTTCAATGCTAGCCCCCTGTTGTAGTGCTAGTTAGACTATTTCTTAGCAAGCTAACTAGCTTTAGTGAAGTTTTTCTCATTTGACATCCACTTAACGGCACGTGACCTTCAGTTCACATCATTTCAAATCGTCTCTGGACATGAGATTCCGTGTTCATGCTGCGCCAGTGGCTCATTAACTTTACACAAAGTTTGTTTGCAGCCTAGCTAACAGGCTAACCAGTGGTTCCGCGAGCTAGCACTCTGTAAAGACTCTCAAGAGAATGTTGTTAATGTTCCGTTTGTTTGTTGTTTATGACATAACATTACATCTGTCAACTGCCGACTGCCGTTTCTCAGTGCTAAAACCGACACGTTTCCTAAAATGGCCGACACGCCACTAGACCTGAATTTATCCCGTATTAAGCACTTTATTTCATTTTTCTGGTTCTCTGGATTCTTCCGACTTCCTAAAAACATTCCAGTAGGTGGATTAGCGACTCAAATTTGCCGCCTAGGTGTGAATGAGTGTGCGGAACGTGTGTGTTGGTGACCTGTCATGGAGTGGCGTCCCATCCAGGGTGTATTCCCACTCACACCTAATAATCCCGGGATCCTGACCAGGATAAAGCGCTTACTGAATACATGAATAATGTCATTTACATTACACGTGAATATGCAAATAAGCGTTTGTTCTGAAACATTCACACACAAAAAATCTGATTACTTTTGCATCCCAAGGAACAATATTATCAAGACTGGGTATTTTCCTGTAACGCCGTCAAAGTAATGACAATCTTGAGACACAGATCAAGTAGATTATAAAACTATACAGTTCATTTAATGAAGGGGAAAAACACTACGGGCCAATTTTGCTAACGCATATTAAGCGGACTCCCTGCCTGAACAGGGATTATCTGTGGAGAATCCCCCACCGATGGCGTAATTTACACCAACGCTGAGTTTAATGTGGCAGAGACCGCAGGCAGTTTGCTAAAAAAAAATTTTTGCTATGCATGATATTCTCACTCGGGGACACTATACTCATAAAATAAAATGTCTTATTCTTATTCTACACATTAGCCGTGTCGACAAATCTCCATTTTATTCATCCATCTTTGCTTTATTGCTTTATGTTAGCGCAAAACCTGTCCTAGCACTTGTTCTGGTTTTTTTCCCAAGCTGACTCTAAAATCAAAATTTTCTCTAAAATTCTAAAATTTTCCAACACTCTTCACAACAGTGTCACTAAAGTAATATGGTACGTTTTTTTTTTTTCCTTTTTAAACCGTATACCAAACGGCATCGGATTACTAATTCGTTAGCTAACCTACCACTGTAGCCTGATAGCTAGATAGCTAGCTTGTTATTATCCAGCAGAATAAAGTAACGGATTTGTGGGAATAATCAGCGTTATTCTGGTATCATTAACCGTCTACAAGCAGAACTTTGGGACAGTAAAACATTCATTGGATTATTTAATTCCAGGTTTTTTGTTTACCTTGTTTACCTAGCTAATATTTTTTGGATAGTATATTTAGTGTAGTTTAAGTTAATTAATTTTTTTTTTACAATAACTATAATAATTGTATACTGGAGCAGTGAGGAGACATAACTACACACTACCTGCTGTTCTTCTTCTTCTTTAGCAGAAGTAGTAGTAGTAATTTATCATTATGATTTATATATGTATAATTGTGTGGCTATTTCTCCCATTTCCTGTTTGCTATGTAGTCAGAAATACTCCAGAAAATCTTTTAACACGCAGATTTCTGTACACTACTTAACAGTCACCATCCATCCATCCATCTTCTACCGCTTAATCGTTCTTCAGGGTCGCGGGGAACCTGGAGCCTATCGCAGGAAGCATCGGGGTACACCCTGGACAGGGTGCCAGTCGATCACAGGGCACAATCACATACACACTCACACATACACTACGGGACTGGGGGAGGAAACCGGAGTAAAAACCCCACAGCAACAACAACAACAAAAAATCCATAACGCTAATCAACACACGGAATATAAATCTATATGTAATTAGGACTGATACGACTCTGTGTGTAATGTGCGTGAGGGAAGCGAGTGGAGGAAGTAGAAACGCGCCTGCACAGGACAGATAAAGCAGGAGGAAAATATAAACAGGCTGAGACGCCGGAGCTGTCAGGAGACGGAGGGGGAGAGTGAGAGAGTGAGAGAGTGAGAGAGAGAGAGAGAGAGTGAACTACAGAACTAAACTACAGAATCTAATCCCAGGTTTTAATGAAATAACACATTGAAGTCCCTTCATGAAGAGACTGTGAAGGACATCATCTCTCTGAGCCCATTGAGTTTGTGTGCGCATATCATTCTATTTAATATGTTTATTTTTCATATTAACACTAAATCTGAAAACAGTCATCGTTACAAACTCAGCTGTACGCGCTGACACAAACACAAACATAAACAGAAACTCGATTAAGTTTGTTGTAGGAGTAAAGCTAGATTGATATTTTTCCAGCAACAAGAGGCTAGGAGTAAATACTTCAGTGAGAAATCAAATAATGAATATTTTAATTAAATGAATCAACGACAGCATGATGCGATGAAGGGGAGTTACGGTTACCATAGCAAAGGTGATTATTTTTCAGTTTCGTGTTCCGCTTTTATCGGGTTATTAATAGATTTTTTTATTGATTGAATAAATACGTATACATTTTTTTTTTATAATAAAAAAAAATCGATTTGTGGTCACATTTAATGTCGTAAACACGTTTCCGGACAATTTGTTTACGCCGTGCGTCTGTCGTACAAGTCCCCGCGAATGAGCTGTTACTATAAAAATTATAACGTATAAACCTGAATTACTGTCAGAGCTGCGGTTATAGGAAATTAATCAACACTTTCTGACCAATCAGAATCCAGAATCCAGAATCCAGAAGCCGCCTAACAAGATTGATCATCTTATAGCTCTTCTATAATAATCTAACCCTAACCCTAGGGTTAAAAGAGTGCTACATGAGGAGTGATACATAAATTAGGGGTTAAAATAGTGATACATGAGGAGTGATACATACATTAGGGGTTAAAAGAGTGCTACATGAGGAGTGATACATAAATTAGGGGTTAAAATACTGATACATGAGGAGTGAAACATAAATTAGGGGTTAAAATAGTGATACATGAGGAGTGAGACATGAATCAGGGTTGAAATAGTGATACATAAGGAGTGATACATAAATTAGGGATTAAAAGAGTGCTACATGCGGAGTGATACATAAATTAGGGGTTAAAATAGTGATACATGAGGAGTGATACACAAAGGTTAAAATGGAGTAGAGCAGAGAACATATGGGGTTAAGAATGAGCGATACATGAGTTAGCAGTTAAAGTAGATAATGGTGATACAGGTTAAAAAAGTGATGATTGAGTTAAGAATATTGATACAGGTGAGTGATAAATTAATGAGTGAATAGTATGAGGAGTGAGACATGAATCAGGGTTGAAATAGTTATGCATGAGGGGGGTGTTAATCAGAGGACATAGAGTACATATTTTGGTTAAGGGTTAGAAAGGTGAGATATAAAGTAGGAAATATTCGAGGGGAGAATAAATTAGTGTTAGGGAAGAAAAAGAGTGAGACATGAATCAGGGTTAACATAATTCTTTTTAGTCCCATCATATAGCATCAGATTTTATCTGAGAAAAAAACTCTTCACATTTCACCCTTGGGCCACAGCTCACCGATTAACTTCGGGATTGATCATGTTGATCAGTCCTTTAGGAACGGTGGATGAAATGGAGGGGAAAAGGGCAAACAGGCACAATATAGATGCCCCATTTTCTCTCATCTCGGTCATTTAGCATGAAGGTCTTCAGTCTCCGTCTCAATAACGGACTTTTTCCCCCTTGTTCCAAACAATGAAAACAGGTTTTATTTCCATCGGAGCCATAAAAAGGCAAAATAGAGGCAATCGATCCCTGTGACACGAGAAAGCACTTCGCCTGTCCTTTTGACACGGCCGGGACAGAAAACGTTTCACCGTGCATTTGCTAAAAGCCTGTACGGAACGCTTCTCAATTTAAAAGGACGAGGTGTATCGGTGTATTTTTTTATCGCCAATGTCCGACACGATCGGCGTGACACCTGAAATGTTTTGGCATGATGGACGGGATGTATTTACAACCGAAGAACCCTTAAAGGTTCCAGCTAGGACCGGTCAGGAGTTTAAAATTTAGCTACACTAAAAAAAAAAAAAAAAAAAACATCTTCATGGCTTCTTTAGAGGTGTATTGGTTGATGAAGGGGTTCTTAGCTTCATAAAAGGGTTCTTACTTGGAACCCTTTCTGTTAAGGAAGTACTATTGTAGAACCTGTAAGAGTTAAGGGTTCTTTTTGGAGTTCTGGTTAGTTCCAGATCCAGATTAGTCACCATTCTGTGCTTTGAAAAAAAAAAGTGTTATTTGAAAAGGTTCCATCTAGGTCTCTGAGAGAACCCTTGGTTATTTTATGTAGTACCCAAAACCAGACAGATTTCCCGTTCAGAAAGGGTTTTAGGTGGAAAAAAAACAAAAACTAGAGAACCCTTGAGGAACCTGTTTGACTCTAAATTATGACTCATTATTTTCTACTTAAAGAACCTGGAACCTGTTGAGGAGTTGAACATTTAGTTACGTTGGTACTGGGTAGACTTTTAGAAACCTGTTTTAAAGGTTTATTAGAGAATTAAGAACTCAGGGTTCTTCGCTTCCTAAAAGGGTTCTTGCTTGGAAACTCTGATGACAGGGAAGCACTGTTGGAGGAATCTCCCAGTGGAAAAACCTGAAGAACTTTGAAGGATTCTTCCTAAATTTTCAAAAGGAGTGCATGGTTATGTGATGGAAATGGTTCCAGTTCCAGAGTAGTCATCATTCTGTACTACACCGATCAGCCAGAACATTAAAACCACCTGGGAAATACCGTGTAGGTCCTCCTCGTGCCACGAAAACACTTCCGACCCGTCGAGGCGTGGACTCCACAAGACCACTGAAGGTGTGCTGTGGTGTCACCAAGACGTTAGCAGCAGATCCTTGAAGTCCTGTAAGTTGTGATGTGGGGCCTCCGTGGATCACTTGTTTGTCCCACAGACGTTTCAAGATATTTTTTTTTTAGAAAGCTAAAGTCATTAACCACATGAAGAACCCTGGAGGAACCCGTTGTTCTTAAGAGTGAATCAGTAACCGTACCGGTCATTAGTTAATGAGTTTTAACTGTTGATTTTTTTTTTTAACACTACGGCTTTTTTTTTCCCAGCATGCTTTTAAAACATGGCTGGATGTTCAAGCTTGATGGATCCCTCCCGCGACTGTTATCTTCAAGGTCACCGCAGGTCGCCGGTTAGCGCCGAGACGAACGATCCGAGTGCTGCAGCACAACAATAATTGCCTTTCCTGACGGTTTTGTGTCATTATTGCTGGCTGAGTCATCACCTGAAAGCCAACGGATGCGGGAACCAAAAAAAAAAAAAAAAAAAAGGATCGGCGCTGTGTGGAAAGCGCTTCAAGGACAAACGCTTTCAGAACGCGACTCTACGGACTACAGAGCACAAAGCGAGGTCACTTTCAGCACCGCAGTCAGTGTCTCGTGGAGTGAAACGCGTCTGTGTGATGCGTTCCCACGCCTTCCTTCTGATTCACGCCGCTTTATTTCAACTCCGTCCGAACCTCGGAGCACAAACGCGAGTTATACTTTAAACCCACAGTCACAGATTTTACTCGCATTCATTTCCATGAAAGAAGAAAAACCCAGACGATTTTAGTGGATAATCACAAATCATCAACATTCAATATCAACAAAACACTTTAACTGTGGATCTGAAGTTAAATATACGCAATATTAACTTTCCACCAAGACTCGTCTCTGGTCTGGACGTCGTTTAAAGTCGCGCTCGCTCGAAATCCCGTCCGGTTATCATCCGTTTCCGTCCCGATGTGGTTTAGGACACAATTACTACATTTACATGCGCGCCGGTATTCCGAGTCATGTAAACGCCGTAATCCGATTAAGACGATATTCTGAATACGGACCCCTGGGAATTCCCGTGGCTGTTTTGATCGGAAATCCGTCGCGTGTAAACACCTCACTCGGAAAATCCACTGAAAGGAGGTACATGCACGCGCGTGCTCGGGCCGCAAGGAATCGTGGGTAGCGACGGCGACATCTCGAATCTCCTAGGAAATAAGGTCAGGAAAGGAAAACGCGCACGTGTGGATCGGCGTACTTACGACAACCACGTGTGCGGTAGAGGAATATTCTGATGCCTGTACGCATATAAACATCGTATTCGGAATATCGCAGCGATCCGAATATATACGGAATTTGACGTGCATGTAAACGTAGTCAGCGATACTTCCTAAGATCTTGGACAACCGGAATATACTCCCACCCCTCCCCTCAATTCTGGGATGACTCCACCCTCCACGCTCCGCCTCCCCCTCAAAAAAAGTTTACAATTTGACTTGAGATTTTTGTTGTTGGAAATTCAAAGCACTTTTATTCAAGAAAAACTCTTTATTGATTTAAAAACGAAATGTACTTTAACAGTGTGATCTGGAAGCAGGATATAAAGAATGCTAATATTTACAAAAACAAAACTGGGCGGGGCATCTTTATTTAATCGCTCGCTCAAATGTGAACCTAAAGAAAACAGTTGTGGAGTATTGCATACATTGGATTTATTTGATTTTTTGCTGAACTTATTCGTATTAAAACGCGCAATCAAAGCTGACCCGGGGGTAAAAATAACCCTCGTTGGTAAATTGATGTATTCGCGTGGGAAACCAGCTCCGTGTCGTATCCTCAGATACTCGTCTGTGATCGATCAGAGCTCAACTTATGTAAATGAATGTTCTATTCCTTACTGTATGCATTCTGGGAAATTCGTGTACGTATGAATCGTTTCCAAAAAAATAAAAATAATTCACAAAAACTGTACAAGAAAAATAGATACAAATATGAGAAGTGTTTTTCCCCTCCCCCTCCTCCTCCCTCTGATGAGCCTTTCGCACGGTCAGGAGAACGTGTTTGGACAGAAACATGATTGTGAATGAAGAATAAAGCATCGAGGAATTTTATAGACAGGCTCGAGGCTTTCAAACACACGGGCTAAGCGCACAGAGAGGGGTGAACTTTTTATTTCTCTTTAATTCTCAGGATGACGAGAAGAGTGAACGGAGGACGAGGAGGGAGGGCGTGTCTAAACCGCTGAACGGCGTCTGATGAGGAAGGCACCACGCTGGAGCTGACCTAAATAAATCCTCATCTTCGTACTGTCGCTGGTCTTCCTCACCCAGATCTGGAAGCAAAGCACGCGTAAAAGTTATTATTAAGAAAAGGACACGAATAAAACACTTGGAGGTCATGCTGTTGTAGGGGAAGAAAAAAAAAATCAACAGCGGGGTGGGGTGGTCTGTCGAGGCCTGGGAAAAGCGGAGCACTGAAGCCCATCGTCTTTCTACAGGTTTTATTCCCCCCTCTCTCTCTCTAATATAATAATTTATTAATCACGTATACGTTACAGCACAGGGAAATTCTTTTCTTCGCATACCCCAGCATGTCAGGATACATGCGCCGTGATACAGCGCCCCCTGGAGCAGAGAGGGTTAAAAGCCTTGCTCAAGGGCCCAACCGTGGCAGCGCTGGGGCTTGAACCCCCAGCCTTCTGATCAGTAACCCAGAGCCTTAACTACAACGTGTACTTTTTATCCACTTATTGTTGCATGTAAAACTGTGGAATGGCCATGAAGCAAGTTATCATTTATGGTATAGAAGCTATACGATTTGCTTCACATCTTGTCACGTCCTGAAATTATATACAAATACCCCGGAAGGACGCGGGAATCTGTACAAATACCCCGGAAGGACGCGGGAATCTGTACAAGCAACCCGGAAGATGTTTAAAATGTGATAAATATATATTTGTTTAGGCCCATCGGTTTAATTCTGGCTCAGAATGCATGTTTGTGTTTGGATGTGAATCATTTTATAGACACTCTGTGGGTCAAAGAATACATTATTATTATTATTATTATTTTAAACGTCAAACCTATAACATGACTTTTTAAATCAAGTTTAGAGATGGAATCTTCACCCCCCCATTTAATCTTATCTAAACTAGAAATGTCTATAATTATCTTCCGATATGTTAAAGTGCACAAATTTCTACACACACTCGACAAAAGGTGCGTCTCCCCCCCCCACGTCATGCTTCTGACCGATGAATGTAGGAGTATTACTTGTGCATTTTCAGCCCTACAATCATGTGCGGTAAGAAACCAACCCAAACGAACCGAAAAGTACCAAATCGGACTCCGATTCGGTTCCGACTCAGAAACCGGACTAATGCGCAAGCGTGGATGCAACCGAAGAGACATCGGGATCGCGTTTCTTTCACGCGCTGCAGTAGATTAGACCCGAGCGATTAGACGGAGATCGTTACGGCCAAAACGGACGGAGCGGTTTTTCACCTTCGATCCGTCTGTCTGAGGAAATCGTTATCTGGAAGAGCTGCTGATGTTACCTTCACACAAATCAGAGCAGGAAGGTGAACACAAACCTCGCTGGTTCCTACAGAACTGATGACGCAGCTGATCTTGGTGTTGTCCTTCGACTCCAGATAGATGGCCTGACTCTTGTGGTACCTGCGAAGAGACCCGAAAATGAACGAATAGGAAAATAAAGTCATCACTTTGCCGTTTGATCCTTCACACCGAACATCTCCGCTACACGGCTTTCACCGCACCGCGGATTCCTTTTTATTTACGTTATATAATCGAAGCATGTTTTGCCGCACGAAGCATCGTATTTATTTACTCACTGAAGCCGAGCTTTATTTGTTTATTTATTTATTTCCACCCACACAAACCCAAAAAAAGACAGCATTTCGCTATAAATAAAGAAATAAAAAAATAAATAATAAAATCGTTGACACTGTTTACACCCAAGATGTAAAGTTTCAGATGAAGAAATTAACCTCCTTCCATCAGAAACACATTAGTGCAACTAGCATCATTTTAAACCCATTCGATTCCCCCAAGACTGGGGCAATTAGGCTTAGTGCAGTAATTAAATAACTATAACTCAGGGCTGAATGTTAACTTTTTTTTTTTTTTTTTTTTTAAACAGCGAGTGAAGCGCTGGTGCTTAAAAAGTTGCGAGTCGTGTCGTTAAACTATAATTAAAAATGCTGTAGTTTCTGGTTATACGTTACACTTTGAGACGCGCTGTGGTAATAAATCCATCGCGATGCGACAAAGAAAAAAAAATATGTATCAAATCAAATAACATTTTTTAAAAAACAGTCAGTGCTATTAACATAAACAGTGATCTATTTAATCTTTTAAAACTTTTTTTTTTTTTAAATGAATTTCTTTCAATTTGACCCACACTTCTACTTCGTTTTGTTTATTTACTTATTCATATTATTATTTTGGAGCAATATGTACGAACACAGCGAATGTTATATGTAAACAGATGGCTAAACAGAAACAGCCTCTATGTAAACAGAAGGCTATGTTATGTAAAAAAAACAAAAAACAAATGCAGAAATTAAGAATTATTATTTCTTTTTTTCCCCATTATCATAATAGAAGTGCTGTAATACATATGCAGTGCAAAAAAAAAAAAAAAAACACTACATGTGTACGTATATCACATGGTGATGATCTGTGGCTCATGATGGGGGGTGTGTGGGATTTCTGAGGAGAGCTACCGCCACCTTGTGGTTCCTGTGAGAAGTACCGCACACAATGCTTCACTAAAAAAAAAGAAAGGCTCCAAACTATAAATATTGAAGATCTTTAACAAAACCTGGGGATTAATCTCTCATTTTTCAGCCTTTGCTTTTAAAACAGTCACATGATGCAGTGGTGCTTGTTTGGATTTGATTCTGAATCATCTAGAAGTTGCTTTGTTTTTTTTTTTCCCCTTCTCCGAATTTTTTAATTATTAATAAGTGCATAGTAAGGATGAATTAGGTGTTACATCGAAAACCAGGAAACTGCTCAACCATGACTTCCTGTTTCACAGGGGAATAAATATGAGGCAACACATAGACCAAATTCCCTTAGTCAGTCATAACAATGGGTAAGATCGAGGAATGTAGCTGTGATGTGCGGCAAAAGGTTGTTGAGCTTCACACAATGGGAAGGGTCTATAAGAAAATGCCCATTTCTACCATCGGGGCAATAATTAAGAAGTTCCAGTCAACTGGAAATGTCATGAATCGACGTGTGACTAGATCGTCTCAACGCACTGTAAAGAGGACGGGTCGAGTGGACAAAAAAACCGCCAAGGATCACTGCTGGAGAACTGCAGATGTTAGTCGTGTCTTGGGGTCAGAAAGTCTCCGAAACTATAAAGCTCATCTCTATATTTAGCTAGCTCGGTAAGATACTGTCTAGATTGAGCGTAGGTGTGCTGAGGCACATCTTGAACGTTACTGGCTGCTGTTTAAGTCGGTCAGGCAGTTCAAAACGACGTCACTCAGACTTCCTGTTTCAGAAGGAAATACATCGACAAACAGAAGCCATGTGAAAGGGATTTTAAACAAAGCAAAGTTTCCTAAAAGTTATGCGATTATATAGAGATGTAGTAATGCTCAACAGGCATTTCTACTTCCTGTCCTATTGGACATATCGTGCCCTATGTAGGGCCAGTATGGGATGTACCCTATGTAGTGAGTAAGTACAGTGAACTGGGACAGAACGGTAAATAGGATTCAACCTAACGGTGTGTTAAAGGCTTAAATCAGATCGATACGAATTCAAGACGGTGGAGCTAATGTGGAGAAGGCCCAAGGCATATGAAATGAAGTTGAAACATGTGACGTGACGGGATTTATTCATGCGGTTTTCCCGATTCGACTTGTTTAGCGCGCTTCCGAGGCGACGTAAACGTTACGGATCCGTTTCGATTCGGAGATCCACACGAGGAACAATGAAAAGCGATAAAAAAAGGTTAAAAAAATAAAATAAATAATAATAAAAATTACCATCTTTTATCGTAGTAGAGTTTTCCGTCTTCTATCCGAGCCTCGTAGCGCTGAGTGGGGCTTTCCATGGGCGTGGTCGGGAGGTGTTCAGGAGAAGACGGGGAAGCTGAACAGGAAAAAAAGAGAAGCAATTAAGAATATAATTAACTTTTAGCAAAACAAGAACACAAATAATGCTTTATAAAGTTGCGAAATGAGCAAATGTACCTGGTCTTTTCGGTGACTTGAGCTATTAGGAGAAGAAGCGGTGAAATGTAAACGTTACCATGAGCTGATGAAGTATTTTTTTATAATAATAATAATAATAATAATAATAATAGTAAGTAATTCTCAAACTATACTGACTGACCATTAAAAGGGTCACATCTTTGATGTTTTCATAATCCTTTTGTTAATTTTTTACTGAAACGAAATTATTTTCTTGAAAGAACAACCAATACGCTTGAGCTTTAACGTGGTGCCGTTACTTTAACTCACTGGAGTCATCAACCATCACTTTACTAGCTCCAGTTAAACCAGTGACACCTTTACCATTAAAGGTAGTGTATTTTTTTTTTCAAGCAGCCGTCTTAATCATACCCCTTCAGATCAAACGCTTTTTTAAGATCACGAGAAACGGTCCGGTCGGGTGTCCACAAACTTTTGACCGGGCGTCTGCACATGCGAATATTTCTTCTTATGGCTTTGTCTCGGACATGAAGCCGTAATAAAAGGTTTACCGCTTTAAGAACGCGTTTGTGGAACCTCACTTTGACCCCTAACATAATGGATGTAACTTTCCCACCCAACATCCAGTAATAGGAGGGTTAAAGGTCAGGAGTGTCACCATACCCTGAGAACACCACGTAAATCTCACGCTCGTTTGTGTTTGTGTCTCGCGTCACCTTGTTTAGTGTCCTCAGGTCCTCCAGTATTTGATCTTCCGTGAGTAAATAGTTCAGCTGAGGTGTGCGGAGTTAAGGATCCCGCTTCACGTCATTAAGAATGCGGTTCACCCTATACGCTAAACCTTCTCACGTATGAAAATGACTCTGAACGTTACTCGGAAAGTCATAAAGGATATCTGGAGCAGGTTTCCTGCGTTTGTCAGGAATGGGGACGGGATCGTTGGGTCGCCTCCTCAGCTTACGCGTCATGATGGGCTTCACCTCCATGGAATCTGATCAAAAGGAAAAAAACAAAACAAACAACCCTCAAATGTATTAAACCTACTGTGCCACACACGGACAGGCGTTTATACTTTACGCTAAATCTTGCCTCGGATATTCACCGATACGATGACCTGACATCACGGCGCTTCTCTCATTGGTTAGCTCACCTAGATAAGAATAAAAATCTCGATAACCAGAGTTAGCCTGTTAGTAAATAAAATCGTTAGGATGGGCTGTCGTTGGAGATTAGCTACATCTACATGTCTCCGCCGTCGATTTTAACTTCAAACGGAGGGGTCTGTACGTTTGCAGCTGCTAGAACGTAAGCGATAACGGGGACCAAATTGTTACGTGGACGTCACGCAACGTTAAACGCAACTATAAACAGACAGAAAGCTTCCGCAAAACTTTTCTAACCGCGACGTTATAGGAAAATGATCAACATCGGGGCGGCGGCGGTCATCGAGCCTGTTGTTGATTACTTTCCTGTAACAGCGCAACGCGGAGGTGATCCGCCGAGTCTGGGAATACTGGGACGTTTTATCGGGTGGTCGCTCGCAGAGACTAAAAACTCCGTAAAGCTCGGCGGTTCCGCCAATCGTGTACGCGTCTTAACCGACGAGCGATGCTTTCTCAGACCTCCCGTCAGCTCCATGGTTAACTTCTCGTTCTCGATCATCTTCTTCTTCTCCTCCAGCTCGGCGATTAAATTCTCCTTCAGCTCCACTTTCTTGTCGTCGAACTCCTTCACCGCCGCTTTCTTCTCTTTGATGTAGTTTCTCTCCACCTGCTCCGTCTGAACGCCACACAGAGAATTGACTCAGCAACGTGGGTATTTATTTATTTATTTTTCACACTGCAGTTACACTAGGTTTTAGAGTGTACTCGAAAATGATTCGAACTTACCTCAAGCTGGAGGAAGAGATCTATAATACCCGGGGGGGTGGGGGGATTTGGAAAGAACAAACAAACACAGCTTTCTTTTCATATTGGGTCTGAGAAATAAAGCTCATAAATCATCTCTGGGAGCGTTTTGACGTTTGTTTACCTGCGTTACGGAGTCTCTCTTTATACTGCTGATCAAGTTTCTTCATCCTCTTCTGATACTCCTGCAGAGTGCCTGAAACACACACACACACACACACACACACGTACTATTTTAATAAAGAAGAGAAAGTTAACTTCAATGTAATCTGACTTATGTGACGCTACTTTCTTTTATAGAACAGTTTAAGAAGTTGTTTAAAAACACTGGACGTATTATACAGAAGAGCGAATAAATAGACGCCGATTTGTCGAGCGTGTGAAACTAGCCGCTAGTCTGTAAGCTCCGTTAGCCGGCTGCTCGGCGTAACAAACTGATGCGGCTCTCATTAGGGGTGGGGCGAGACGGCAAAAATACCGCATCGCGTTATTTCAATACGGATACCTTTTAACAAAATGTAAGTGCGACTTCATAAACCGCAATTCTGACTTTATTGACCACAACTGTTCAGTTTACATCGCGCAGTTCTGACGTGTCCCCCGCACGCAGAGCGTCCTCTCGACTTTCGGCGAGTTACAAACGAACGCGCTGACAAAGCGCCACTCGTTCTCTGTAAATAGGCTAGATGCAGTAAGAACGACACTAAGCAGTTAGTCGAGACACGGAAAAACAGACGCCAGTGCACGATCGCTACCTGAAGTTAGTCACGTTTCAGGTCCTGCGTCGAGTGGGATGTCCCAGAAATAAATAAACAAATCGGAATTGCGAGGTGAGGAATTATGAGACACAAACTCGTAATTGCGGGAAGTAAAGTCAGAATTGTCATGTTGGCGAAGACTTCTTATTGGCCTGAGATTATATTACTTTAAACATGATTTCCGTTTCACGTCCATTAAATGTCCAACATGATTTGCTACATGGACATCTGGGACTGCACTCTTAGTCCAAATCCAAACTCTTAAGGGTTCTTCGGTTGTCTTTCTAGGTTTCTAGGTAGAACATCGTGACTGAATATTTAGACGTTGTGCACATTCCAAACCCATCACCTTCTTGGAGTTGTTGCAGCTGCCTTTTCAGTGACGCCAGCTTGTCTTGGTACATCCTGCAAGACAGAAAGAAATACGATAAAAACGTTTGTTTTAAAGCTCTCTCAGATCGGGTAGGGACTAGCGAGGACGTGAATAATAAATCCGAGCGATGTCGATCAGCCTGCAGGCGATTCATAAAAGTGCTCGAGCTTTTCGTTTTATCGGGGGTTAATAAATCACAAGCCGCCTTCAAACGCCATGAACTAACGATGCTGAACGGGCGGTTCTCAAAGAGTTCGTTAATCCGCGTTCGTTTCATTGTACTCGCCACTATTTATAAAAAAAAAAGATACGCAGTGATCACTTTAGCCTTTGTAGAAGTTTTAAGAATCTTTTTATCCTTGTCGTTTAGTGAGAAATCGTGATTCTAAGCTTGTTAATCTTTACGATTGAAGTGACAAAATCGTCAAGAGTTTTCGTTCTTTTTCGAATTTAGTGTCCGTCTGCCCTTCGGGTGTTCGGTGACTTTGAGAATGGGATACCAGACCCGGTATCGGTATCTGAGTCAGACGTACTGTACAGCGAGGTCAGGTTCTCTACTCACTGTTCTTTGAGTTCCACATAGTCGTCCTCGTTGTGTTTGGCCAGGTCCGTCTCGCTGGCGTCTTCGGTGTCTGAAACACAGAGTTCGGTTACCGTCAGACCCCAACTTTCCCCAACACTTAGTAAGACAAATCGAAGCTACCGTACCTCGTTTAACCAGAGCCAGATTTCCTCGACACGGCCGTTTCTACACCAGCACACTTTAAAATGATAATGATTCTTTATTGGTCACATATACAACAGAGCATGCCAGGAAGTTGGGGTCAGAGCACGGGGTCAGCCATGATACGGCGCCCCCTGGAGCAGAGAGGGTTAAGGGCCTTGCTCAAGGGCCCAACAGCGGCAGCTTGGCAGCGCTGGGGTTTGAACCCCCGAGCTTTTGATCAGTAACCCAGAGCCTTAACCGTCAACCCACCACTGCCCCCAAAAGACCCAGGAAGTGTTTCTTATTTTTTAAAATCTATTAAACGGACACGAGACAGAATTTCATTGGCTCGTATGGGACGACATGTTACATCTTTACATCCGGCGTTTACAAAAGCACCGACACTGGAGACTCCTTCCGTAAACGGTAAACAAACATCACCTTGCGTAGCGATCGCACCTTTGTTTGGTTCGTTTTTAACGCCGTCCGCTGTACGGGTCTCCGTGAACGAGCCGTCACTATAGAAACCAGACGCTTTTACGGAAAACCGTTCAGAAATCGCTTCGCCGTGACAACTCGGGAACGCCGCGCCTTAAAACAGCCTACTGTTACGTGCCCGACTTCTTCCGCTCTTCGATTTCTTTCTTTCGACGACGTCTCCATCCATCCATCCATCCATCCATCCATCTTCTACCGTTTACTCCTTCTTCAGGGTCACGAGGAACCTGGAGTCTATCCCAGGGAGCATGGGGTACAAGGTGGGGTTACACCCTGGACAGGGTCCATCGCGGGGCACAATAACATACACACTCACACACCCATTCACACACTATGGACACTTTAGACACGCCAATCAGCCTACCATGGATGTGTTTGGACTGGGGGAGGAAACCGGAGAAAACCCCCGCAGCATGGGGAGAACATGCAAACTCCGAACACACAGGGACACGGTGGGAATCGAACCCCCGACCCTGGAGGTGTGAGGCGAACGTGTTCAACGACTTCTCGTTGTTACTAAAATATAATAATAATAATAATATCAAACCACGTTCTCTCACACCATCGTTGGTATGTGTGATCAATCGGACATGATGAGTGCGTGCTATGTTATCGCGATACTTCACCACACTTAGTATCGGTATCACCGTCATTACAGCCGCTCTACACCAACACCGCGGTTTCAATTTACTCCAGCGAATAAAAATAAAACCTTGTCTTTTGTATGCTTAGTTCTTTATAATAAAATACCGATATTATATTTATTTTGAAATGTTCAGAAGAGGAAGCCGTCAGTGTTGAAGTTACTAGCAATGCTAATGCTAACTCTAAAAGAACGGTTGCTACGAGACTGTTCCTATGGAGGCTCGCGGCGTGAATGCGCGCTCGCTTTTGAAACCCTTTATACACGTTTGTTTCCTGCAGTATTGAGAGTAATAAACGTCGCGTACGCGGCTAGCGAGCTAAGCTCCGTGCGGCTCACCTTCTTCGGAGTCTCTGCCTCTGAAGCTCCGCTCATCGTCCTCGTCCACGCTGTCCAGCTCTTCTTCGTCGTTGTAATAGTCCACCATGGGTGACAGTAAAGTCGACGCCATTCGCGACTTCTAAAACATCGATGTGGATTAAATTAAAGTCGCTCAGCAAGACTGGTTTTTATGATTATTATTATTATTTTATTTCTTCTTCTTGTTGATGTCTCCCATTCAAAACAGCGCGTTTGCTTTTTTTTTTTTTTTTTTTTTTTTTTTTATCCTATCCGTATTCAGAAAAGCTGTCCGTCCTGCCTTCTGATTGGGTGAAGCATATACACGACGGCTGTTGAGCCAATCAGAAAGCAGGTAGCGCTCTAGGACGCGCCAGTCTTAATCTAGGAGGCGGGGTTTTTGTCTGAAGACGTGTGGGAAAATGTAATAACAAGCGGACCAGGAAGTCGCCATTTTGAGCAAGGCATGACGGGAGATTTAGTTTATGTGTTCAAACAAACGAAAAAAGCCTTAAATGAATAATGTAGTTAAGACACGTTGCGTGGCACATATGATCGTTAATATGAACGCTGCCTTTACATGTATATGAGTTCATCTATATACATTCATTAAAGTAAAAAAAAAAAGATCCATATAACACTTACAGCGTTGTGAAAATAAATACTGTATATGCAACAGGTGAAGAGAAGTGAGAAGAGTTTCCACTAGGTTACTGTGAATGCAAATGAAAAATTGTTACAGTTATGATAGAGGAGATCATCCATCCATCCATCCATCTTCTACCGCTTACTCCTTCTTCAGGGTCACGGGGAACCTGGAGCCCATCCCAGGGAGCACCGGGCACAAGGTGGGGTACACCCTGGACAGGTTGCCAGTCAGAGATCATTTAATTGATAATGTCAGGAAGGAAAAGAAGAACTTATTCGTTCATTTCCTCCGGGTTCTCCGGTTTCCTCCCCCAGTCCAAACACATGCATGGTAGGCTGATTGGCGTGTCTAAAGTGTCCGTAGTGTATGAATGGGTGTGTGAGTGTGTATGTGATTGTGTCCTGCGATGGACTGGCACCCTTTCCAGGGTGTACCTCGCCTTGTGCCCCATGCTCCCTGGGATAGACTCCAGGTTCCCCGTGACCCTGAAGAAGGAGTAAGCGGTAGAAGATGGGTGGATGGATGAACTGATTGCTGCTGGTAAACACGACCTTCTGCACTTCCTGTAGTCGTCAGCAGTGTCTATAAGTAATCAGAGAGAAGTCAAACAAATAACAATAAAACACACACACACACAGTTTTACAGTTTGTACCTTAACAGGACGATGCATCATGGGACACACACAATTCATAATATCTAATATTAACACAACATCTTGCTGGAAAAACAACAACAACATTCAAATGGTTTCCACTACACATACCATTACAAACCATTAGCTGTTAACCATTAAAACCATTACCATGTTTCCATTACGTAGTAGGACGTATTAACGTATTAAAGCTATAGGTCCTTAATGGTATCCACTAGACATAAATGCCACCAATAGAAGGCAACAAATTACCTGTAGAGACCCACAAAGACCATTAGAGTTCCCATTAAAACCAGTCGAATTCCCATTAAAACCATTACAAATCCTGTAAGGGTTTCTATTGTTTGTGTTGTTTACAGCAGTTTTAATGCTTTCGTTTTCATTAAAGCGTCACCGTGTGTCTTTACCTGAGTTCAAATAAACAAACGGACATCTTAGCCATGTACATGTGTATAAACACGGTTATGTCATCCTGTCGGTGTATTTCTTTATTATTCAGCACTTCCGAGTTTAGCCTGAAGGTGGCGCCCTCGCGCAAAGAATCCGTGCGCGTGTGTAAGTAAGACGCGCGCGCGCTCCGTCCGACACGAGCCCGCTGTCACTCCGGTTACCTTCACGCGCAGGTGCGATGGAAATTTGATGCGCGTCACTGAAGGCACGCGGCGTTCAACCGCAACACGGGTGCGTTAGTGCTTACTATAAAGGGATTACCGGAGCTGTGTGTGCGTGAGTGTGATGTAGTGTAGTGTAGTGTAGTATAGTATAGTGTGTGTGTGCGCGCGCGCGCAAGGCGAGGACGGTGGGGGCGGGTGGGAGAGAGCGCTTCTGAGACAGACCCGCGTCTGCACACCAAAACCGCATCGATGGAGAAGTTTACGGTCCCGACGGCGCGCACGAGAGTTTCGGGTTACCGCACAGCCTTTCTGCGTGATGCTGCTGCTGCGCGCGCGCGTGCGTGTGCGCGCGTGCCTGCGTGCGTGCGTGTCACTTCGCTGGATTTGTTGAACCTGTAGTTGGATTTGGATCCTACTGACAGGAGAAAACGTCAATCACTTATTTTGGTAAGGTCACCCAAGATGCATTATTATTATTATTATTTTTTATTATTATGATGATGATTATTGTTGTTGTTGTTGTTGTTGTTGTTGTTATTGTGTGTGTATCATATAAGCGTGCTGTTTTGTTTGTATCTCTGCGGCTCGGTTTGACGGGTTTACTATCAGCGTCATGTTCGAGTGGATCGGGGCTCGATGCGTTGGGTCTGGATTCACACTCACTCTCCACACAAGCGCTCAAGTAAACACTCGAGTAGACTTCTACACGTTGAACACTTCTGACGTGGTTTGTTTGTTTGTTTGTTTGTTTGTTTGTTTGTTTTGTTTTGTTTTGTTTTTCCTTTCCATCGATGAAGCCAGCGTATAAACTGACGGAAAAGGGAGATTTCTTCACACTCACTGAAGCGTATAAATAAAGTGTTTAAGGTGTGTTTCGGTTGCTGCTCTCATGTCATGGACAGCTCTAACACGAATGTGCTGCAGACAGACAGACAGACAGACAGACAGACGGGTAGATTGATTGACAACCCTTGTTGACGAATGGACAGATGGACAGACAAACTGATGGACGGATTGTTGGGCAAGGACTGACCTGCAAACAGATGGATAAATGGACAAACAGACAGACAGATCAACGAACAAACAGACTGATTGACAGACATGCAGACAGACGGATGGGAAGAAGAGAGAGAGATGGAGCTTGATGGATGGACAAGCGGAGAGACTGAAGGACTGACAGGTGTACCTATAGACAGGTGGACGGACCGACACATTGATTGATGGACATACAGGTGGATGGACAAAGAGAAAGACCGACAGGTGTGTACAGATGGATGGGCAGACAGATTGATAGATGGACTGAGAGAATGACTAGAAGACATGCCTACAGGTAAATTGATGGGTGGACAGACGGAGAGAGGGACAGACAAAAGGACTGATGGGTGTGCGTCGACACAGACAGGCGGAAGGATGGACAAACAGAAGGACTGACATGTGAATACAGATGGTGAAAAGACAGAGAGAGATGGAGACAGACAGACAGATGGATGGAAGGACAGGCGGAGGGACGTATGTAGAGACAGACCCTCAATCGGACGGATGGACAGATGGATGAATAGACACAAGGGCTGACAGAAGTATGTACTGTACAGATATATTTCTCCATTTCACAGTCTATCTATCTATCTGTCTCTCTCCGTCCATCCATCCATCCCTAGTGTAAAAGTTTGCACACCCTCACTTGAACATTAACCGTGAGCTCGGTGTGAACGTAATGAAGACGTTTCTTCAGCGTCTCACGTCACAAAAACACCCGGTTATTGTTCGTTATCGTATCGATAATGTAACACTAGACGCGACTGACTTTTTCGATCTATTTATTTATTGATTACGTTCTTTGTTAGTTTCTACGCGTATTTGTCTTCAGTCGCGTGTTTGTGTCTGTGTTTCTTCCGTCTCTGAATTTAATTTGTCGTTAATGTTCCCTCCAAACGCTGATATAATCCTCCTCCAGCTCTGTGAAAGGTCGATATGTTCTGTTGTATAGTTTGATCGTTTGAGCCTGTTTGAATTTAAATAAGACTAAACAAAGTAAACATGTAGACTTTTAGATCATCAGACACACTGTTCATGACATGAACATGGATTTAAGCCATAAGCCATGTATGTAATAGTATGTATACATACATGTTTATAGATGTGTGTATGTTTGTGTGTGTGTGTATATATATATATATATATATATACACATGAGTATATTATATATATATATATATATATATATATATATATATATATATATATATACACATGAGTATATTATATATATATATATATATATATATATGCATATACACACATGAGTATATTATATATGTGTATGTGTGTGTGTGTATATATATATATATATATATATATTTTTTTTTTATATATATATAATATATTCCCACCCAGAAACCAGGTTAGATGCCAACATTTATCTTTAACACTCTTTTAGGAAAAGATTTTTTTCCATGTAGGCTACACCAGCGCTCTTGCTCATGGAAGATCATCTAAGAATGAGTCACGTCTTGCAGAAATAGTGCCTTACATCCCACATTTTTCTACATTTTCCCAAGCAGAACAGCAAGGGAACAACATTGCTGATACTAACAAACACCCGACGAGTAACACGTCGTCATCAAACGTAACGCTAACGTATTTTGTCTCGTTTTGTCCATCATAAGTAAGGAGCATTTCTGCAGCGGGTTAACAGCCTGGATTTTACCGGCCTTGCTATTATTCCCAGGACATATTATTATTATTGTTTTATCAATCTTTTTTTTTCCCCCAGGTATTTTTTTCCATGATTTAAAGGTATTTGTTATGATAATAGGATTGATTATTGGCACTTGACATTGGTGACAATCCAACTAGTGTATGTAGCGTATGTTCAATAACAATGTTATTTTGAAAATAATAACTGCTAGTTAAAAAAATAAAATAAAAATAAGTGCAGCTATACTGTAAGGTGTAAACTTCCACTCTTAAGCCTCATTCTTTTGGTTCTTTCTTTTGATTCGGATCGTCGTCTCATTTTACGTGTGCGTCCTTATTTCATTTTTTTTTAAATAAGAAAATATCTTGGGAAGCCATTCTTAAAATGGATATGTATGTATGTATGTATGTATGTATGTATGTATGTATGTATGTATTTGTGAACTGTAGATGGTAGCCTATAGTTTCCTGTGTACTGGGAACCTGGGGGTGCCAAAAGTTTCGCGCAACAACGGTCAAACCTGCGCAAATCTCGTTCAGACGAAACATCGCGATACTTCCGACACACACACATAAATATATATCTTTCTCTAGCGCAATAAATAAATAAATAAATAAATAAATAAATGAGATAAAGAAAAAAGTTAGCAAGCGTCGCTAACGGATATGCTAATAATGATGCTAATGCTAATGTGACACACGTCACGTACAGAGTTAAATATGGCGACACGGGTTGAGTGACGGATTTTAATTGAAGCGCTTTACAAGCTGTGTTTTAAAGCAAAAGCGTAAGGTAAATAATGTTTGGGTTATCAGAGGAGACTTGTGTGCGCGCTTTGACTTCCACTCGTGCTTGTTTTTGTACACGTTGGCGGTGTTTATTTATTTATAAAAAAAACGTTTATTTGTTGCTTGTTTGTGGTTTAGCGCGGCTTTATTTCCGTGTGACGGCAGTAGAACGGGTTGCCAGCATTAACACAACCCATCTCGTTTGGGGTTGAAATTGAAATCACAAAATTATTTATGCTCCTTAATTATTATTTTCTTTAAAAAAAAACATTGTTCGTGTAGATACACGTTCACGACGTTGTGGTTTCGATCGTAACGTTGTGAACAGTTAAATAAATAAAAAAAAACAACAGCTTACATTTGTTTAAAAAAAAGATTTAAAGAACTCGAACAGGTGTACTAGGCTCAATCTGGCAACCGTGTGAAGGGCTCAGTTCATGTGCAGGAAGCAGTAGAAGCACCGTGGACCTGCAAGAACTCCTTCATTACTGCACCTTATTCCTCATACAGGTTCATAAAGGCTGGAGGGGACAGAAGAACATCCAGAAGCTTTCACAGACGTCAAATTGAGGTCAGTAAAAAAAAAAACTAAAAAAAAAATCACTTCCTTTTTGATCTTGTTAAATTTTTTTTTTCTTTCTGGCTTTGACATGCAGTCTTACACTCCATACCCAGTGCACTTTCTTTTTCACCCCACACATTTCACACGTATGATGGGTTTCATACATCATATACCACCAATACGTCCGTCATTCCAAGCTGGAGAACCTTTTGGATTTTTCCACGCTTTTTAATTTGCTCGTGAAAGCGTAAACATCCAGCGACAGCCGGTAGACTTTTAAGCGGCTTTACCACTCCGCTTTCACTTCCTTATAGGTATATAGGCGTGTGCGGACTCTTCGGCTTTTCTCCCGCGACTCCAAAACACGTCTGAGACACTCCTAACACTACTACGGTGAGCGGACGACCGGTGTTCCACCGCAGAGCAGGTGATTGGTCCTCGTGAGGGTCTCGATTTCAAATTTTGTAACTGTTTCTAATTGTTGTGGTGAAGTTTTCCGAAAAGGGAGACGTCTATGGAAGGAGTCTCCAGTGTCGGCGCTTTGTAACGGTCACAGTAACATTTAAAGAAACCGAAAAGAAGAAAAAAGAAAATAAGAAGCATGGAACGGTTGTCGAATTGCTGCGGAATCAAACATCGTAGCGTTCTGGTCTTTTGTCTTCCGTAATGTATGTTCTGGATCGTTTGGATGGAGTTCTTTCGTAATGCTCATCTCTATCAACATGCATGTGTTTGTTTGTTTGTTTTGTTTGTTTGTTTGTTTATGCGGAAGTAAATATTTTCATTCGTCCGGTGAGCGATTTAAGATTTGTCCGAAACATCGAAGCTTGCGGACGGGAACCGGATAAGATGGAAAAGAGCAGGACGAGAACGCCGGCGCTGAACGCGTCGCGTGAACGTAGTTTAAAAAAACGAGCGTGTGCGTGACGCACGTTTCATCGCGCGGGTTTACGTTCTGTGCGTGCGCGCACTGTTTTGTTTTTTGTTTGTTTGTTTGTTGTTTTGTTTTTTTTACTGGATCGCAGAAACAAGCCGTTGTTGCGGATGTTTAAACGGAATCGAGCTCTAAGGAAGCAGCTATAACACATAAAGCGAAAGCCACAGGAACCTGCCATCAGACGTCTCTCTCTCTCTCTCTCTCTCTCTCACACACTCACACACACACACACACACTGTCTGTTATTTCCTTTCCACTCTCAGTTCAGTCACGTTTCCCATAAACACACACACACGCGAGCAAAGTCTTTTCTCTCGTCGTCGTCGAATGACTACGTTTACGAGATTTACAAGCTGCCGTATCTCGCGCGCCGAGACTTTGGCCGTTGTGCCATCTGGCCGACCTCTGGAGCCGTTAAGCCGTTGTGTAATATGAATTATCAAGCTGGCACACACTGCGCTCGTTATTAACCACCACGCTGATAAAGACGGGGTTAAAGGAGGAGGAGGAGAAGGAGAAGTCGTCGGGACAGAAACCGAACGTACACGCTTCTTTCCTCGATCACGTATTCGATCGGCCGAGACGCGAAACGACGGACGGCGTGTATCTAAATCAAATCAAATAAAACAAAACGTACGTTTCGTTCAACCGTGAGCCGTATTACCATCGGAGTCACTTCTCGGGTATCGTTCTACAGTTGAGTTGATCCGTGACGTCACACGCCAGAGTAGCGGGTAATGGCTCGTATGGATGTAGACACTCGGGGCTTTTCGCAGCTTTTCTGTATTTACCTAGCTGACCAGGTTGAAATGTTTTTACATTTCAATTGTAAATTGCTCACAGCGCTAGTCTTTCCCATCGCCCTTCTCGCCTGCAGCTAAACACACGGGTCACGATACTCTACACACAGAAACCCAACAGTGTCCCGGCTAATCTTCGAAAATAAATTCGTTCGTTTATACCGGTTGAAAATGTCCGATAGTCCTTCGAGAAAGATTTAACTTTAACCTTAAGCCACGCCCCAACTACCCCAGTGGGGGTGTTTTTTTTTTATTGTCTTTAGCTCTGTGACGTCCATTTTGTCTTTCTTTCTTTTCTTTTTTTTCCCCCTAATACAAAAGAGTAAGAGTGGGAATCTTTCGGTTGCTTCATGATTCGATTCGACTATGATTCAATCCTGGAAATATTTTGTGCCGCCGGACGTAGCCGTCGCGTCCGTGCCGGTGAAGAAAACGAAAGCCCACGCTCGCTCCTGGATGACGTCCTGTCCGATATGTTTGTCCGTAACGCAACGTATAGCTATGTGTGTGTTTGCATGTTACACACCGTGGGTTGATCAGCTGCTCTTGACGAGTGGTTAAGCGGAGGCTCGGCTCGTGTGCACGTACACACACACACACACACACAGCCAGAAGGCTTAATCAGCACATACTCATACCGCTGTGGACGGCTTTGCTTAATCTCAGTGCAAAAATAAAGTTCAGATTTTCAAGGAAACTGATTCAGAGTTTTCCACACACACACACACACACACACACACTGTAAAACATCGGCAGAAATATTTTGTAGAATGTTTCTTATTGCGTCTGGGGAGATATGACAAAACAATCATATCATGATTCTTTACGCTTTAATAAACGAGATGTAACATGATCTATCGTGTGTCTCCCCGCCCCAAGCGCCCCCCCCCCCTTTTTTGAAGTTTCCAGCAAAACAATAGTGTTGCATTTATAAAACCCCAAAACAAAACATGATTTGTGATAGAGCTAGGCGATATGACCGAAAAGGTCATATCGCGATACTTCAGGACGTTTCTACGATACACGACTTGTAATTCAGCTCACAAACTGCCTCCGCGGAGCAGTACTGAAATAAACCCTTAAACTGAGTTTGGCCACACTTTCCTTTAACGCCTACAAACTAGGGTCATGAGGTCAAATCCCAGCACTGCTGAGCTGGGCCCGTTAATGAATTGAAACGGCACGCTCCGGAGTGTTTTATTCGTTATATAAGTGACACCGAGTCACGATACGATTCACACCCTGATACGGGATCAAGAGTCATGTGATGATGATGATGATGATGATGATGCAGTCTGATTTTTGTATTGTATATCGTTGAGCAAAAAAAAAAAAATCAACTATCAGTCATGTCCTGCGACTTGATTGATTTGTAGACGTGTTTTTTTTTTTTTTGTCCCGCCCCCTCCCGTCATCGCACAGCCTACTGATGTACAGATTCCACGTGTGTATTTCTTTCCTCTAATTGTCTTGTAGTAATCCAGTCGTATCTTGTTCGGATATATGCTAATTGACGACCTTCTACTTGTCAAATCTATATCTCTTTCTCTCCATTTAAAAAAAATAAATACATTTTAGAAGAAAAGTAACTGGCTTGACTTCGTAATATTTCATCATTACAAACATACAAAGCTCAGTGAATCACCGAATCCTGCAAAACTGCACGTTGCATATGTTTTTACATGTGCTCAGTTGTGCATAGTGTGTGTGTGTGTGTGTGTGTGTGTGTGTGTGTAGCAGGCTGACAGTGGCCTGCCAGAATCCAAGCTCGTTATAATTAGAGTTACTGATTAAGCTTCAAGGACAGCTCCACTCGACCATTCTCTCTCTCTCTCTCTCTCTCTCTCTCTCTCTGCACGTGTGTGTGTGTGTGTGTGTGCGCACGTACCTGCCTGTACCCAGTCGATTGTTGCACGGCATTTTAATTTCTAGTTTGTCATGGTCCCCCGGACCCAGACTATCTCTGTCGATTGTATAGCATTATTATTGTAATGTTTTATTTAAATTAGTCCACAGTGCTGATGGATTCTGATTGGTTCGGAAGGTGTTGAGTTCTGGGTCCTGAATGGTCGGAATCAGAGTTCTGGGTCCTGAATGGTCGGGATCGGAGTTCTGGATCCCGATTGGTCGGGATCGGCGTTCTGGGTCCCGATTGGTCGGGATCGGCGTTCTGGGTCCCGATTGGTCGGGATCGGCGTTCTGGGTCCCGATTGGTCGGGATCGGCGTTCTGGGTCCCGATTGGTCGGGATCGGAGTTCTGGGTCCCGATTGGTCGGGATCGGCGTTCTGGGTCCCGATTGGTCGGAAGGTGTTGATTTCATTTTCTAAAAACAGTACATAGTGCAGCTGCAAATAAGCTCAGTTTCGTTTTAATACGTCATGGTTTCTATATGTGTTCTGCTTTATTACCCATCTCTCTGTAAGTGTGTGTGTGTGTGCGCGAGCGATTTAGGAAACGCCGAGTCCCCGTTCGACAGCTGCGTCTCTTCTCTAGTTTTCTTTCCATTTTCCGTTCTGGTCTCCATCTCGTCACGTTGAAAATACGACGTTTCTTAAAGACGAACCGTTTGAAGGGTGACCATAGATCCATACGACGCCGCCCCCCCCACACACACACATTTACAGGGAACGAGGGCTCTCTGAATAGGTTGATAAGGATCAAATTAAATGCTTTGACCTTTAGGGTCACAAGATCTCGACCTGACTGGAGATTTTAGGAGTGATTTTGGAGATTTGGAAAAACGGCGTTCACGGCACCAGTACAGCTCGCGTGATGGCGAAGAGTGCACACCGCTTCTCCTTCATCTCGTAGGATATGACGTGTGTATATACAGTACACACTGGTGATTTTTTTTTTAAATATACAAACACTCTCCTTCCTGAAGAGCAACCAGCAGAAGGAACGCCTACTGGCGACTTCATAGTACATCGAATTGCAGCGATAAAATTGCTGTGTGTGTGTGTGTGTGTGTGTGTGTGTGTGTGTGTGTGGAACGTAGCATTACCGAGACGCTTCGTGTTGTATTTCCCTTGAATTTATCATCTATCTATATTTGTTTATTAAGCCAGAAGGATCATATCTGCAATATAAGTAGATTTATTATCTATCTGTCTTTCTCTAGGAGGTGCCGTTATCTGTATCTGAGTTCTTCAAATGTCCGTATCTGTTTTCAGATTTAAACCGGAAGTGGGCTTGGACTAAACAGGAAGTTGTTTTTTACATTTAAAAAAAAAAAAAAGCTTTGTTTGTTTGTTTTTCTTCGTTCAGCCACTATGCCTCCTGAAAACATCTGTCGTGTGAATTCTGGCTCTGACAGTTCCTCAGCCTCAGATACATCACTCGGGGTAGACACTAGCATTGACGTCGAGTCGGGTTTCATTTATTGTTTATTAATTTCTCGCTAAAGATGAGGAACGTTCGCGAGAGTGAAGTCGCGACTTCGCGAGTGAAAAATTTGAAGACCCTGTATTGAATTCTTGATCTGCTCTGGTCCAAATCATTCCAAGCCTGTAGTGCACCTTCTATTCCTATCTCTGCGTGTGTGTGTGTGTGTGTGTGTGTGTGTGTGTGTCTTATTAATTCAGCGGACCTTAGCGAGAAACCGTCCCGCGTGTCAGTGTGTGTCCTGTTAGTCACGGTCACCAGGTGTGGTAGAAAAAGCCAGCCGTGATTCACCCCGACGCGTTCCTTCAGCAGTCGAACACGTGAGGCGGGTGGGACACGTGCTGATGGACAAGAAATCGAGACGCACGTCGTCCAGGCCGGTACGGTCAGACGACATGCCAGAGGAACAGCTAACGATCTGAGGGAAGAGATGGAGAGCAAAGGCCCTCTGATACGATGGAGAGGTTGATCTGTCAAGCTGTCTGTCTCATGGAAAACGGGACCGTGTGGCCTGTCTGTCTGTCTGTCTGTCTGTCTGTCTGTCTTTGCATCACAGAAACAGAGCCGTGTGGAGAGAGTTAAAGTGTAGCTGAAGGGAGTGTGTGTGTGTGTGTGTGTGGACATGTAGTGACGTGGCGCCCTGCTTTGCCGTGAGCGTGGGTGAGGACGGACGCGGGAATCGTTTTGGAACACGAACCCTTCTCTCTCGCTCTCTCTCGCTCTCTCAGTAGTGCGTGAGGTAATGAGTGCTATTTTTAGCCCCCTCCTCCCCTCCGCACACGCTAGCGCCCTCTGTTCCACCCATCCGGGGCTCCTGACATCATCCGCAGGTTATTTATAGCCCTTCATAGGCTTTATTTATGGGTTTTAATACTCCAACCACCCAATTTAACACCAGTGCATGCTGGGACGTCAGAAGGACGAGGGTGGATTAAACGGATCCGTCTGGCGAAATTGCTAACGTGACTAACCGAGCGTGGAAGGTGACGGAGGCGGCGTGACCATACCGAGCGTCTGAGAGGCTCAGTGATGGAGTGAGAGTACACGGTGCACGGTTCGGTACCGAAGCGCCGAGACTCGCCAGACGAGAGATGGTTACGCCGCGGCGGGGAGTCCGAGCTCGTCGTTTCTCATCGCGTTTGAGCTACAGAGCGCGGGGAAAGAACGCGGACGCCTCCGTGTTTGTCTTTTCTTAGCATAACGCTGCCCAGCTGTCGGTGCGGTGTATATTCACCTCCTCAAAACCGCAGACCACGCAGAGTTCTAGATCGAATAAACTGCTTTGACTCGTAGGTTCCTGCCTCGGACTAAAGCAAAAGAAAACCTCAAGCCGAGTTCAGCAGGCGATGTTTCTCCGCACGGGGGACGCGACTGCTCTGGAACTCCATCACCACCGTAACTTTCGGACTTTTCCTCCAGCGTTACTGTTCTCCTACACGCTCCTTAGATTCAAACACTCTTCTCTTATGTTGTTGAGGGCCACAAACTAATCTTTACCCACGTTACACAATCTCTCTCTCGCTCTCTCTCTTTCTGTCTCTCTCTCTCTTTCTCTCTCTTTGTCTTTCTGTCTCTCGCGCGCTCTCTCTGTCTCTCTCTCTCGCTCATTCCCTCGGTCTCTCTCTCTCTTTGTCTTTCTGTCTCTCTCACTCTCTCTCTTTCTGTCTCACTCTCTCTCTTTTTCTTTCTCTCACTCTCTCTTTATTTCTCACTCTCTCTTTCTGTCTCTCTCTCTTTGTCTTTCTGTCTCTCTCTCTCTTTGTCTTTCTGTCTCTCTCTCGCTCTCTTTCTGTCTCTCTCTCGCTCTCTTTCTGTCTCTCTCTCGCTCTCTTTCTGTCTCTCTCTCTTTCTGTCTCTTTCTCTCTATCTCCCTCTTTTTCTCGCTCTCTCTTTGTCTCTTCATCTCTCTCTCTCCCTTTCTGTGTGTCTCTTTCACATGCTCTCTCTCTCTTTCCCAATCTAACGGTTTCCATCTCCCTGGATCCCTATGAAGGAAGAGCCCTCAGAAGCGATAGCATAAATAAACGGATAGATGTCTTCCGTTCGGTTACGAGACCTTCCCTCTATTGAGTCACCTCCTGACTTCCACATTCAATAATCACTTCCTGCTAAGGCGATGGCTGTGCACTCTCACTTCCTGTCTGACAGGAAGTGGTGCTGCTTATTCAGAGTTTTAGATAGAAGCTCTGCAGCAGTCGGTTTAAGTGTTTGCGGTGAACACACACACACACACACACACACACACACAGAAAGAGGTATGCCCTCTGTACCTGTTAGTCTCAGTGAAGAGGGCATGGCCTCTGTATCTGTCTGTTTTATCGTAGGAGCCGTGGCCATTTGCATCCATCAGACTCGGAAAAGGAGGCGTGGCCTTTTGTACTGTCGGTCACAGCGAAGGAGGCGTGTGCTACACGATGTAGATATTAATAGCACGTGGCCGGATGTGAACTGTGAGAACACGTTGCATTTCAGTTGTGTATTCCCCTCTCCTCTGATGAAGCCCCATGGGTGTTCAGGGCCAGGAAACACACACACGTGCGCACACACACACACACACGCACACCCACACACTCACACACTCACTCAGGGCCAAATGTTTCATGAACTACACATGACAGGACCAGAACCTCACGGCATATCACAGCAGAGGGGATTGTGGGTATGTTATGGTGCCCTTGGCGCACGCGCCACACACACACACACACACACACACACACACTGGACCTTACTTGGCATTGTGGACAGGAGAAAATTGGATTAATGTTGCCACTAAAACACCTGATCTACTGAATGCTTCACATTCTCAGGAAATAAGTACTGTTATGCGTTAATTGTGTGTGTGTGTGTGTGTGTGTGTGTGTGTACTGCTACAGCACATATAGAGTACAATGAGTTTCCTACAGCACACTCCTCCACCTCCTGCAGAGACAAAATCTCTCTCACACACACACACACTGCAGAGTATCTCTGTGGCCTTGATGAAAACAGAACCACACACACACACACACACACACACACACACACACACACACACGCTGACGTTCACGTCCTGGCAGCTGCTACAGAACAGGGTGACCTAAAGGACGAATCGTAAAGGGAGGGACGAGACGCCGCCTCGTAAACAGTTCGAAACGGTTTAACGGATATAAAATGAGACGGTGCTCAGGCTCGTCCTCGTCCTCGTCCGCTGACGTCACTCGAGCGTAGGAAGTTAAAGACGAGTCAAGGCGGTGATAAATATTTCGGTCTGTGTATGCAGGTTGGATTATGATGCCTCTGATTCCATCTGGATCGATGGACATGGCTGGGCTAGACACGGTGTCTGGTGCGCGCGGTGTGTGTCTCCGTATCGTGGCTGAAAGACGTGTCGCTTAGATTTAAGGCACATAACCCATCTCCGACCCTTTTTACATTTTTATTGATTGATTGATTGATTTATTGTACTTTATGGTGATGGGGTGAAAGACGTGTCGATTGTACGATCCTCGGAGCGCAATCAAACGTCTAGTTTCGTTATTTTTCTCTACTTTTCTGAACACCTGAAGACGTTTGCACGGCACTGTATTATATCACATCAGCTTTCCTTCCTCTCTCTTTCCTTCCTGTGTCCACCCTTTCCTTTCCTCTCCTTCCTGTGTCCACCCTTTCCTTTCCTCTCCTTCCTGTGTCCACCCTTTCCTTTCCTCTCCTTCCTGTGTCCACCCTTTCCTTTCCTCTCCTTCCTGTGTCCACCCTTTCCTTTTCCTCTCCTTCCTGTGTCCACCCTTTCCTTTCCTCTCCTTCCTGTGTCCACCCTTTTCCTTTCCTCTCCTTCCTGTGTCAACCCTTTCCTTTCCTCTCCTTCCTGTGTCCACCCTTTTCCTTTCCTCTCCTTCCTGTGTCCGCCCTTTCCTTTCCTCTCCTTCCTGTGTCCACCCTTTCCTTTCCTCTCCTTCCTGTGTCCACCCTTTCCTTTCCTCTCCTTCCTGTGTCCACCCTTTCCTTTCCTCTCCTTCCTGTGTCCACCCTTTCCTTTCCTCTCCTTCCTGTGTCCACCCTTTCCTTTCCTCTCCTTCCTGTGTTCACCCTTTCCTTTCCTTTCCTCTCCTTCCTGTGTCCACCCTTTCTTTCCTCTCCTTCTCTTTTCAACCTTTCTTCTCTCTACTCCTTTCTCTTTTCTCTCTCTTTCCTTCCTGTGTCCCTCCTTTCCTTTCCTCTCCTTCCTGTGTCCACCCTTTCCTTTCCTCTCCCTTCCCCTTCCTGTGTCCACCCTTTCCTTTCCTCTCCCTTCCCCTTCCTGTGTCCCTTTCCTTTCCCTTCCCCTTCCTGTGTCCATCCTTTCCTTTACTCTCCTCCTCTCCCTTTTCCTTTCCTGTTCCCACCCTTTCCTTTTCGTATTTCTGTTCTTTCTGTTCCCTTCCCTTTGACTTCCTTTCGCATTTCCTCTTCCAGTTTGCTTCCCTTTCCTCGGGATCCTTCCCATTCCCCTTTCTTCCCTGTCCTCCTCCCCTGTCGGGGAGACATTTGTAGGGTGTGTGTGAACGTGTGTGAACGTGTGTGTCCGCACAATTGAGAGAGAAATCTGTCATTATCTGTTGTGTTTAGAGCGGCATTGTGAACATGACTGCGTATTAATCGATCCTTACGTAATAGAACGCGTGAAATACGATGCGCCGCAAACGACGTGCATGAAATTATTCAGCGCCGCTTTCGTACATCGAAGGTCACGTAGTCGGAAGGGCAGCTTTTACGTCATTAGACCACTGAAAATAGAAAGTGAGACTCTAAACATGCAAAAAGAAAAAAAAAGATTTGCATGAAAAAGGCGTAGAGAATATACACCACAGAACGAGCAACAGGAAGGGATACGTTCACGAAGTATTACCTCTAAAAACAAGTTGTCCTTTTATTGATTGATGTTCTTTATTATTATTATTATTATTTTTAAATAAATGCGTTGGCTGTTCCAGTATATCGTTCAGTAATTTTGTTTTTTATTGAACTTGAACATGTAATGAAACGGTGAAATGTGGTGTGTGTGTGTGTGTGTGTGTGTGTGTGTGTGTGTGTGTTCAGTGATTGAGATCACTATAGTGTGGAGTTCGATGACCAACCACGGGCCTATCGATCAGTTCATGGTAAAAAAGATCAGTACAGCGGTAAGCTTGGGCTTAAAAAAAAAAGTAGTTTTTTTTTTTTTTTTTTTCTTAAAGTGACTTACAGGTCAAGTAGGTGAGGGTTAAAGGTCTTGTTCTACAGAGGCTTTCTGAAAATCAACACAATTCTCGGCACCCTTTATCCTCAGTACTTTGTGCTAGTTCCTTTTGCCAAGATAACAGCTCGGAGTCTTCTCCTATAACACCTGATGAGGTTGGAGAATACATGGTGAGGGATCTGAGACCTCATACAGAACCTCTCCAGATCCTTCACATTTCGAGGTCCACGCTGGTGGATTCTCATCTTCAGTTCTCCTTACAGGTGTTCTATGGGGCTCAAGTCAGGGGACTGGGATGGACAGGGTAGGACCTTGATTTTGTGGTCAGTAAACCATTTTTGTGTTGATTTTGATGTATGCTTTGGATCACTGTCCTGCTGGAAGATCCGACCACGACCCGTTTGAAGCTTTCTGTCAGAGGCAATCAGGTTCTCATTTAATATCCATGATGCCGTGTATCGTAACACAATGTCCAGGTCCTCTGGCAGAAAAACAGCCCCAAAACATTAAAGATCCACCTCCATATTTAACCGTGGGCATGAGGGACTTTTCCATATGGCTACCTCTCTGTGTGCTCCAGGGGTGCCAATATTATTGAAAGGCACTGTAGCCATATTTCCAGCTAATTACTATGAAAAGTGTCATCATTGGCAGGCTTCCTTGGAAGGTGTGTGTGTGTGTGTGTGTGTGTGTGTGTTTTCTTTCTCCTCCTCCCCCCCCTTTGCATTACTCACCATCTCTGTTTTTTTTTTCTTTTCTTTTCTCTTCTCCTGCTTGTAAATATACGCACACATGCTCGTGTCGTTCTCTAGGTCAGGACTGAATTATTGATTTCCCACAAATTAGGTAGAGACGTTTCCCCGTTTCTCTCTCTCTCTCTCTCTCCTCTCTCCCCCCTCCATGTTTTGCACTTCACACGCATGAAGTATGCAAATGTTGGTTTGTGTATTCATTTTTAGAGTAGAGATGTGAGCTAGCGCATGGCCCCGGGCCTGATGGGAGACTTCGTTTTCCAGTTTCTCCACACACGCACACAAAAAGTTGCTGCTGAAGGCTTTTAGTGTGCATCACGACACGGGAAACAGTGCTGTCACTCTCACGCAAGGCATCATGGGAACGCTCACCCTCACGACTGAGATCGGTGCGTAGGGGAGAGAGGACGAGCGATGAAATGAGGATGGGTGTTACACAGAGCTGTCTTAAATAAGCCGAGCGCTCAGCTCCTTTGACCTATATCACGATATTAATCTCGCACGCGCACACACACACACACACACACACGTTCCCATTGGATTTGATCCGTCGTGATGCAGCTGTAGCTCTTTTTCCCTACAGTGCACTAAAGGCTGAGCGACTGCATGCTGGTTTAATAATGACACTGTATAAGGAAAATCTCTCACACACACACACACACACACACACTGTTGTTCTATCTTACACCACATCGCCTTCGAATTCCCAATTCTGATTGGTCAGAAGGTTCCTTTTTCTATAGCCGCAGCGCTGACATTAGTGTGTGTAGCTTCACATCATGCTTATCGATTGTTTAAATACGTTATCGTTTCTATAGCAACCGCTCTTTCGTAGCGACTCGTGCCGCGTTAACGGAAGGAGTCTCCGGTGTCGGCTCTTCGTGAGAAGTTTTACACGACGTTGGAGTTTGCGCTCCGCGATTCGGAACGAACTATAAACGGATTAAAAAAAAATGTAAAAATGTGCCTTTTTTAAAAAAAAAAAACCCAAAAAGTAAATCGTTGGGAAATTTCTGTTGTATTAAAGGAATAAACATTTCACGTGTTCGTGGAAAAGAACACTATGTAACGCTGTTTGTTCTTAAGTAGTAAGTGGTATTTATTCTTTTTTTTTTTTTTTTTTAATTAATAAAGTTGCAAAAGTATTGAAAAAAATGTCCGCTATTCCCCTCGAGCTTTGCCTTTGGGACCAGGATGCTGCTATTCATATGAGAAATGTATTATGTATTCCTGCTACGTGTGTCACAGTATACAGGCTTCCTAACAGACTTTTAAGCAAACGGTATTTAAAATAATGCTTCTTAATTGCGTAAATATTGGCACCCCTGCTTATTCTAACCTCTCTTTCCATCTCGGTCACAGTTTCTCTTTTCTCGTCGTTCTCCGTCATGGCGTCTCTCTGTGCATCACTTTGTCCCGTCCTTCTCTTTTCCTGTCACTATCTCACTACGTCTGTCTCTATCTGTCTCTGTCTTTCTTGGTCCTTTTCCATCGTGCTTGTTGTTCTGTCTCTGGATTTGTCGAACCCTTTTTTTAATATTATTCCTTTAATCTTTCCCACCTTCTTTCCATTTCAAGTATTATTTGCAGTGGTTTTTATGCATTTCATGCCGAGCCAGCAGCTCTGTGGAGCTGATAGTTTGAAGATTCGTTTCCCTCAGACTTCTTATCTCTTATCTGTCAGGGAAAGGAGAGCTGACTGAGCTGTGCGCTGCTACCGATATATTTCTGTTTATGTAAAGCATGGAGAACACACCCAGGAGTGTGTAAACTGGCCAGGAGTGTTCACGTAACGACTCGTACGTGAAGTTCTGATCGTGCCGCTAGTCTCAACACGCTAACAGGACCATTCTACCAGCAGTTTGAGCCGACACACTTCCGTAACCTCCTGATAGTCAGGAAACTCTCTCGCGCATCAGTTAAAGAATTCTAATCGTGCCATTCAAGAACCAAAGGTTTTAATCCCACCAAATAATCCAGAGTCTAGAATAAGAGATTTTAATCTCACCAAACAGTCCACACCCAAAGGTTTAAGGCTCTAGGTCTACCATTGTTCATGCTAAATGGTTCTGGATTGTTTGTTCGGATTGGGACATTTAGTTCTACAATGGTAGAACTAGAGCCTTAAACCTGTGGGTCTGGATTATTTGTTAGCATTGGGACAAAGGTTTGGCTCTATTTCTACCACTGTAGAAGTAAATGTCCCAATGCTAACAAATAATCCAGACCCAAAGGTTTGAGTTCAAACAGTACAGAAACAAAGGTTCCAATACCACAAGCATTCTAGAGCAGTGGTCACCAACCCTGCTCCTGGAGGTCTACCTTCCTGAAGACTTTAGCTCCAACCATTATGATGACCACCTGACCTTAATTATTGCCTTAAGAAGTTCTTGATCAGCGGAAAACAGGTGTGTTGGATTTTGGTTGGAGATGAAACCTGCACGAAGGTAGATCTCAAGGAAGAGGGTTGGTGCCCACTGGTCTAGAGTAAAAGATTCAGATCCTAATGAACAATTCCCAGCAGAAGTTTCCAAATCTTATCAACAGTCTAGAAAGGTTCAGATCCCACCAAACAAACCCGAACCAAATCTTTAAATTCAATCAGTATAGAACCGAAGTTAATTCTACCATTGTAGAACTGATGGTCATAATCCTACCAAATAATCCAGACCCAAAAGTTCCAATACAACAAACCGTATAGAGCGATATTTTTAAATCCAAGGGAACAATCCAGACCAAACAGTACAAAACCAAGTATTTTATTTCCAACATTCCAGAACTAAAGGTTATAATCCCACCAAATGATCCGGGCCCAAATGTTGCAGTACCACCAACAGTGCTGGGGAAAAACGTTTGTACCCGTAACTACCAAACCAAAGGTTCCAGTTCTACCAAATTTTCTAGAAGCAAATGTTGCAATTCCATCAAAGGTTTTAATTATACACACGAATCCAGAACCAGATTTTTAAAATTCCACCACACTGGCTCAAACCCTAAAGGTTCTAATCCTAACAATTTGACAGGCTCAAAGGTTCCAATCCAACCAACAGTCCAGATCAGAACGTTCCACTTTCACCAAACAACCTAGAACCAATGGTTCTAAGCTAAACCGTACAGAACCCTAGATTACGATTCTACCCTTCCAGAACATCAGGTTTAAATCCCGCAGAATAATCCAGAACCAAAGTTTGCGCTTCTACCAGATAGTCTCTAAGCAATTGTTGTAATTCTTTTAAAGGTTTTTTTTATCATATACAGTTGAGGTCATAACTTTTACATACGCCTAATGTAAAGAATAATAAAAGTTTACACCCATCGTCCTGTTCAAAAGTTTACACCCCCCTGGCTCTTAATGCATCATGTTGCCTTCTCGAGTCCCTCAATCGTCCTCGGTGTGAAAAGACCGATCTGGACATCATATAGCCGCCGCCGGAAAGGGTCTCAAATATGCAGAAGATGCCGGAAAAGCGAAGAATGTGTAGGACCTGGAGGATTTTTCTGAAGAACAGTTGAACTGCTCAGGACGAACAATGGACTCATGAAGAACTCTCACGAAACATAAGAAGACCCAGAACCAGACCCGACTATAGTTCATCGAAAGTTGCAATTCTTTGAGACGTTTTAAATCCCGACAAATATTAAAAGGTTCTACCAAGAACGCTCCACCACCTAATGGAGAACAAATAAATATACTGAACAGAACGAAGCCATCGCACCGGGCAAGGGGACGATTACGATGTAATGGTATAAAAAATACTAGTAAGTTGATGTATGCTGATCGTTTTCTCTGATATGGGAATACGGCTCTCTGATGTGTTTTGTCCATGTAAGGCCATTTCAGAGCGTTTGATGTCGAAGCGATGAATCATTCAGGAACCCGAAGAACACGGCACAATACACTCATCTCCCTTTCGGCCTGTTTGTTAGTCACCTTGCTCTCGTAAAAATTTTTTTTTTTTTTTTTTTTGCAAAAACAGTATGGACGGAAGACGAGGAGGAGGAGGAGGAGACGATAGGTTTAGCAAAGTGGGGCGGGCAGAAGAGACTGGCTAAATCCGGGGGGAAAGAGAGAAGAGGAAAGGTGAAGATGGTGGAGAGACTGGAGGAATAAATCAAATAAAAGGATATTTCAGATCATCTGTAGAATTGACGATAGATTCCCTGTTTCTCGTCTCCATCCCACACGGTTTTAAACTCCGAATTGCGTAAGCGCAGGTTTATTGATTTTTCCGTCCAGATTCTGGATTACTTTCCCGTACTTGTTCAAACTGGCTGGTGCAAGACCGTGTAAGAATGACAATATGACACACACACACACACACACACTCGAACTCAAAAACCCCCAAAGAGACGCTTGTGATTTCTTTAAACAGCTTCGTTAATGTACTTCTCTTCTATAGTATGGATGGGGAGTTAACGTGACCAGGCGGTTTCGATGGATCATGGTATACGGCTACCAAAAAAAAATGAGTGTTACGTACATGTACATTAATAAACGGTTTGTGTGTGTGTGTGTGTGTGTGTGTGTCAATGAACAAGATATATTCAAAAGACACTCGGATTTGTTTTGACGCTTAATCTGATTGTTGATTTATGAAAAGAGAGAAATGAACAGATAAATAAATTAATAACATGGATATTTCTCTCTGTGTGTGTGTGTGTGTGTGTGTGTGTGTGTGTGCAGGACTATAAGTGTATCTGTTGGTCATGAATCAGATGGTGGAGGAATAGAGGACACACTCGGCCCAGTCGAGCTCCATCCCACACTGCGTTTAAAGGCAAGTGTGTGTGTGGTGTGTGTGTGTTGTAGATGTATATATCCTCCCACTTTGTGTTCCATTTTAGATAATAGTTTACAGTGACACACACATACTCTCTCTATCTCTCTCTCTCTCTATCTCTCACTCAGTCTGTCTGTCTCGCTTGCTGTCTCACAGTTTTGCACTCGTTCTCTCACTGTATCTCTCTCTCTCTCTCTCTCTATCTTTCTCAATTCAATTCAAAGTACTTTATTGGCATGATTGTTTACATACAATATTGCCAAAGCATTGTATGTATGTACAAGTACACTGCCCTCCAATAATATTGGCACCTTTGATAAATATGAGCATAGAATTCTGTGTCTTTATTGTTTAACCTTTTGATCTTTTTGTTTTAAAAAAAAAAATATATATATATATATATATATTCACAGAAATACTCTACGGTCATGGATATCAAACCATTACAAACACAACACGGGGTTTATCCAAAAAAATATCTTTGTTAAATATAGGTGTGTAACAATTGTATATTCCCATTGATATTTTCCTTTTTTATTTTTGTTTTAGTACACTTGGGTGACTAGGGACAGAAAAATGTTCAACCATGACTTCCTGTTTCACAGAGGTATAAATAACCCTAACCCAAGGAATATAGCTGTGATGTGCGGCAAAAGGTTGTTGAGCTTCAGAAAATGGGAAGTGTCTATAAGAAAATAGCACACGCATTGAAAATACCCATTTCCACCACCAGGGTAATAATTAAGAAGTTCCAGTCAACTGGAAATGTTATGAATCGACCTGGAATTGTCTATATCGTCTCAACGAGGCGGTTCGAGTGGACAAAAAATCTCCAAGGATCACAGCTGGAGAATTGTAGAAGTTAGTCGTGTCTTGGTGTCAGAAAGTCTCCAAAACTACAATCTGAAGTCTCCTACATCACCACAAGCTGTTTGGAAGGGTTTCAAGAAAAAAGCCTCTACTCTCATTCAAAAACAAACTCGAGCGTCTTCGGTTCACCAGACACTACTGGAACTTCAGATGGGATCGGGTTCTATGGTCTATGGAGCTTTTTGGTAATAAACACCAGAGGCGGTTTTGGAGCACACAGAGAGGTAGCCATATGGAAAAGTACCTCATGTCCACGGTTAAATATGGAGGTGGATCTTTAATGTTTTGAGACTGTTTTTCTGCCAGAGGACCTGGACATTTTGTTAGGATACACGGCATCATGGACTCTATCAAATATCAAGAGATATTAAATGAAAACCTGACTGCCTCTGACAGAAAGCTAAAAATGGGCCGTGGTTGGATCTTCCAGCAGGACAATGATCCAAAACATACATCAACACAAAAATTAGGTCCTGCCATGACCATCATGACCATGAACCCCATAGAACACCTGTGGGGTGAACTGAAGAGGAGAGTCCACCAGCGTGAGAGACATTTCGAGAGACCTCGAAATGTGAAGGATCTGGAGAGGTTCTGTATGGAGGAACGGTCTCAGATCCCTCACCATGTATTCTCCAACCGCATCAGGCGTTATAGGAGAAGACTCCGAGCTGTTCTCTTGGCAAAAGGAACAAGCACAAAGTATTGACGGCAAAGGGTGCCAATAATTGTTGCACAAATGTATTTAACTTATATTTACAGAGGGTGCCAATATTATTGGAGGGCAGGGTAGATAAGAATAATAATAATAATAATAAAAAAAACAATAATAAAATAATGATGATAGGAATAACAATAAAACTGGAATAAAAAAAGTAATAATTATAAAAATAAGTGAATATAAAAATAACATGCAAGGTGCATGTCTCTCTCTCTCTCTCTCTCTCTCTCTCTCTCTCTCTTTTCTCTCGTTCTCTCTCTTTCTCTCCATGACTTGAGCTCCATCTCCACGAACATTTTAGCTCCACCCACACCGCACAAATACTACACCGATGTGTAAAGATTAGAAACACGGGTTCAGTCCGAGATGATCCGACCATTTCAAGATAAATTTAGTGTGTATGTGTGTGTGGGGAAGAGGGAGAGAATATTCCTTTGCAGCAGTTAGCAATTCTGCGGTCATCACTTATTTATTCCATGACACGTGTGTGTGTGTGTGTGTGTGTGTGTGTGTGTGTCTGCGCATGCATGCGCTGATTAAAGAGGAAGATGATGCTAGCCTGGTCTCGTATCAAAGCCTCTCTCCTGCCTGAGAGACTGCGGTGAAATATTCATCGCTCGCCTTCACGTGTTGCACTTCACACACTCTCTCTCTCTCTCACACACACACACACACACACACACACACTGTAGTTTCGTAGCTGTTGTAATGGGCAGTAATCGTGTCATTGTGCTGAAATAAATGGAGATCATTAAAGGAAAATATTTTCAGTTTGGAGCACAAGGCATCAGTGTGTGTGTGTGTGCGCGTGTGTGGATATTAATAAATAAATTCTACTTTAGTCTAAGTGTTACACTGATGAGAAAGGGAAGATGTCGTCTTGTGTGTATGTGTTTTTATTTATTTATCCATTATGTTTTTATTTTTAAAAAATCCATATGTTGTCTCTTTTATTTGTTTTTTCATTTTATTTTAATTTAAATTATTATTATATTTTTTTAAATCCATTTATTCTTTTTATTGCTATTTTATATCACTTTTGTATTTTCTATTTGTTTACGGTTAGATTCAAATTTCTTTATTTATATAATAATATAGGGGTGTGTGTGTGTGTGTGTGTGTGTGTGTGTGTGTGTGTGTGTGTGTGTGTGCACAATTGACTAAGCTGACGTCTACAGTGCTGGACTGGTCTGCGTGTTACATGCATGTTTTATTAAACATGCTCATCTAAAGTACACACACACACACACACACAGATGAATGAATAATGCTGGCAGCTTTTCTACTGTGAAAAGAAGAGCTATATGGGATGGTGGTCACATCTGATACACTCTCTCTCTCTCTCTCTCTCTCTCTCTCTCTCTCTCTGTCACACACACACACACCCCGGTATGATATTGATATACTTTTTAAAGCATTAACCAACTTGAATATCTTTCTTTCTGTCACCCCTTCTCTCTCTTTCCCCTTCTTTCCATCTCTCCTTCTTTCTATTGCTCTCTCTCTCTCTCTCTCTCCATCCCTCCCTCTCTCTCTCCCCATCCCTCCCTCTCTGTCTCTCTCTCCCATCTCTCTCTCTCTCTCTCTTCCCCATTCCTCTCTCTCTCTCCCCCCATTCCTCCCTCTTTCTCTCTCTCTCTCCCCCACTCTCTCTCTCCCCCATTCCTCCCTCTCTCTCTCTCTGTCTCTTCCCATCCCTCCCTCTCTGTCTCTCTCTCCCCCATCCCTCCCTCTCTCTCTCTCTTCCCCCTCCTCCTTCTCTCTCTCTTCCCCATTCCTCTCTCTCTCTCCCCCATTCCTCCCTCTTCCTCTCTCTCTCCCCCCACTCCTCTCTCTCCCCCATTCCTCCCTCTCTCTCTCTCTCTCTCTCTTTCTTCCTCCTCTCTGTCTCCTCTTTTCTGTCTCCCCATCCCTCCCTCTGTTCTCTCTCTCTCTCCCCACCCCCCCTCTCTGTTTCTCTCCTCTCTCTCTCTCTCTCTCTCTCCCTCTCCCCCCCATCCCACCCTCTCTGTCTCTCTCCCCCATTCCTCCTCCCCTCTCTCTCTCTCTCCTCTCTCTCCCCCATTCCTCCCTCTCTGTCTCACTCTTGCTGTCTCTCTCCCCATCCCTCCCTCTGTTTCTCTCCCTCTCTCTCTCTCTCTCTTCTCTCTCTCCCCCCATCCCTCCCTCTCTGTTTCTCTCTCTCTCTCTCTCTCTCTCTCCCCCATCCCACCCTCTCTGTCTGTCTCTCTCCCCCATTCCTTCGTCTCTCTCTCTCTCTCTTCCCCATTCCTCTCTCTCTCTCTCCCAACCTGTTGGTGTGTTCTTGCATCATTCCCGCGTCTCCTCTTGAGTGTGTCATGTGACCTCTGTAATAAACCATCCCCCCCCCCATTTCATCTCCCATTTCCTCCATCCATCCCTCGCTCCTCATTGGCCTCCCCTCCATACGGCCGAGCCAGTAAGGTTTCAGCAAACCTCTTACATCATCCCAGTCAGCGTTTGAAGTGAGAGAAACGGCGGCAACCGAAGCACAGAGACTGAGGGAAATCCAACAGAGACCGATATGATGCAATAGCGAGACACGGCTCCGTCTTGTCTTTTAGTGCGTCTCCCCGACCAATCAGACGCCGCCGTGACTAAACGACGGGGGGTTAGTTTGCCAGAAGTGTGTATTTTTTGCTCACTGTCTCCGGGAGAGGAGTCCGCTTAAGTCTGAAATTACGTTACGCATTATTGACGTGTCGGAGCAGCTCAGATTAAAACCTGAGGTACGATGGAGGAGAAATGAACACAGGAAAAACATACACCGTGTATAAGAACCTGATCAAAGATGGAAAAACAACAATTAATAAGTGGAAATATTCCTACACCATATCATTCCACTCTTTATATATCTTTATATACTGTTTATAACGTGCAGGATTCGTGTTTATAGTGTGTGCGTGCTCCGTTTTTTTTTGTTTTGTTTTGTTTTTGGTTGGTTAATCTGTCAAATGACACCCTGGACAGCGGTATTCACAGCTGTGTGTGTGTGTGTGTGTGTGTGTCATTGTGAGTAATACCAGCAGATGATGAACACTTGATTCATTCACAGCACACATAAGTATAATATATTTTTATATGATATACAGTCACGATCCTCACACACACACACACACACACACACCTACAGTGATCTTGTATTACGAGCTGAGTCATTGATCCATGGTCCTCATTATACAGTAGAAGTGTGTGTTTTATTTGACTGATCCTGTAGAAATGAACTTGTCTAGATATTTTCTAAGGAATTTCCCGATGAACAATGTGATGTCAGTCTCATCTGTGTGTGTGTGTGTGTGTGGGGGGGGGCGCAGCATTGTTATGATTTGTGCTGGAATTTCCACTTAAACGGTGTTTAAAAGTTCTCCGTGTGATTCAGTCCAACAGATTTATCACGTTGAAGTAGGACTGGACGATACGAGGATATTTATCATTTATCGATGATAAATTGTGTCACGATATGCTTTTCTGAGATATCATAGATATCGTGATTATTATTTTATTAATTTATTAATTTCTCAATTATTATTATTATTTTTACTACAATCTGACGAAGCAGTTCCTTTATTCTTTAATATTTTGAAAATCTTCAAAATTGTTAAATGTTGTTTCTACAGATTTAATTTTTTTTCAGTGTTATATATATATATATATATATATATAATACATATATTCTGTTCTTTTATTTAAATAAATAAAATGTTAAATTGAATAAAGACATGAGTGTCAAAATAGAACAGCAATGTTTTGCTGGAAGCTTCTTCAGGGAGGAAAAAAAACCCAGAAAAAACCCAATATATATATCGTGAAATAATATTTTTGCCCTGTTATGAAAGATTTGTTTTAATGATTATTTTATAGCTTCTTATTTTTAAGCGTATTATCAAACATACACTTTTTTTTTTACTCAACATGTAGTGTGTTCTTCGACAGTTTTGAGGTTAATGCAGTCTTATTAAAATCTTTTCCCATAAATAAATATTTCAAATTTTAAGTTGGGCGGAATTATTCTTTAGAAGTACCAGTTCAAATATGGACATTTCGGTTTAATGTGGAGCACATTTTAAGATGTGATCAAAAAAAGAAATTCTTGTGCCGGTTGCTCAAGACGAAAATAAAATGATGAAGATAAAATAACACATTTGGAAATATAATATAGATGAAGACATTTTAGTGGGAAAAAAAGGATAAATATTCTTTTTAAAGCTGTACAAACGGTGCAAAAAAAAAAATAAAGACATGTAAGCATAGAAATATAAGTATATATTAAAGCTGGAAGCAGTATTCACAGGGCCTAACACAGAAGTGTGCAGACAGGTCTTAAGATGATATGATCCAAATTTGATGATTTTGGGGTGTAATTTGTAGGAGGAGTAGCGAAAACACTGAGCATTTTTATTTTTTTTTGTAAATTGTAAAAGCAATTTTACATGTCATTGTAACTTTTGACCTATAGGTGGCGATGTCGTGAAATTTGTTGCATAGCCTCAGGTCATAATCCTGAAGAAATGTACCAAATTTCATGACGATGCGTAAAGTCGTTAATGAGACACAGCATCACTTCCTGGCTGGCTACTTCATCGCTACGTTTGTTGGCTTGTTGTTACAAGTGAAAATGAAAACTCCGTTCCTTTTGTGCGGATTGGTCTGAAGATGTTATGAGCCAAATGTGGACAAAATTTGTAGGAGGTGTAGTGGAAAAAAAGCAAACAGTTTTGGCCCAAATCCAAGATGGCTGAACATCTAATTAGGGAGAAATTGACGCCATAGGGTCCATTTGAGCTCTGCATGATCCAAGGAATTCAATTTTCGCCACACGCTTCAAATGTTATGGGTATTTAAACGTACTTTGAAATTTGGCCAAACTTTGACCTGTTGGTGGCACTAGAGTTTGAGAGCTTAGGATGTAGTTTTGGTGTATTTGTAGCTGAAAATGTCCTGAATCTTCTCAAACTTCATCAAAGTTAATCTTCCTCTCTCTCTCTGTGTGTGTGTGTGTGTGTGTGTGTTTGTAGGTAGAGCAGGTAAATGCCGTGGCCGGCGGATCCGTGTGAGCAGCGGGTGGTCTCCAGACGCTCAGGCTAACCCACCATGCCGTCGTCCACGCAGAAAGTAGTCCTGAAGGACCCCGAGCTCGCCAACCTCTTCTTCAAAGATGACCCGGAGGAGGTGTTCTGTGACCTCCACGAGATCGGCCATGGGAGCTTCGGCGCCGTTTACTTCGTGAGTATTCTCCGGGGGGGGGGGATAACAGCAAACAACGCTTGAATAATATTCACTCGCTTGAGTTGTTGACTGATATTTTTAGGTACTGAATAAGAATTTCCATATAAGGAGACTCCGTAACATGAACATCGGTCGAATCGTATCATTAGCAGTGGTTTGCTGCGATTTTATGGACCTCTCTGCTTACATAGATTGATCCAAATGTAAAAAAAATTTTTTTATTTTTTTTTTACCACAACCGCTAAATTTACATTACACACTAAATTTAGCTACTGTCTTGTAGTTATTAGCTGTGGAAGGAATGACTAGAGCTGAACGTTTTCCAGACGCCGGTTTGTGGGTCACTAATGAAATGGTTCTGCCCTGTTGTCTTTCGTTTTATTTTTCTACCACAGGCCCGAAACTCCTACACCAGCGAGGTGGTGGCCATTAAGAAGATGTCTTATAATGGCAAACAGACCACAGAGGTGCGAACCAAATCAACCATTTAAAAATAATAGTTTAATAGATAAAAGAGCTCGGTTTAGTCCAGGTAATAAGGTAATAATAATAATCATCATCATCATAGTAATAAATCCGCTGACAGAATTAATTCAGTCCTTTGGGATAATTATTGTCCAGAATATACGGTAATGCTTAAAGGATCATTGTTATATTCGGAACAGTTTTACAGGAATAATTATTACATGAATAAAGCAAATGCTGCTCTTGGGCGTTAATTAGAATTATGCAAATGAGACCATGTTAATTGGTGGCAGCTAACTTTATCATTCCTGCTTAGAATTTGTTTACGCTGTTGAGTAGCAGGCAGTAAGGTCACATCTTATAATCTCTCGTAATTCAACCTGCTCTGTGTGTGTGTGTGTGTGTGTATAGAAGTGGCAGGACATCATTAAGGAGGTCAAGTTTCTAGAACAGCTGAGACACCCAAACACCATCGAGTACAAAGGCTGCTACCTGAAAGACAACACTGCTTGGGTTTGTATCACTAAAGCCCTTCATACATAAACACGCATAAGTGCTTATTCCTATAGGCGTCACCGTGTCGTAACAAAAGTGGCATTTAAATTTACTCACAAATTGACTTAAGGCCTGTTGTACGTCAAGTGACATATTTTAGGTGACGTGACACTTCCTGGGGTGAAATGACTTGGCCACAATGGCACTGTTATGTCACTTTGACACCAGTAAAAGTCATACCATGCTGTCACAGGGTTACAAAGAGGTCATAACGTGCTACGTCATTTCAACCTAAAAAGTGTCGTGACGCTGTCGAAATCTGACGTGCCACCGATCGTCTACGTCACTTGACGTAGTTGTTCTGTCAACTAGACATCAAAAGGCCTAAGCAGCCTTTACGATAGTTTATACGATAGAATTGACATATGGTGAATATGGCGTTCTAATACACTGCTGTTATCTTTTTCTCTTTTAGCTGGTCATGGAGTACTGTTTAGGCTCAGCCTCTGACTTATTAGAGGGTAATCTCTCTCTCACTCTCTCACACACACACGCACACAATTTGGTGTACAGTTGTTCTGTGCAGTGATGCACTACACTGTCTATACATGCAATATGCTGTTTACACTGTGTGGTCATGTGGCGCTGTGTGGCTGTGTCTTGTTATACTGAAATTCTGAAATGAGTGAACATGAAGGCCAGATTTTCAAAATACAATCCTAAGAGGATTAATTCTCTTTACAGTTGTAACATTTTAATCTGTTTTGTGATAAGCCCAGATCACAGTGATCCTGGATTCCACATCAAACGCCAACATTCCACTTCAAACACCAACATATTCACCATTAAAATTCCAACGTTCCCTATCAAACACTAACATGCACCATCAGACACCAACGTTCCTTGTCAAACACCAACATTCCTTGTCAAACACCAACATTCCCCATTAAAATTCCAACATTCCTCGTCAAACACCAACATTCCCCATTAAAATTCCAACGTTCCCCATTAACATTCCAACATTCCTCGTCAAACACCAACGTTCCCCAATAAAATTCCAACATTCCTCGTCAAACACCAACATTCCTCGTCAAACACCAACGTTCCCCATTAAAACACCAACATTCCCCATTAAAATTCCAACGGTCCCCATTAAAATTCCAACATTCCCCATTAAAATTCCAACATTCCTCGTCAAACACAACTTCACACCCATTTCTCAACACAACACTCCAACACAACATCCTAAACACCACATTCCTCGTCAAACACCAACATTCCTTGTCAAACACCAACATTCCCCATTAAAATTCCAACGTTCCCCATTAAAACGGCAACATTCCTCGTCAAACGCCAACATTCCTTGTCAAACACCAACATTCCCCATTAAAATTCCAACATTCCCCATTAACATTCCAACATTCCTCGTCAAACACCAACGTTCCCCAATAAAATTCCAACATTCCTCATCAAACTCCAATGTTCCCCATTAAAATTCCAACGTTCCCCATTAAAATTCCAACGGTTAAAATTCCAACATTCCGCATCAGACGCCTACATTCACCATTAAATTCCAAAGTTCCTCATTAAACACCAATGTTCACCACCAAACTCCAACGTTCCCCATTAAAATTCCAACATTCCTCGTCAAACACCAACGTTCCCCATTAAAATTCCAACATTCCGCATCAGACGCCTACATTCACCATTAAATTCCAAAGTTCCTCATCAAACACCAATGTTCACCACCAAACTCCAACGTTCCCCATTAAAATACCAACATTCCTCGTCAAACACCAACATTCCTCGTCAAACACCAACATTCCTCGTCAAACACCAACATTCCTCATCAAAATTCCAACATTTCTCGTCAAACACCAACGTTCCCCATTAAAATTCCAACATTCCGCATCAGACGCCTACATTCACCATTAAATTCCAAAGTTCCTCATCCAACACCAATGTTCACCACCAAACTCCAACGTTCGCCATCAGACATAATTACACACTAATATTCTTCAAAAAACACCAACATTGGCTGATTCAACACGATCACAAACCAACATTCAAACAATTAATCCCCAAATCACTCTTAATGGTGTTTCTTCATTGAACACCAACGTTCTTGTTTAAACACCAGCGTTCTCCATCACACACCAACATTTTGATTTGGCAAAGTTGTTGTTTGCTTTAATGCTGTTGTTGTGCTGTTTGTGCAGTTCATAAAAAACCACTGCAGGAGGTTGAAATCGCTGCCATCACCCATGGTGCCTTGCTGGGACTGGCTTACCTGCATTCCCATAATATGATCCACAGGTGAGTTCCTACCTGCCTTCACTTGCTGTGTGTCTGTAAGTAAAACCATCATTATTTCTGTCTATTGTCAAACTTTTACTATATTAAATGAGTAAAAAAAGGTGTATTATTTTTATGGCTGTTAAATTTGTGAGAGGAATGAGGAACTGTACTGTATTTTTTTTTTGTACTGTACTTATTTTTCTCATTCTCTCTGTCTCTCTCTCTCTGTCTCTCTCTCACAGAGATGTCAAGGCGGGAAACATCCTATTGACCGAGCCCGGTCAGGTTAAACTGGCCGATTTTGGCTCCGCCTCCATCAGCTCTCCAGCCAACTCGTTTGTGGGGACGCCTTACTGGTCAGTGTCTGTCCATCACATTAATGACGCAGGATGAATGACAGATAAAGCAAGACCGAGCTGTGGAAACGCAGGGAGACCAAGACGGACAGAGAGTAGGAGAGCGAGAAGGCGACAGAGAGTAGAGCACAGGGACAAATAGAGAGACGGTCAGACCGAGACAGACACGGAGAAGAAGAGAGACAGAGATGGAGAGAAGGGGACAAGGTCAAATAGAGAGACTGAGGGAAGGCGAGAGAGGAAGAGACGAAGAGAAAGGGGCCGAGACAAGTAGAGAGAGACGGAGAGATGGAGACGGTCCAAGAGAAGCAGACAGAACAGCAGAGAGAAAGAGATGGATAGAACGGGATGGGGACAAATAGAAAACAGATGGAGACAGGGACAGAGTGAATGAGCGAGAGAAGGAGACGGAGTGAAGCGGAGAGAGACCGAGAGAACTAGGCGGAAAGAAATCGAGAAGGACAAATAAGGTGACAGAGAATTAGAGGCACATAAAACAAAACAGAACAGTGTCCATTAGAACAAGGACGCTGGGACACAGACAGGGGCGAAATTTAGCCTTGTTTTTAATTTTAATGTGTGTGTGTGTGTGTGTGTGTGTGTGTGTGTTTAAACAGGATGGCTCCTGAGGTGATTTTAGCCATGGACGAAGGCCAGTATGAAGGCCGGGTAGACATCTGGTCTCTGGGGATCACCTGCATTGAGCTAGGTCAGTAATGTGTGTGTGTACAGTCAAGTGCAAAAGTTTGTGTCCCCTTTCCAACAAACTTGAGAACTTTCATAGTAGCAACAGACGGAGTGTGTGACGCTTCCTAGCTGTTGAACTTGTGAAGATCATGACATTAATGATATGCGACTCTGGGTGAGGGCGGTGTTTAAAGTGGATTATTTACCAATAAGCGCATATCCAACGTGTGGTTTATTCAGCTTTCAACTACAGCATGTCTTTTTACTTCGTTTATTTCTTGACAAACGCCACGTTGTACTTTTTCTCCATTTATAGTTGCATGTAATGTTGTGCAACATCTACAAAACAAAGTTCGTTCCCGTTCTCACTGACCTTCAAGCAGCTATAAACAATCGTTCCTTCACCAGCTTCTCTTTTTTTATTTATTTATTTTTTTTCCCGTGTTACTTGTTACATGTTAAACATGTTAATGTCTAAACCGCTGGCAACAAAAGTGAGTACACCCCTAAGTGAAAATGTCAAATTGGGCCCAATTAGCCATTTTCCCTCCCCGGTGTCATGTGACTTGTTAGTGTTACAAGGTCTCAGGTGTGAAAGGGGAGAAGGTGTGTTCAATTTGGTGTCGTCGCTCTCACACGCCCTCATACTGGTCACTGGAAGTTCAATATGGCACCTCATGGCAAAGAATTCTCTGAGGATCTGAAAAAAAGATTTGTTGCTCTACATAAAGATGGCCTAGGCAATAAGAAGATTTCCAAGACCCTGATGCTGAGCTGCAGCACGGTGGCCAAGACCATACAGCGGTTAAACAGGACAGGTTCCACTCAGAACAGGCCTTGCCATGGACCACCAAAGAAGCTGAGTGCATGTGCTCAGCGTCACATCCAGAGGTTCTGTTTGGGAAATAGACTGCAGAGGTTGAAGGGGTGGGGGGTCAGCCTGTCGGTGCTCAGACCATACGCCGCACACTGCATCAAACTGGTCTGTATGGCTGTCAGCCCAGAAGGAAGCCTCTTCTAAAGATGATGCACAAAATAGCCCGCAAACAGTTTGCTGAAGACAAGCAGACTAAGGACATGGATTACTGGAACCATGTCCTGTGGTCTATTGAGACCAAGATAAACTCATTTGGTTCAGATGGTGTCAAGCGTGTTTAGCGGCAACGAGGTTAGGAGTAAAAAGACAAGTGTGTCTTGCCTACAGTCAAGCATGGTGGTGGGAGTGTCATGGTCTGGGGCTGCATGAGTGCTGCCGGCACTGTGGAGCTACAGTTCATTGAGGGAACCATGAATGCCAACATGTACTGTGACATACTGAAGCAGAGCATGATCCCCTCCCTTCGGAGACTGGGCCGCAGGGCAGTATTCCAGCATGATAAAGACGACTGCCTTGCTAAAGAAGCTGAGGGTGAAGCTGATGGACTGGCCAAGCATGTCTCCAGACCTAAACCCTATTGAGCATCTGTGGGGCATCCTCAAATGGAAGGTTGAGGAGCACAAGGTCTCTAACATCCACCAGCTCGGAGATGTCGACATGGAGGAGTCGACTCCAGTGGCCACCTGTGAAGCTCTGGTGAACTCCATCCCCAAGAGGGTTAAGGCAGTGCTGGAAAATAATGGTGGCCACACAAAATATTGACACTTTGGGCTAAATTTGGACATTTTCATTTAGGGGATGTACTCACTTTTGTTGCCAGCGGTTTAGACATTAATGTCTGTGTGTTGAGTTATTTTGAGGGGACAGTAAATTGACACTGTTACACAAGCTGTACACTCACTACTTTACATTGTAGCACAGTGTCATTTCTTCAGTGTCGTCACATCAAAAGATCTCGTCGAATATTTACACAAATGTGAGGGGTGTGCTCACTTTTGTGAGATACTGTATGTATATAATGTGTGTATGTGTGTATATATAAAGGTTCAAATAGTATGTAATAGGATAATTGATTTTATTTTTCTCACAGTATATTATTTAATTGATTTTTAAGCGATTACTTTTAACTACATTTATATTAGATAATCAGAAATATAAAATCGGGACTTTTGAACACTTTTTTTTTGTTGTTGTTGTTGTGTTTTTCCGTATAGCCGAGCGCAAACCTCCTCTGTTCAACATGAATGCTATGAGTGCCTTATATCACATCGCTCAGAACGATTCGCCCACGCTGCAGTCCGATGGCTGGTGAGTAAACACACCCCTACACACGTGCACACACACAATTCTGCCCATTATACTACTGCATGCAGTAAAATACAAAAGAAACAAATTTATTAAAAAACAAAACAAAATGGAGGATGTTCTTGCAGTAATCACTAATTAATAGCTAGCTAGTTTACGCTACTGCGATTTACACTTCCTGCTTTCTATATCGATACACCTCTTGTTGTCCGAGTACTGCACCCAATGTTCTGTAAAATATTGGCACCCGTAGCTTCCTGTAGGTTGCTTGTTTCTATTATTGCAGCACCACGCAATGAATCCTGGGTAGTATAAAATAAGCTGTAGGTACGCAGTTTATGCGTTAGCACTCGACGGCGTTGACCAAATAAAGTAACCTGCCATCATCCAACTGTTTCCTGATGCACGTTGTTCAGACTTGCTGACATTTTGCATACGTTTGTGATTCGTTAGAAAATAAATATATATATAAATATATATATATATATATTATTTATTTATTTGTGTGTGTGTGTAGGTCGGATGCGTTCAAGAACTTCGTGGATTACTGCCTACAAAAAATACCTCAAGACAGACCCTCTTCAGCTGAACTCCTGCAAGTGAGCTTATTCTCTCACACACACACACACACACACACACACACACACACACACACACACACACACACACACACACACACAGGTGTGAGTAACTTGCTCAATATTGAACGTTAAAGCAAGTCGCCTACGCTCTCTCACTTCCTCCTCACCATATCATTTGCAGCTTCCTGCTCTGACAGTGTGCTTCTTACTCATCTGTCCCCGCTGACTCACGGGAACACACATGCGCGCGCACACACATGCGCGCAATCCACCCACAGAATATAGTGATGCCTATGTTATCCACTCATTTCCTGTACCAGTGGGATCTGTGGAAAGTCAATACGTGTGTGTGTGTGTGTGTGTGTGTGTGCTTTGTTGAATGTGTACATCTGATATAATGCCAGTCTTGCTCTCTGACCTAAATGAGAGCCGTAGGAGGAAGCGCTCACGGTTTCTCTTTGTGAAGTCGGGCTGTCAGGGTTATGATCCATTTTTAACTCGTAGTTGTATACACGAACGTAAAATGTTTGTGTGAAGCATCAAATAAAAAATGAGGTTTGTTCGTGACGTAGCGTATTGGAACAGGGTTTTGGTCATGACGTAGCGTTTTGGAACGGGGTTTGGTCATGCCGTAGCGTATTGGAACGGGCTTTGGTCATGACGTAGCGTTTTGGAACGGGCTTTGGTCATGACGTAGCGTATTGGAACGGGCTTTGGTCATGTCGTAGCGTATTGGAACGGGCTTGGGTCATGACGTAGCGTTTTGGAATAGGCTTTGGTCATGACGTAGCGTTTTGGAACGGGCTTTGGTCATGACGTAGCGTATTGGAACGGGCTTGGGTCATGACGTAGCGTTTGGGAACGGGTTTGGTATGACTTAGCGCTTTGAACGGGTTTGGTCGTACGTAGCGTTTGAACGGGCTTTGGTCATGACGTAGCGTTTTGGAACGGGCTTTGGTCATGACGTAGCGTTTTGGAACGGGCTTTGGTCATGACATAGTGTAGTAGTGCGTTTTAACAGGGTTTTGTCATGGCGTAGCGTACTGGAACGGGGTTTGGTGATGTATTGTAGTAGTGTATTTTAACTGGGTTTGGTCATGGTGTAGCATATTGGAATGGGGTTTGGTCATGACGTAGCGGATTGGAATGGGGTTTGGTCATGACGTAGTGCGTTTTAACAGGGTTTTGTCATGGCGTAGCGTTTTGGAATGGGGTTTGGTCATGACGTAGTGTAGTAGTGCGTTTTAACAGGGTTTTGTCATGGCGTAGCGTTTTGGAATGGGGTTTGGTCATGACGTAGTGTAGTAGTGCGTTTTAACAGGGTTTTGTCATGCGTAGCATTTTGGAATGGGGTTTGGTGACGTAGTGTAGTAGTGCGTTGTAACAGGGTTTTGTCATGGCGTAGCGGTTTGGAATGGGGGTTTGGTCACGACGTAGTGTAGTAGTGCGTTTTAACAGGGTTTTGTCATGGCGTAGCGTTTTGGAATGGGGGTTTGGTCATGACGTAGTGTAGTAGTGCGTTTTTAACAGGGTTTTGCTGATGGCGTAGCCGTTTTGGAATGGGGTTTGGTCATGACGTAGTGTAGTAGTGCGTTTTAACAGGGTTTTGTCATGGCGTAGCGTTTTGGAATGGGGTTTGGTCATGACGTAGTGTAGTAGTGCGTTTTAACAGGGTTTTGTCATGGCGTAGCGTTTTGGAATGGGGTTTGGTCATGACGTAGTGTAGTAGTGCGTTTTAACAGGGTTTTGTCATGGCGTAGCGTTTTGGAATGGGGTTTGGTCATGACGTAGTGTAGTAGTGCGTTTTAACAGGGTTTTGTCATGGCGTAGCGTTTTGGAATGGGGTTTGGTTATGACATAGTGTGGTAGTGTATTTTAACAGGGTTTGGTCATGATGTAGCGTACTGGAACGGGGTTTGGTGATGTATTGTAGTAGTGTATTTTAACTGGGTTTGGTCATGGTGTAGCATATTGGAACAGGGTTTGGTCATGACGTAGCGGATTGGAACAGGGTTTGGTCATGACGTAGCGGATTGGAACAGGGTTTGGTCATGACGTAGCGGATTGGAACGGGGTTTGGTCATGACGTAGCGGATTGGAACGGGGTTTGGTCATGACGTAGCAGATTGGAACGGGGTTTGGTTATTATGCGATGTATTGGAAGGGCACTCATAAAGCGAGAGGGACTGCTTCCTTGTCAGTCTGTTTCCCAGCTCACGGTTTTGCTCAGAGTTGTTGTTGCTGTCCTTCCCCTTGCTTTATCAGATTTTTGGCTTTAAAGATCACGCTGAATTAAAATAGTTGTCATTAAAATCACTTATTGTCTGAACTATTGCGCTCTATGTATTATGTAAGTCATAAAAATGCTTTTTTTTTTGACACAAAATGTCACACTGTATTAAACCTTTTCACTTTATACCATCTGTATATGTTCCTTTAGTTTACACAGACCTTCTTTGCAAGCTGATGCACTTGTGGCCGTGGTTCTCTTCTCTTTTTTTCAGCATGACTTTGTGCGTCGTGACCGGCCTTCGCGGGTCCTCGTGGACCTGATCCAGAGGACGAAGGACGCCGTGCGGGAGCTGGACAACCTGCAGTACCGCAAGATGAAGAAGATCCTGTACCAGGAGAAACATAACAGTCCGATGGGAGAATCCCAGGAGGAGGAGGAGGTAGGCGCAAAGAACGCTAAGGAAATAAACAGACCATTGTTGATGACGCGTTTCAGTTTTGACAACAGATGACCGTTAACCCACCAACATTTTCTATCAAACACCATTACTCGACTTCTTCCATGGCTTTATTATGTTCAGGAGTAGATCTAACGATAAAGAATTACCAACGTGGAACGGGAGGAACGTTCTAGAAACCTTCCAGCAATCACACACCGGACCGTTTTGCTTTCATGCGTATAGCAACTGCTCAAGTTTTAGCTTTGATTGGATTCTTGTGAGGTGATGCGGTTTCCAATCGAAGCCCAAAGCTGAGCAGTCTCCGAGTTAAAACCTCAGCATTTTTTGCACGCATGGGATTCGAACTTGCAACCATCGGCTCACTAGTTCCAGGTACCAGGAACTACCTATAAACACCACATTTATTTATACGGTAGGTATTAAAGAAGTGGGACAGCGTCACATTCCAAGGAATTGAGGTTTGAGAAGTTTAAGCAGCAGAGAGAACACCCTGAACCCGATTAATAGGATTTACAGCAGATTGCTGCAGAGTCTGAACCGATAAACCCTCACACCACACACCATTTGTTTATACCTTGGGTCGCGTATGAATGCCACCTCATTGTGTGTCTCACGTGTGTTTGTTGTGTGAAGTCTGTTACAGATACACACACACACACACACACACTGAAATATTGTGCGATGAAACCCAAATGTTGAGTTGGTGTTTCAAGCCACGTTTGAGTTTAGGCAGGTTTATTGAATGTTCTACCCCCTGTACAGAGAACGTTGGTGTTTGATGAAGAATGTAGGGATTTCATGATGAATTATGTTGTTTAAAGATGAATGTTTGTGTTTGGAGAATGTTGGTGTATGAATATAAAGGATGGTGCATGTTGGTGTTTGATGGAGACTATAGGTGTTTGATGATTCATAGTAGAGTGTTGTTTGTTGGAGAATGTCAATGTTTACGGAAGAACATTGGTATTTGATAATGAGTGTTGGTGTGTTATGATGAATGATGGTGAAAGTTGGAAAGTCTTGGTGGTTGACATGTTTCTGTTTGATGTAGAATGACTGAGAATGTTGGTGTTTGATGATGTTTATTGGAGAGTGCTGCTGTTTGATTGAGAATGTCGAGGTTTAATAGTGAACACGAGTGTTGATATTTGATGATGGATGGTGAATGTTGGAGAGTATTGACGTTTGATTGTCGGTGAATGTTGGTGTTTGAGAACGTTGGTGTCTGTTAATGAGTGATGGAGAATGTTGGTGTTTAATCTTGGAGAACGTTGGTGTTTGTTAATGAGCGATGGAGAATGTTGGTGTTTAATCTTGGAGAACGTTGGTGTTTGTTAATGAGCGATGGAGAATGTTGGTGTTTAATCTTGGAGAACGTTGGTGTTTGTTAATGAGTGATGGAGAATGTTGGTGTTAACGAAGTGATGGAGAATGTTGGTGTTTAATCTTGGAGAACGTTGGTGTTTGTTAATGAGCGATGGAGAATGTTGGTGTTTAATCTTGGAGAACATTGGTGTTTGTTAATGAGCGATGGAGAATGTTGGTGTTTAATCTTGGAGAACGTTGGTGTTTGTTAATGAGTAATGGAGAATGTTGGTGTTTAATCTTGGAGAACATTGGTGTTTGTTAATGAGTGATGGAGAATGTTGGTGTTTGAAGATTAATCTTGGAGAACATTGGTGTTTGTTAATGAGTGATGGAGAATGTTGGTGTTTAATCTTGGAAAACATTGGTGTCTGTTAATGAATGATGGAGAATGTTGGTGTTTAATATTGGAGAACATTGGTGTTTGTTAATGAATGATGGAGAATGTTGGTGTTTGAAGATTAATCTTGGAGAACATTGGTGTTTGTTAATAAGTGATGGGGAATGTTGGTGTTTAATCTTGGAGATCATTGGTGTTTGTTGAGTGTTGGAGAATGTTGGTGTTTAATCTTGGAGAACATTGGTGTTTGTTAATGAGTGTTGGAGAATGTTGGTGTTTAATATTGGAGAACATTGGTGTTTGTTAATGAGTGTTGGAGAATGTTGGTGTTTGAAGATTAATATTGGAGATCATTGGTGTTTGTTAATGAGTGATGGAGAATGTTGGTGTTAACGAGTGATGGAGAATGTTGGTGTTTAATCTTGGAGATCATTGGTGTTTGTTAATGAGTAATGGAGAATGTTGGTGTTTAATCTTGGAGAACATTGGTGTTTGTTAATGAGTGTTGGAGAATGTTGGTGTTTGAAGATTAATATTGGAGATCATTGGTGTTTGTTAATGAGTGATGGAGAATGTTGGTGTTAACGAGTGATGGAGAATGTTGGTGTTTAATCTTGGAGATCATTGGTGTTTGTTAATGAGTGTTGGAGAATGTTGGTGTTTAATATTGGAGAACATTGGTGTTTGTTAATGAGTGTTGGAGAATGTTGGTGTTTGAAGATTAATATTGGAGATCATTGGTGTTTGTTAATGAGTGATGGAGAATGTTGGTGTTTAATCTTGGAGAACATTGGTGTTTGTTAATGAGTGTTGGAGAATGTTGGTGTTTGAAGATTAATATTGGAGATCATTGGTGTTTGTTAATGAGTGATGGAGAATGTTGGTGTTAACGAGTGATGGAGAATGTTGGTGTTTAATCTTGGAGAACATTGGTGTTTGTTAATGAGTGTTGGAGAATGTTGGTGTTTGAAGATTAATATTGGAGATCATTGGTGTTTGTTAATGAGTGATGGAGAATGTGTTGGTGTTTGAAGATTAATATTGGAGATCATTGGTGTTTGTTAATGAGTGATGGAGAATGTTGGTGTTTAATCTTGGAGAACATTGGTGTTTGTTAATGAGTGTTGGAGAATGTTGGTGTTTGAAGATTAATATTGGAGATCATTGGTGTTTGTTAATGAGTGATGGAGAATGTTGGTGTTTAATCTTGGAGAACATTGGTGTTTGTTAATGAGTGTTGGAGAATGTTGGTGTTTGAAGATTAATATTGGAGATCATTGGTGTTTGTTAATGAGTGATGGAGAATGTTGGTGTTTGAAGATTAATATTGGAGATCATTGGTGTTTGTTAATGAGTGATGGAGAATGTTGGTGTTTAATCTTGGAGAACATTGGTGTTTGTTAATGAGTGTTGGAGAATGTTGGTGTTTGAAGATTAATATTGGAGATCATTGGTGTTTGTTAATGAGTGATGGAGAATGTTGGTGTTTAATCTTGGAGAACATTGGTGTTTGTTAATGAGTGTTGGAGAATGTTGGTGTTTGAAGATTAATATTGGAGATCATTCGTGTTTGTTAATGAGTAATGGAGAATGTTGGTGTTTGATGATTAACATTGGAGATCATTGGTGTTTGTTAATGAGTGTTCGTGTTGGATGGTGAATGATGTAGAATGCTCTAGAGCGTTGGCGTTTGAACGTTAGTCTTCGATGAAGCATGTCAGAGAATGTTGGTGTTTAACGGTGAACCTGTGTTTTGTAAATGTTGGCGTTTAAAAGTAAATGGGGGTTTTTGTGTGTTTGTTCTAAAGCTTTGACCAGATGTCGCTAGTTTTATCATAGCAGTCTAATAAAAAAAAAAAAAACGCCACACAACTCCGACACTACGAATGAAAATCGTCGTCGTTTGTGATTCACATCCTTGTGCTAATCTTTCCGTGAGCGTTCCGTGTTTTTGTTAGTCTTTATCACGCATCCTTTTGGAATAAAAAACCCACTGAAGTGTTGTGATGCGTCAACCTTTTCAGGATCGCCAGCTAATTTAAGCCTAATAGCCTTTAATAATGAGAAGTTTCCCTCTAATGGACGACGGCAGTGAGCCGCTCTCACTGCGGATTCACACCGCTATTATTTTTCATCTCGAAGCGTACATCAGCAGCGGGGTCAGATGTGTGTTGCGGCTGTAATCGAATCATTGTGTAACGGTTTGAAGTGATTACCCTGAATGCGAAACAGATATTGAAAAGGTCAGAGTAATCGCTCTACCTGTTTATGGCTCAGTCGCTCCATCCAGGACAGGATTTATTAGCGCTAATGTCACACGTTAAGGCAAAGCTCCAATAATGACTCGAATCGGATCACATCGCTTTATTCACCGTATCTTTCTCTGCCGTCCCTCTTTCCCCTTGTTTTTCCTTCCATTTCTTTCTCTTATACAATTTCTCTCTCTCTCTCTCTCTCTCACTCCCTTTTTTGTCTCATTTCCCTTTTTTTCTCGCTTCATTCTGTCATGTCTTCTGTTCTGTCTTTATCCCGCCCTCTTTTTCATTTCCCCCCCATATATACATATATATAATGTGATGTACACCACTTCCTGTCTTTCGTTGTGTCTGTTATGTCTCAATCTGTTGTTGCACCTTTTCTACCCTTCTAATCCCTTTTTCCTCCAAACATGTACTCTTTCTCTTTTTTCCTCTTTCTCACTCCCTTTTCCTTTCTTTCTTTTTGCGCTCGGTTTAAATTGCTTCTTTTATTTATTCTTTCCTTTCATGCTTTCTGTTGTCTGTCTGTCTGTCTTCCTTACCATTCCTTTTTTTTTTTCTTTCTCTGCCACCCCTTTCTATCTTCATCCCCCTTTCACCATTCTTGCTTTTTCTACACACACACACACACACTTTTTCATCTCTTATTTACAATCTACTCACTTTAATCCCCCCCACATATCTACTCGTCTTTTTTCCCATCTCACTCTTCTTCCTTTCTCTATTTGCCGTCTGACTTGATTCCTTTATTTTATTACTTCCCGCTTTTATTCTGTCCGTCACTTTATCCATTTCATTCATTAATTTTTTTCCCTTCTTTCTCTGCCACCTCTTTCTATCTTCATGCCTCTTTCTCACCTTCTTGCACTTTTTTACTCTTCTCCTTTTACTCTCTCTCTCTCTCTCTCTCTCTCTCTCTCATTCTGTCTCTTTCTCTCGCTTTCTCTCTCTCTCTTCTCTCTCTCTCTCTGTGCAGGATGCCGATCAGGGCTGTAAGGGGAACAGTGTTGGCAGTAATCACTCCGTGCCCAGCACCTCCATCAGTACAGGCAGTCAGAGCAGCAGCATCAACAGCCTACAGGAGTGTAACGATGACCCCTGCTCTGAAATGGCACTACCACACCAAGAATACGACAACACACTCGAGTCTTCCACACACCACAAAAAGGTCTATACACACACACACACACACACACACACACCACCTAATAATGTATGAAATAATAATATAATAATAATAATGAAAAAAAAATAAAAAAAATAGTTGATGAGACCATGTTACACTGTGATTGTTTCAGAAACATTGATTATTTAAATATGCTAATATATAACGATGAATATGTATAAAAAACGCTCCCAGAACCCTACATGGCCCGCCCCTTTCTTCTGGCCTGCATCTGCATATTGAGCTCTGATTGGCGCCGACATTTTTCCGCTGTAATGAAACTTGCGAAGGTGTCTGTGTCACAAGGTGTCACAAGATTTTGCGACACAGACGCATGCAAGCGCACACACGCCAGCACTCTGGAATAAAAACTCTTTAACAAAAATGATAGAGAAATAAATAACAAGACCGCAGATTAAAGAATCATCGTGCAAACTTTTAGCTGATGAGCAGAGAATACGGTGAGGGTGTGGCTTTCTAGACGTGGACATGTACGGGACTCTGTAGTGTAGAATTACTCCGGCACACCCATGAAAACGACCACACGTACACAGACTATCTATGTATCTATCTAATATATATATATACACACATATACACATATACACACACATATACATGTATGTGTGTGTGTATGAGAATTGATAAGATGAGAGAAGTTTATCAGTTCTGAAGGAAATTCTCCGACCAGCTGAAGACATCACAAAACATGAACGATGTAAGCAAAGAATATATTGGGTAAAAAAATAAATAAATAAATAAATAAATATGATACAAACGTGTATTAGTAATAAATAAAAAAGGAAAAAAAAAGAAATACTCATTAAAACGGCACATTGGCAAAAACAAATGACCAACGTAACTGTACATAAAAAAAAAGATGTAATAACATGAAAACTGCACGTTGTTTCATCATAACTGCAACTTCGAATAAATAAACAAATTAATTGTAAACAAATAAAAAAAACAATTTTCAAATTAAAGAACTATAACGCGAAGAATCTTAAACACCTGCGAAACAGCACGTTTTCTGACCACAGGGGGATATCGTGAGTGATTTGATTTATTTACTTATTTTCGGACATTTTTTGAATATTTTTTTCCCCCCCAAATAATTACAAACCGAAGCTAATAGAAACAACTTTGTGAAAGTTGTTTATATTTATCTCTTTATTCCTTTTCAATAAACCCGTCGTTTTTTAACAAATAAAAGAAGATAAAAACATTTGTTTTATTTTGTACGTGTTAAATAAACCATCGAGCCCTTTAAAAAAAAAAATATATATATATATATATATATAAATACTACTGTGATCCATACCATGAAAACCGTATCTGATATTAGAATCGTGATCTGATTTTTTTTGTCATATCGATTAAGTCCTAATTGGTCTGCGATGTTGTTTTTGTTTATTTTTAAGGTAAGCTAGATAATGAATGAGAGTGTGTTTGCGTGCGTGTGTGTTCAGGATCATCCTTATATCCGTGATGAAGGTGGCCATCGCTCTGACTTTCGACCTTCGCCGTCAGATCGTGCTCAGGCTCATAATTATAAAAACCGTGAACGATTCGCTACCATCAAGTCCGCCTCGCTGGTGAGTACAAACGATTACATCATGGCTGCTTTTCCTCGTCTCCTCTCCTGTCCTCTCGCCTGTTTTTCTCCGTGACGTCACCTTTGCGCTTTGCTTCTTTCTTTCCTTTTCTTTTTTTTTTTCTTTTTTTTTAAACTCTGTGAAAAAATGTTTTGATTTAGCGGTCATTTTTTCTTTTTTTTTTTTTAATCCAACGTGAAGTGCAAGTGAGTTGAAGGTTAAGTGTTTTGATGATGATGATGATGATGATAATAATAATAATAAACATTGATTTGTTGCCATTAGCTGAAAGTAAATGTAGTCTCAGGGAATTTTAAAGTCATACCAACATTTTGTCATTTAATTTATACTAATTCTTTATGGATGGGATAAAAATGCAGATTTTTATTTATTAATTCCTTTATAAAGTAATATTATTATTATTATTATTAATAATAATAATAAGTTTACAAACAGCGACTCTTCTTTGTATTTGAACTTTCGAGAATCTTGTCAGAACCTTTCTTTAAGGATAGGAAGAAAATCCCCCCCTCCACACTCACTCACTCACTCACTCTCTCTCTCTCTCTCTCACACACACACACACTTGCGCGTGTGTCTGTTGTCAAGGCAACAGTTTGCGGTCAATAGGCTGTATGGTTGTGCTCACGCGAGCCCCGTATTGTTCATCAGCCATCATTCTGCCGTTGAAGCACAAAAGCATCTGCGTCTGTTTACTTTTGCGCTCGAAGCCGGCCGATATTTCTGTTCCGTCTTCAGTGAAAAGGTCACAAAGAATTTAACGCTCGCTTCCGACACGCACCCGGAGGCTTAATAAACGTGTCACGACGGGTGTCCCGTGTAATAATTCCAGTTCGGTTCTCGCACTCGCTCGTGTTTGGTTGCGGTTTCTTTCTTTTTTTTTTTCCCCCCTCTACTAATTACACATTGTTTGTAATGTTCATATTTTGGATCAATGGAAGGCGTGATAGTCGATCCCCGAGTCCTCGTCGTCCTCTTGAGATGATGTCACCTGTTTTAGGTTCTGGGTTTGCTGATGTTTGAGCATCCTCTACAGGCAGACACACACTCTGCGGCTGTCTGGAGACACAGACTCATTTTTCATCTCGGAGAATTTACCCAGAAGTCTGACCGCGTCCGCGCTCGAACGTTCTCCGCCAAGCTAACTTCGTCTCCCGCAGCAGACTTGTTTTCTTTCTGTATCTCATTGAGAGAGAGAAAGAGAGAGAGACACACGGGTTCTTTGTTAAGATTTTTGTTTTTTGTTTTGTTATTTTTTTCCCCCCCTCTTGTGTTCACTCGACTGTGGGGTTTCTTTGTTTGAGCAGAGAGGAGAGAGGAGGGGGCAATAAAGCGCAGGAGGCAGAGGAAAAAAGTGACATCAGATTGTTTTTCTTTGACTTTAAAGGTGTCTTCAGTCTCGTTACATTAATTCAGTTACGTCGGTTTATTTCATCAAATCTCCACCGCGATCACCACCGACGCACAATTACCGCTCCTGCAATTATTACCTTTTATACAATTATTAATCATTACTAAAAGTCAAATCTCTTAAAAGCATAGCTCGTTAAGCACCTTCACTTCAAAACACACACACACACACACATATTCATTCTCATAGGCTTGTACACGTCATACTTGCCGCAGTGTCGGCCTCTAACACATCGCACGTTTTATTTATCAGCAGAATTCCCGTCTCTCTCCGAGCTTCGAGATCACTCTTCTGTGAGCGTGTAGATTACGGGTCCAAAGACACCACCTTACTTAATCCGCTTTCAAAAAGTCCGAAACAGCATAAATAAAATTTTCTTTAAATGGAGAGAAGTGTTGAGTAGGAGAAATAATGGCGGTGACATTACAGTTCGTTATTAATCAATTTTATTAGTTTGTGGTATTGTTGATATTGTTATTATTATTATTAAGTTCATTATCTAGAATAACTGAACTATATGAAATCTCAATTTTATTTTTTGATAGACTGACAGAATAAAATAAGTATAAAAAAAAATAACATTTTGTAAATAAATAATATAGCCAGACTGTTTAAATGAATAAATGAATAATTTTTTTTCTTAGTCATTTATCAAGAATAATTTTATATACACACACACTTTTTTAATACCTTATATATATATATATATATATATATAATCTCAATCTGCAATAATTTTAAATGATCTATGTGTGTATAATAAGTAAATATATATATAAATAAATAAATAGTAATATATATTATATATATATATATATATATATATATATAAGGTATTAAAAAATAAACAGCGATGAAAATTGTGTGTATAAATATAATTTACAATTTTCATCGCTGTTTTCCAGAATCCATTTTTTTAAAACAATTTACTGACTTATTCTATACGTTATTTGATATATTTTTATTTAGATATTTACTCATAAATTTTTATAATCGCCTTTTTTCAGTCTCGGAACGCGTCACTGCTGTACAAAAGTCCGTTCTCCCACTGCAGTATCGTGGTTGTATTAATGCCGTCGTACATCCAGCAGCAGCAGCGTTGTCCTGTTTGTTTATGTAACCGCATGGTCTCATGTGACAGGTCAAAGGTCAGACAAATAAAAGAAATCGTTGATGCTTGCGGTTCTTTTTTTTTTTTTGCATGTTTCAGTTCTCTCGAACTTGGATGTGTGTGTATCGTCTTTTCTGTTAGTTTTGTGCGAAAGCTGCGCGTGCCTGGTGCTGGGCATTGGGGCAGAAAGCGTGAGGACGGGTGTGGGTACAGTGGGGGTATTGATTCGGCGTGATTAGAAGCGCCCGTGTTTTCAGCGCGTGCTCATGTGACCGGCCTACTAAACGCCACTCAGCCGGGAGAGAAGAGCTGTGTGAAGGAGCCAGGCCTCTGAGAACCCTCTTTCATCCCGACACACACCTGCCAAAGCTCAGAGATGGACAGAGAGCGAGAAGTGTTTATCCACACACTTCTCTCTCTCTCTCTCTCTCTCTCTCTCTCTCTCTGGGGGGTGTGTGTGTGTGTGTGTGTGTGCGCGCAACGATGTGAAATGTTCAGGGTTCAGTCTCCATGATCTCGCACGTCCTTTCCTTTGCCAACATGTTTGGCCTCAGGAGCTCAGGTGGGAGTTACGAGAAACTCAACGAGCACTTTGACCTCAACGCGCCCTTCTTCCAGGTTGGTGAGAGTCCGAGTCGCTTCGTATCGTTTCGAGAGGGAAAAAAAAAAAAACAACGAACCGCTAACTTTTGGGAACGCCGTCGAGGGTTACATTTTGATTCGTCGCTGCTGTTGTTGTTGTTTACTCTAACGCGCCGGTTTTTCATCATTTCGAACTGAAGTTATGAAACTGAAGCTTCCTGTCACGGCTTGGTCTTTACTTTAAATCACCGTGAAGATGTTTAAATAGATCATATTGCGGCCAATGATTTGACCTGCCATCGATATCCCGATTGCAAACATGTCACGGGTCACGATGTGTTATGTTTACCGTTCCGCTCCGGACAGGTGACGCGTCAGATCCACGAGCATGAGCAGGAGAACGAGCTGCGTGAGCAGATGTCCGGCTACAAGCGCATGCGACGGCAGCACCAGAAGCAGCTGATCGCTCTGGAGAACAAGCTGAAGGCCGAGATGGACGAACACCGGCTGAAGCTGCAGAAGGAGGTGGAGACGCAGGGCAACAACGCCTACATCGAGCTGGAGAAACTCGCCAAGAAGCACGCTATCCAAACCGATAAAGAGGTGAGGAGGACGCGGATTTCGTTTATTGTGCGCCGTGAGAGGAAACGTATCAAAACTGCAGGATCACGGAAAATAAATCTTACACGTTAAAGTTTCACGTCATACGAAACGTCCCACTAGCTCTTTTTCTTTAAATCTAGAGTTTTTTAAATATCACATTATCCCACACGAATGAGGACTTATTTGTGTGATTATTTGAATTGGCTTTTTTTTAAAGGTTTTTAAAAAAAAATGTATTTACAGATTCGCTGTGCAAATTGCATGACCCGAGTAAACCATCACGAATAAAGCAGAATATGTATTTTTTTTTAAATAATAATAATATGAATAATCTATAAATAGTAGATGTGTGCAATTAATCGATTGTGCGAGATATCATGATATTCTACGTTAAAGTGGATACTTTTTTACAGATCATCATCGCTACGGCCGGATTTCCTTTAAATGCAAGGTCTCGTCACAAGAAATAAATAAATACAAGAAATAAATTAATTATCCCGGGAAAATAACTTCCATAGAAATATCAGGGTTTTTTTGTTTGTTTGTTTTTTTAAACTAAGACAGAGAATGAATATTTTCTAGTGATTATGAATGCGAAGCTAAATATTACTTGAAATAATCATAAAGTATATTTATTATTATTATTATTATTATTATAAAATTCCTTCTGGAGCTCAGTGAAGGTTGTACATCCTCACGACGATGTATAATGACGTATAAGTCAAGTGACTAGTCGTTTGTGTCGCTTCTAGATTGCCGCACTAGCGAGCCGTACTAGCGAGCCGTACTAGCGAGCCGTACTAGCGAGCCGCACTAGCGAGCCGTACTAGCGAGCCGTACTAGCGAACCGTACTAGTTACGTACATTCACCAGCGGCACCAATGATCTCTGCTTCTTCCTTCCAAGCTGTTAGTTTTCTTCCTCGTTGTCCCTCTATTCACATTTGACGTCGGATCGTATATGACGGGATGACGCTGAAACCGCAATTACGCGTTTTTCTTCCATGACGTCGAGGCCGAATATTACGCTCAGCGTCGCTTTTCTTCTTAAAACATTCCCCTGTCCTCGCGTCAGATCTGTCGTATCGGATTCATCGCACTATGCATAGAAAGGCTACAATACATAAACGGATAAACATGCGGAATGCACCGAGAATATGTAAATAGCCCGTTTATTATTCACGATGCATGTGTCGATTCGTATGCTAATGAGGCGAGGGGAGAAAATGGTGGGTTTGTCTTCGCAGTAAAGTGTAGCACTGTGACGTACTTCGAGTCTTCTCTTGGCCGCATGGGCGGCTTTCTTTAGATCGCTGCACGCTAGAAAGTGACAGATCTGGACGTTTTCGCACCTCTTTGCCGATTATACGTTTGACGTTTCCTGTTACGTTGTCGTGGTGTAGACTATTTATATATAACCACTCCTGATCACGAACTCTTGAATTCGGAGCCGTTATCGTTATTCGGAGCGTATCCTCGCCCTTTAATTTCTGCACCACAAACAAAACAAAAAAAAGCATTTAATTGACCTGTCGATTTTCTGTCGTTCTATAAAATTCACGAAGATGCCGAGCGCTGCATTAAACACGGCGTCTCTCTGGTGGTCCGGTGTCTTTTTCCAGATGAAGACGACGGCGGCAGACGAGAAGAAGTTCCAGCAGCAGATTCTGGCTCAGCAGAAGAAGGAGCTCACCACCTTCCTGGACAACCAGAAGAAACAGTACAAACTGTGCAAGGAGAAAATTAAAGAGGTGCTTCTTCTTTTCAGCTCTATTCTTAAAATGGCAGGGGGCAGAGAGGGGGGCGGGGTGTTGGCCAGAGCGCTGTACAGTGCTGTTGAACAAAAAACAGTAAATAATAATAATAATAATAATAATAAATGCTGAAAATGATCTACAGTAATGGTTAACAGCACTGATCAGTTAACTGCTTGGTGGGTCTTTTTAAGTGTTCATTTGAAAACTGCGACTCGTCTATTCGACCGAGAAAAGTCTTCATGCATGACCTCCTTGGATCCTGAGTTATACTAGACGCTTGAAGGGAGCATGCTGAGTTTCATAAGTGCCTTTGTGTAGGTGGGGATCGGTTTCTGCCTTTGTAGGCGAGCAATCAGTGTTTCAAATCGGATTCGGGCAGCTACAGGAAGTCAGCGAAAGATGTTGGAGATCTTTGAGATGGTGGTTTCATGGTGTTCACAGGGCAGACCTGCCGAGAGTGAGTCTTGAGATGACGAGGGACTGGAACAAGCACCTTCGTGACCGCTGTGTATAGAAATGGATGGATCTTGACTGATTTTTCCAGAGTCATATCTCCCTGCAGTTCCCACTTGGTTTCCCACTGAAGCTCAGCAGGGTTGAGCCTGGCAAGTACCTGGATGGGAGACCACCTGGGGAAAACTAAGGTTTCTGCTGGAAGTGGTATTAGTGAGTCCAGCAGGGGACACTCACCCTGTGGTCTCTGTGGGGCCTGATGTCCCAGTATAGTGACAGAGAGGTCCTGACTCTCTGTGGTTGTTAAAAAACCCAGGACACTTATCATAAAAGAGTAGGGGTATAACCCCGAATTGGCTCCATCACTCTCTCCGCTATATAAAAGTAGCTGTACACTTTGTACAGGAAAAATGACCAGGTCACGTTAGCAGTATGACGAGAGAATGATAGTTTCGTGAGGTTTCGTGCGTGATCAGTTGGTGTGATCACACGGAAAGACACGGAAAGATCTTGACCTGGGGATGCATCTGTAGGGATGTACAATGCTCGGCTCGTTCATGTCTCGTCATCAGTGTCTACTAAACACGCTGAGGGAGACAAGGAGACGATGATTGAGTGTCATCGGCGTAGGAATGGTATAGAAAAGTATAGAAGGGGACCAAGCACCGAGTGTCATGAGTGTAGGTGGTATAGAAAGGTAACATAAATGGAAAATAGAAAGGGACCAAGCACCGAGCCTTGCGGCACACCTGTTGAGAATCTGCAAGAAGCAGTTGTGGGTTCTCTCCACATCACCTGTTATGACTGTCCCTCCAGGTAGCAAGCAATCCACCCGCTTTTCTAATTCTAAATCTCGTGAGGACAGACAGGAGAGTCTTGCGTCCAGCGCCGCTAATAGGTTATGCAAGATCAGAATCGCAGCACGAAGCCTCTCGGTAACAACCACGAGAGCCGGTTCTGATGAGAGTGTCGCGGTCAGACCGACCTGGCTCCAGGAGGTCGTTCTGGGAAAGAAAGATAAGACGGCAGATGTGATGCCTGATGTGATACCTGTAGGTAGCTACTGTTGTCTGAGATTTAAATATCGTGCATAATAAAATCTGACACTTCCTCGAACCTCTCTCCATCTCTCTCTCCATCTCTCTCTCTCTTTTTTAGGAGATGAACGAGGACCACAGCACTCCAAAGAAGGAGAAGCAGGAGCGGTTGTCGAAGCATAAGGAGAACATGCAGCATTCACAGGCGGAGGAGGAAGCGCAGCTTCTTGGCCAGCAGCGACTCTACTACGATCGCAACTGCAGGGCCTTCAAACGCAAATTCATGACCAAGAGACACGAGTTCGAGCAGGAGCAGCTGCGAGAGGTAGGAGGTCAAAAGGTCAAATTAAATACGGCGAAGAAATTGAAATTTTCAAGATGTTTAGGAGTAAATACACAAATACGCAGCCTTTAGAAGCAGTTTCCCCGTTCCGTTTTCCTCCAGGAGCTGAACAAGAAGAAGACGCAGAAGGAGATGGAGCACGCCATGCTGATCAGACACGACGAGTCGACTCAGGAGCTGGAGCACCGGCAGCTGAAAACACTGCAGAAGCTGCGCATGGATCTGATCCGTCTGCAGCACCAGACCGAGCTGGAGAACCAGATCGAGTATAATAACCGCAGAGAGCGAGAACTGCACCGCAAACACGTCCTCGAGCTCCGGCAGCAGCCCAAAAACCTCAAGGTGCCTCCACAGACTCTGTGGTTTTTTTTTCAGATATATTTAGGAAGCTGGAATGAGTCTTGATGTTCTCTAACGTCGCTGATCGGCTCTGCTTTTATTAAAGTGGTGTGTTCAGGATTTTTAGAACATTTAGTGATTTGCAGAATCATATTTTTTCCCCACATTTTTCCTGCACGTAAACACTGGAGACTCCTTTCGATAAATATTAAAATAAAAGTCCCCAAAACGTTACTATAGCAACGATTACAGGCTACGTTTGTATCGAACAGCAGAACGTTTTTAATCCGTTTATAATTAAGCCCGGTATATTACATGGATCTTCAGCTGTACAGTACAAGATCCTGCGAACGAGCTGTTACTATAGAAACGATAACGTACGGAATCGAGCGTGTTAATAGAAACCCGCACATCCGTGTGCAGACGTTATGACCTGTCCTCGCTGCTACGATGTTCCTTTACTAGCCTGAGCGTTATAAATGTTCCCGTTTTTGCTTAATTCATTAATTAATGAATTAATGTGTTTTTGGCTTTGAGATTTTTTTTTTTAAAAGCCTGTTGAATCGTAAGCGATATTATTTACTCCTAATGAACAATCAAATTAAATTAAATTGTACTGCAGCATTGATAAAAACCTAATAACGTTGTTGTTATTGTTGTTTTTCTGTCCCAGGTGATGGAGCTGCAGATAAAGAAGCAGTTTCAGGACACGTGTAAAGTGCAGACGAAGCAGTACAAAGCGCTGCGGCACCACCAGCTCGAGGTGACGCCGAAAAACGAGCACAAAACCGTACTCAAGGCCCTGAAGGACGAGCAGACGCGCAAACTCGCCATCCTGGCCGAGCAGTACGAGCAGAGCATCAACGAGATGATGGCGTCGCAGGCGGTGAGACCCGTGCATCGACATCACAACGTAACGTTACCGACGAGTGGAAACGGCCCGAGCGGAAGAAAAGCCCAAATAGACAGGGGCTGCGTAAAGAAAGGGACGGCGTTCGATTTAAAAACCTCGTTTATACTGCTTCTGTGACGCATCTCGAGAACATCCGAGCCTTGAAAAACACTAAGCCGTCTTAGCTGTCCGTCAAACGAGGGGGCGGGGCAGTGAACAAACCAGGTTTTATTATTCTCTGTATAAAATAATAATAGTTGTGGTTATTGCTAGAGAAGTTACAGCGGTGTTCAGTAGTTCTCGTACGTGACGGCTCCTAAGAAGAGTAGAAGAGCGTCTTTTCTCACACGTGACGTGCAACGTCGTCGTAATGAGCAATCCAGCGTAGAAATAGAATGCAGGCGTGCCGAGTCAGCTGGTTAGCGATTTACGAGATGACGAGTGCGGTGGCGTCGTCATCGGCGTTCTAGCACGGAGGCTCCGTATCAAACCGCTGGCCGATTAAAGGACTAAAGCGCCGCTGCATCGCTCTTTTTAGGTAGAGACGAAACAAGTGTGGGTCAGATCTCACTGCAGTCTTATTAGCAGGTAGTCGAACGGCATCGTGGGCGAGAGAATTTCCAGAAATGCATTCTCGAGGAGTTTCCCGGAGATGCTTTTTAAACAGGATTAAAGGATTTCTCTCCGAATACGAATACGTCGACTACGAATATATATATATTTTTTTCTACGACACCGATTTCACACGTTTAATCACAGACCTTCAGATCAAAAGGATTTGAAGATCATGAGAAACATTTCAGTCGAGTGTCCACAAACTTTTGACCGGTAGTGTGCCAGGCAGATTTTTTAATAATAATAATTTAATGAGGACTATTTTCTGTGTGTGTGTGTGTGTGTGTGTGTAGCTGCGTCTGGACGAGGCTCAGGAGGCCGAGTGTCAGGCTCTGAGGCAGCAGCTGCAGCAGGAGATGGAGCTCCTCAACGCCTACCAGAGCAAGATCAAAATGCAGACGGAGGCGCAGCACGAGCGCGAGCAGCACAAACTCGAGCAGAAGGTGTCGCTGCGCAGAGCTCATCTCGAACAAAAGGTAACACCGCAGCCCCAGTAACAGCGGCTCTCGATAGGACGTGACGACGGTTTCGGCAAAAGCGAGCGCCGGTTAGTTAACGACGCCAGACCCGAGCGGAGAACGAACGGACGTTCTTCACGAACAAACGGTTGCTGATCGTATGTTCAGTGTAGGAAACTTTAACAAGTAAGAGAAGCTAAATAGCTAAGCTTTTAGCATCACGTTCCAGACCGCATTTCAGTGCCACGCCTCGTCCCGGATTCAACTTCGAACGGTTTTTAGCTCTCTGATCTCCCCGTGCTTCATGGGTTTCCTCCACCGGTCCAAAGACACGCCTTGTAGGCTGATTGGCGTTTCCAAATTGTCCGTAGTGTGCGATTGTGTCCTGCGATCCTGTCCCGTAGGGCTGGGCGATATTATATCGATATCGCGATAAACGATTACGCAATACGCTTTTCTGAGATATCGTTGGTACGATGATTTTTTTTTTTGGTACGTGACCGTTTCGTGTGGTTTTTCAGATCGAAGAGGAGCTGGCTTCTCTTCAGAAGGAGCGCACGGACCGAATCAAATACCTGCTGGAGCGACAAGAGCGCGAAGTGGACGCTTTCGACATGGAGAGCCTGCGCATGGGCTTCAGCAACCTGGGTGCTCTAGATTACCCTAAAGACGACTACAGATGAGACACGAGACCCTCTCTGCCTTTTTAAAAAGAAGCAAAAAAATAAAAAAAAAAAGGAAAAGAAAGAAGTCCTCCACTGTTTTAAAAGACACGTGCGGTTTTTGCTACTGACAAACCCTGTTCACGTCACGACATTACAACATGCTGGATAACTCCCTCGGTCATCGTGTTTAATATTATATATCTATAAATATATAAATATTATCCATCAAATAATGGAACAGTTGCCGTGTTGGTGTCCGTGATCTTTCTCGTGCAATGATGTAATCGATGATCTAGAGATTTAGAGAGGAAGGACAGCAATACGCGCGCGGTGAGTACGTGGGTTCGGGGGATGGGGGAGAGGATAGTATTGCTACTGTTAATGTCCACACACATACACACACGTTTCTAAGTGATCTTTTCCACAAGATTTTTAGATTTTAGGCGTATCGCTGCTGAGTCTCGCCGTTTTTTTTGGTATTTATTCACCAGACTGAACCGATTCACACCTTTTGAACAAATTTATAAGAAATATTTACATACGGACTCGATGTACATAAACCGAACGGCTGCGTCCGGTCTCGTCATTTCGAATAATCTGGGTTTCTAGGTGAGGAACGCGTTTCGCTCCTGCGTCATCAATGATCAAACCTCGGCACGAGGTCAGCAATGTGAATTACACACACACACACACACACACACACCTCTGAATCCTGCTGGCACAAAGGGCTCTAAGTGAAACGTGGGCGTCCATTTTGTGTGTCAACTTTTACGTAGTTTCTTAATTCAAGGTTTTTTGATTTTTATTTTTGTTTTTTGTGCGTGTGTTTTTTATTTGAAATAACGTGACCACTTCGTCCACCGTCGTTTTGGACGACGTTTAGTTCTCTCGTCGTTTTTTTTTTTTGCTTTTTGCTTTCCAGAGCCGTTTTTTTTAAACGAGAATCCTTGTGAATAGAAACCTTGCTTTACTGTGTGCATGCACTTTAAATTTGTTTTCAGGTTCCAAAAGAAGCATGATTTCTGTCCCAAATGCTTTGAAATATATTTGTAAATAAAAGGCTCAACACATGTCTGGGTGCGTTTTTTTTTTCAGTTTATTATTTGTCTGTTTGTTTAACGAGGACGTGACGTAAAAGCGGTGCGCGCAGGAACGTGGTTTGGGGGGCGGAAGAAAAGCTAACGTTAGGGATTTTAAATTAAAGAAGAAAGGGGGAAAATTATTAACTAAATAATTAACACCCCCCCCCCCTAAGTGCAACACGTTGAGAGTAAGCCAAGACTCCAGATTTAGCGCCATTTTACTGATTGCTGTGAGGTGGGATACGATTTTGAAATTTCGACCAATCACAGAGAGCCTAACAACAACCAGTGACATCACACCGCCAAATTAAATCTGCATAGCAACAAGTATCCAATAAGAAGCCGGCGACACTCGTTTACTTATTTCTTTATTTAAATAACTGAAATGAAAACTTAGTGCTTCGCTGCTCTGCTGTTTCTGCGTTATCGAAGCTCGACATACATATCGTATCTTCAAATATTTTCGCAATATTTAGACACCAAAAAAAAAAACCCTGTTTATTTCCCCGCTAGCTGCTCGTAAAGTTTGGGGACGTAGTCGTCCCACTCGGCCTGGTAGCAGGTCCCGGCCACCGGCGCCCCCAGGCCGTATTTCTTGCGGAAGTTTTGGATTTTGAATTTCCCGCGGTTGTCTCCGGAGCGGTTGGTCAGGACGCGTTCGGTGCAGTTCACCGTTCCCGACTGCTCGTACACCAACCACACGTAACGGTGGAGGCCTGAAAATCAATCATACACACGCCGTGTTATATCGTTACGCCTGAAAATATTTACACCACACGTGATTTACATCACAATAATCATACTGCTATTCTATATGATCGTTAGATCTCGGGTACGCAGATCTTACCGGTTCCTTTCGGAGGACCGGAACCGACGTAGTCAGACATCACGCACCCGCTGGAGACGTCGTTCCCTTTCACGTTCACCACGAGAAAGTGATGCCATTCTCTAGAGTGGGGGAGGGGGAAACAGCAGCCAAATGCATTAATGAATGAATGAAATAACGAGTCTGGACGTCTTGCCGATTAATGTAGGTCTGGGCGCCGGGACCGTATATCATCCGTAATCCTCATAAACTAAACGTCTTTAAACTGATGTATGGTAGAAATGTCGTGATATGATATTTTGATCATTTTGGTCCGGGACTAATTTAAACTTAAAAGGGATAAATAATTACGCACGTTACACGTCACGGCTAAACTGCTCGACTTCTGCGGTGTACGTTTCTCTGAATCCGGAGTTAAGACAGGTGAAGAGTGTGGATCTGTAGCTGTACCGTCACGGGTACGACGTTCGGGGCTTGAGTACGACATCATCGTGTCCACTACAGATCCAATCGGGAGCTGAAACAGAACCCGGAACCAGCTCTTTCAGATTAGGTTCTGGTTCTGTGTCAGAGAGAGCGTGTACCTGAATTTGGGGTCTTTCCTGCTCGGAGCGTCCGGATCAGTCATGGCTAAAGTATACAGCTTGCTCGAGTCGCAGCCTTCCCACTCGATCACTGTGGGCCGGTTCTGCACCTGAACACACACACACACACACACACTTTATCCATCTGTCCTTTTATCACCTATCCTCTATCGGTCTTCAATCTTACTGTCTTTCTTTCTACTGTCTGTCTCGTTCCATCTTTCTTTCTACTGTCTGTGTGTCTTTCCATCTTTCTTTCTACTGTCTGTCTGTCTCTCGTTCCATCTTTCTTTCTACTCTGTGTGTCTTTCCATCTTTCTTTCTACTGTCTGTCTGTCTCTCGTTCCATCTTTCTTTCTACTGTCTGTGTGTCTTTCCATCTTTCTTTTTACTGTCTGTCTTTCCATCTTTCTTTCTACTGTCTGTCTCTCGTTCCATCTTTCTTTCTACTGTCTGTCTCTCGTTCCATCTTTCTTTCTACTGTCTGTCTGTCTGTCGTTCCATCTTTCTACTGTCTGTCTGTCTCTCGTTCCATCTTTCTTTCTACTGTCTGTCTGCGTCGTTCCATCTTTCGTTCTACTGTCTGTCTTTCCATCTTTCTTTCTACTCTGTCTCTCGTTCCATCTTTCTACTGTCTGTCTTTCCATCTTTCTTTCTACTGTCTCTCGTTCCATCTTTCTTTCTACTCTGTCTCTCGTTCCATCTTTCTACTGTCTGTCTTTCCATCTTTCTTTCTACTGTCTCTCGTTCCATCTTTCTTTCTACTCTGTCTCTCGTTCCATCTTTCTACTGTCTGTCTTTCCATCTTTCTACTCTGACTCTCGTTCCATCTTTCTACTGTCTGTCTTTCCATCTTTCTTTCTACTGTCTCTCGTTCCATCTTTCTACTGTCTGTCTTTCCATCTTTCTACTCTGACTCTCGTTCCATCTTTCTTCTACCTCGTTCAATCTTTCTTTCTACTGTCTGTCTTTCCATCCTTCTTTCTACTGTCTGTCTTTTTTCTTTTTTCACGTTTCCATATTCTTTATAAAATCTCTTCCTCCGCCAAACTACAATATCTAGCAAAGCGCCGTTAAAGCTTCACGTGGTCACGTGGACAAATCAGAGCTCGCTGTCTCATCCGGGTATTAAAAAAAAACCGTTGTAAATAAACTGTTAAACAGCTGAGGACTTGAAACCAAAGAACCTTACACTGTATTTTAAAATTAAATATGATAAATATAATACTTATTATCCACAGTGCTCGCTAGCTGTTGTTTATCGGATCTGTAGTTTTAAACCAGTGACTGTAGGCGACTGGAATCAGTTTTAAACTTCCGCAACTCTATTGACGTCCCCCTCCCACCTCAATTGGCGTAATGACGTCATTGCGTCAGCGCTCTATGTTACAAGCACGCTTTGAAGGCACCATAACTGGCAATTACGTAACGAGTTGGAATCAAACACAGTTGCATTTTTATTGCAACGAAACGTTAATGCACGCTCACATTAACGACCTGTGCAGCAACTCTGCATTATACAAAGCTAATATTTGCCAAGAGCAGCAGTGGTTAAGTTGTGCATGCTAACCTGAGTGGGTGTGAGCACTTTCCCCAACTCGTCAACCTCCACACTGCCGTATTTAACCGTTAGGGGTTTGCTCGGCTTTTCCTCCACCTCAGTGAGGGAGAGAGGACCCGTCCACTGCTCGATATCCGCCGGCATGTTTTTAAATTATTATTCACACTGACAGGAACTCAACCGCTCGCAGTCTACTTCCTGAGCAAAGTCTGAGCTAAATTATACTTTCTCTCTCTCTTTGTTCTCAGTCTCGCGAGTGATTCACGAAGCAACCAATCACCTTTTGCGAATATTTCGACGGTTGCGTTATAATTGGTCAAATTGACTTAGCGGCCCCGCCCACTGCTGTTACAGTTAACGGCCATTTTGTTGCCACTAGAGTGCGCCAGAGAACTACTCGTTTGATTTACGTTCATATGTATTGCCTACCCGTATTCAAACACGCCCCGCCTTCTGTACGGGGATTGGTGAATAGTTTCCCGACTTCTGCTTTACTGCTTTCTGATTGGTTAAAAGTTCAATTAAAAAAGTCCGTGAGATAAAACCGTTGCTAAACATGCTAAGATACGAAATAAATAAATAAATAAATAATACATTGCACAATGTTTAATACTTATACACCACAAAAATGGACTGACACTAGCGTGACTTTTATATCATTTTCTCTGAGAAGTATTAGATCAAAATGTTGAAAAGGATCAATCAAGAAATAATGTACACCCTTGGTGAAATCATTTATAAATTCTTGTAAAATATCTATTTTAAATGTGTTTTTTTATTTATTCTAGAAAATGTCATTAAAATAAAACAAAAAACAAAAAAACGGACTTCCAAAACGTCATATAACGTGATATATATATTTTACATTGATTTCAAGGGCGCTATTTTGACTTATGTTTGTAACGCCTATCAATATTTATTCATTTATTTATGTATTTATTTATAAGTTTGCATCAGGCACCTCGCAGGACACCTTTCTAATAATTTGTATCAGGCACCTCGCTGGACACCTTTCTAAGAATTTGTATCAGGCACCTCGCAGGAAACCCTTGTCAGTCAGGGGGTCCTTTCGCTTGTGCATAACAACATGGCGGCGGCCTTGTGCAGAGGCAAACACAGACTGAAACCTTTCTCTCTCTTCGCTTTTCACTTGCCAAGAAGACATTTTACAGGTAAATACTTCTTTTAGAAGTTGTACTGGTGTGTGTATTTATTATTCTCGCCAGTGATGTTGATGATACGTGGACAATTTTGGAAATATAATGCGCTGAATTCCGTGTGAGCTCTTCTCCTCCTTCCTGTCTAGTGTTTGTTAACTTTGTGCAGCGTTCACCAAATATCCGTTTACTAAACAGTCTGTAGCAGCTGTATGCAGTAGAGAAAGGGTGAAATAATTGCTACTACTTTCAGCATTCTAAGTGCACTCTGTGTATTAGTTTAAAGGGGCAATTAGTTTTCCACATGGTTGATAGGTGTTGGATAACTACATTATTTATTGCTTCAATAAATAAATAAAGATGAATATAGTGTATTTACTCGGGTTGCCTTTGTTTTATGTTTTTTATATTTTGTTTGAATATCTAAGACGTTTTAGGTTGAGAGATGCACAAAAAGAGAAGAGATCAGGATTGGGGGGGGGGCAAATACTTTTTCACAGCGCTGTATGATGATTTTCAGAGAACATCCAGAAAACGAGACAGCTTGAGCATTATTGTAACTTTAGGATAAAGTACTTGATCATCATTAGTAGTATCGTTTAGTAAGGAATAAACTGAATTCATATCAGGAGTTTTTTTATTTATTTTTTTATTTTTATGATCAGCGTTAGTTAATCTGTGAGTTTTATCGTAACCGAATGCTCCTCTGTACTTACAGGATCGTTTGATTATGACCTGGTGGTTATCGGAGGTGGATCTGGAGGTTTGGCGTGTTCTAAAGAAGGTGTGTTGTTGTGTGTGGGGGGTTATACAGGAGAATGGTGTGTGTGCGGGGGTCAATAAATATTTGAGCAAAGTATCTGAATGTTGTGTTTCAGCGTCTCGGTTTATTGTTCAGTTCCTACACGGTGCAGCTTACAGACTAAAGTACACACGTCACACATTTCTAAGTAATTACTTCCTCTGTGTGTGTGTGTTTAAATCAGCCATTATCGGTAATGTTAAACATTTTGTCCAGCTCTAACGAATGAAACGTGTGTGTGTCAGAGAATCGTGTCTTCAATCTGGTCTTTTCTTTCCGCAGCCGCTCAGTTGGGGCAGAACGTGGCTGTTCTGGATTATGTCGAACCTTCAGTGAGGGGTATCACATCCTAAATCCTCGCTCTGAGATTATGGAGATAATAATGTGGGGTGGTTTATTTATTTATTTCTATATAAAATATCATTTTTTTAAGGGATTTTTTCATTTGTGTGTGTTTCAGGTACTAAATGGGGTATCGGCGGAACGTGCGTAAATGTCGGCTGCATTCCTAAGAAGCTCATGCACCAGGCCGCTCAGCTCGGCACGGCGCTCAAAACCGACTCGAAGAAATACGGCTGGCGGATCGCCGGTCCTGTGTCTCACGACTGGTGGGTTTCCGCCTGATTAAACCGAGGAATGTTTACTACACCGATTTCTGCTTAACGTTGACTTTTTAATACGACTGGATAGATCTTCTCCTGACTGCTTTCCTTTCGTAGGAACCGGAGGCGGTTTGAGTGTTTTATCTTTGATTTTTTTTTTAATCACCAGTTATATTTACTAAAATTCCAACACCGTCTTAATCTTCAGGCTCCGTCAATCGTTTAGAGTCCTCGGCCTCTGAACGGAAATCCTCAGAATAATTAACGCGGAGACGACCAGCGCTCCAGTACCGCAGGTGGCGCTGTTTAAAACCGCTTCACAATTTCTACAACTACAGGAAGTAGGTTATCGCACTTCAAAGCCACTTCGACTATGGCGCACTGCGAACGGCGCCTCCGCATGACGTCGTTTTTTGCTCCACGATTACGTCATGTAGTTCACGGATGCCAGAATGTCGTCTCCGAGACCTTTTAGTCCAAGATCAAGTGGACCAAAAAAAACGCACGTCAATTTGTCGACGTTAATCTAAAATATCCAAACAAAAAGAGAGAAATGAGGAGATCACGGTTTATAAAAATGGCCGCACGTTCGTGACGCCGACATGCTGAAAGGTCAGAGTGTTTGGTCAGAGCCCTCTTCGGTTCTCGTGCGTCGAACGTGAGTTCAGCTGAAAGGTTTACCGTTTATTTACCAACAGCCAGTTTTCCGCTCAAAAATAAACGCAAATTCATGTAACTGAGCCCCCCCTTCACAATTACAGTCCACAAGATGCTCCATTTAGAACACAGATTATAAATTTATGTCTTTGTCCAGGTTGTGGTGTTTATCAGGCCACGTGTTTGACACTCCTGCTCTAATCTCTAACGTAATGATGGATCATCAAATATTCCACATTAGCACCATCTAGTGGTAGAAAAGATTAATACCTCACTCACTGTGCCCAATTAGAATATTCTATTATTATTTTATAAAGTTTACAGACGCTCGACTGAAGTGTTTGTCATGATGTTAAAAAGCTTTCGAGCTGAAGGTGTGTGATTTAAACGTGTGAAATCGGTGTCGTAGACACAAATTTAACCTTGCCGTCGTCTTCGTTTCGTTCATTAGAAAACGAACATTTTATTTACAAAATTTTTGAAACGGGCGACTCGGAGAGAAATATTCGGAAGAGCAGGAGATAAGAGTCCGGCGTCGGTGTGAACTCTTTTTAATACTGTTTAAAAAGCATCTCGGGGGAAATTCCTCAAGGAATCGCTTGAGAAAACGCCAAGAATACATTCCTGGGAATTCTCGGTGAAAAGCGCGTGTACTTTTAAAGATGCGAAAATATTCAATTATTTTGGATTTATTTTGGATTTTTTATCACGACATAATTCCCGTACTTCCATTTGTGTTACTCCAGAGTTTTGATGACTTTATTATTAAAAAATGTGGAGAAAATAAATAATAAAAAATAAAGAATTGTATACTTTTTTTTTTTTTTTTTTAAATCAGTTTATCCTTCACTCATTTAAAAGTTAATGCTTTTATAAAGCTGCTTAATTTATTTATTTTAAAAAAAAGGGCATATTAATCTTTCTTTGTCTTTAAAAAAAATGACTTAGTGTAATTTCTGTAGCTTTCTCTATTGTGTGTGTGTGTGTGTGTGTTGTAGGGCGACTATGGCGGGATCTGTGCAGAATTATGTGAAATCTCTGAATTGGGGTCACAGAGTTCAGCTGCAGGACAAGTGAGTAAAACACAGTTAAAATACTTCCCCACAGGAACAGTGCTATAAGAGGAGTAAACCCGATAAGACGCGCCGTTAGAAGGAGGAAGAAGTCACCTTCACGCCGTTAATAATGACTCGCGTCACATCGCCGATCGTTTCGCTCTAACGACACGACACGGGGAGTGTTCTTGTTCTGCTTTACCCGGTCAGATCCGTGTAGGAAGTGATGCGGGGGTTCAGAAATGAAGAACGAATAAAAATGCAGGATAATTTGTGGTATTTTTTTCAGTTTTTTTTTTTTTTGGGTCATGCTATGTGCAGGGTTTTAAGTATATACTGTGTGTGTGTGTGTGTGAGCAGGAAAGTGAACTATCTCAATATGAAAGGAAGTTTGGTGGACCGGCACACCATCCGAGGATTAAACGCCAGAGGAAAGGAGGTCTGTAGAAACAATGTCTCCTGATAAAACGATCCTCCCTAACTCCTTGACTCTGCTGAATCTATAAATTTGTGTCGGGGTGGGGGGGGTGTTTTCTTCTGTGCAGGCGACTGTGACGGCCAGGAACATCGTGATAGCGACCGGCGGGCGTCCAAAATACCCCACGCATGTGAGCGTGTGTTTTATGAGAGCTGTTGTATGACCTTGATGTATTATTTATTTATTTTCCTGTGTGAGAGCGGTTGATAAAACTCACTCCCTCTGTCCGTCTCAGTTTAATCACTTCTGTTCGGCCTGTCCGTGACGGAAAGAAAAAAAAAAAAACAAAGTCGGTTCGGATAACGGGCTGAAGGTTAGCGTGGTGTGTTTCAGGTCCCGGGAGCGAGAGAGTACGGCATCACCAGCGACGATCTCTTCTGGCTGAAAGAGTCTCCGGGGAAAACGTGAGTGCGAGACGAGAGTTTCCTCACAGCACACGAGTCCGTGTAGCTTCTCTCCTCAGACACACCACGTTTGTTAACACGATCAAAAAAAAAAAAACCTGCGTTTGTATCTCCTCTACGAAACCGGGTTAAGGGGCGGAGCTCAGGTTGTGATGTCGCTAAATAACCTTTTCCCACCAATCGCATCGGTTATGCGAATCATTAGTGGAGGAGGAAGAGGGTGTGGTACTCGGAGACTTCAAGCTGAAGAACATCCATGTGACGCTAGCTTGGGAAACGATTAGTATTTATTAAGATGTTGTTGCTATGGTAACGTTATCGACGAATCTGGTTTGCTGATGCAGAAATAACTGGCCGAGGGTACAACGATGCGGAGCGTGAGGTTTCTTCTCGTTCGCATATTCACGATGTTCGGATTATACGCTCCTCGTCCACTGTAATAGGAACACCTGTACACCTGCTCCTTTATGGACGACGTGGTCGTCCGCCGTCGCTGTAGACTTACCTGTTCAGCTCAGACCGGTCTAGACGTCCTCGTCTGATCTCGCTCATCAACAAGGCGTCACCGGAGGTCCGAATTCTCCGGCTCGATATCTTTTTCAAACCGGACTCCATGTCTGGTCTGGACGATATCCTCGTATAAAAGTGCAGATGTTCGTACGGATTAATATCTTTGAATGCGTCACAGTTCCGAGTCTCCCGAGTAATTTAACGCAAATCAACTGAACCAATCAGATGGTGAATATTCCGTTCTCGCTCGGACGTTCCTACATGCGCACGGCACTGACTTCAGCAGCTTTGGAGGAGGATTTTACATTTAATCCCGATGCGGCGTACCATAGTTTCTGGATTATTTATCATACAGATTTTATGATTTAACGTCCTCGCACGCACGCTCCACGTTCTTGGAGGCGTTAACCATCTACGATTAAAATATGGACAATTAAAAAAAATAAAGTAAGCAAAAAGAACACCAGACTGTATGATCATTTATTATTATTATTATTATTTTTTTTTTTCTTTTTTAACCTTTTAATGCCAATTCGAGTATATTTTTAGTCCAGTAGTTGCATGTTATTGACTTCGCGTGTCCGTATGCTAAGCTGGAACTATAGTATATCATGTAACTGGTCTGTTATGTAAACAACGCTAACGGGACAAAAAATAAATTAGACCCGCCCACTATGTGGCGCTGAAGTGCTGTTTCATAGGCAGTAGAAACGTTATGTGGAATAAAAGGGAAAAAACCATGAGTGTAGCTTGAGCTTCCTGTCGTTCCGCACACAGCTGCTGATGTGTGTGTGTGTGTGTGTGTGTGTTGGCGTGTGTTTGGTTACTGGGTTGTCAGGTGTGCAGCTGGAGGCTTGATGCTGGCAGGGCGTCGCTGAGTGACGGGTAGAATTCTGGGTAAAGACTGGCACGCACACGAGCGGGAGCGAGAATAGGATGGGGAAAAGGGGATAAAAGGGCAGAGGAGAGAGAGGTAAAGGGGAAAAGGTGAAGGTTGATGGAAGGAGCGAGGGAATGAGAGATGGAGGGAGGATGAAGAGTTGAAAAGGCGAGGGAGGGAGGAAATGGTGTAAACATTTTCAGAATCGCACAGAAAACAACACGAGATGGATTCATCACGGTAAAATAATCCCGATGTATCGTATTTTCACAGATGAACCCCTCTGGTGTTTTCCTTTGTTCTCGGGTCGTGTGTTCTCTCCGTGTTGCTCCTGCAGGTCGATCCTTCGTTCATGATCGAACGAATCCAGATTTTCAGATTTATTAATCAGGAACATTTCTGTTCGTACAGGGTTATTTTAATTGCGATTGTTGCGGGGGGGGACCTTTTGGAAAGAAATTCGCGATGCGATTCGAGTTGTTTTTGTCGTTTGTTTTTTTTACGAAAAGCTACTCGAATCGGTGAAATCGCAATCGCACGAAATCGTTCCACGCGCCCTTTCGTAAGCGCTGTTTGTCGGTAAACGAGACCGTTTGTCGCTGTACTCGTGTTCGACGCACGTGAATCGAAGAGGGCGATGACGTCACACGATGCGTCTCGGGCCGGATCTGCGGAAAACCTACCAATTTTATTTCTTTATTTATGTATGTATGGGGAAATCGCAAGCTCCTCTGAATATAGAATAGAGAGACACAGACACAGAGAGAGACCGGGAGAGAGAGTGTGTTTGTGGTGGACTGGGTGAATTCTCCTACTGTGATTGGCTCAAGATCCACATCAACCCTGATCAGGATAAAGCGCTTCCTGTAGATACTAAACGAGTGACTCGAATCCAGTCGTGTTCACGCTAACGGTCCTCCGTCTCGTCATTGGACAAACCCGCGGTAAAGCGACGCGTGCGCCAGAGTGTGTGTAGAGATGTATAATGCTCCTAAATGTGCTGTTAAAATCTGGCTTTTGTTCAGTAATCCGCTCCTGAGAGAGTCTGAGCTTTGTCGTCTTGGCAACAGGTCCAGGCTCACGTCAGTCAGTCCGCAGGAGTAACGTTCCGCGCTCGTTTGCATCGGTTGAAAAGCGTCTTGTTTAGACGGCGAAGTTCGTTACGGTGGAGATCTGTCCAGGTTCCTCTCCGCGTCGTCTCCTGATTTAATCCTGAGGTCGTGCAGGACGAGTCGCTGTCATACACACGGAGTGTTTCAGTGCAGTGAGTGGAGGGGAGAAGTGCCTGGATTTGGTTCCTAAATCCCCCCCAAAGCCATGAGACAAAAGTGCGCTAACTGTAGAGGGGTGTTGGCTCTCAGGGTGGCGTGTGTGTGTTCGTAGCATGCAGGAATCACTCAGCAGAACCTTGTCTGGGCTGAGACACTAACAACATAACGTCACGTTTTCACCTGTGCTGCCCCCCACACACACGCACACACACACACACACACGCGCACACACATCCAGTTCCTCTGAAATCTTACATTTAGACATCTGTTCTCGCCTCATCTTCTGTTGTTCAGGGTAATCTGACTTTTTGCTCCTTTAAAAAAAAAAAAGGATTTAGAGATTATAAGATCCACCAGATGTTCTGTCAGAAACGGTGCCAATAAACTGTAACTTGGTTTCAGTTTTCAGAACTGTCGCTTTTTACAATCAGGAAAGGAATTCTTTTTCTGTCCACCAGGTTTTCCAACTTTTTAGTGAATATGAACAACTTCTCCTTCTTTTTCTTCTCCTTCTCCTTCTTCCTCACCTTCTCCTTCTTCCTCACCTTCTTCTCCTTCTTCCTCACCTTCTTCTTCACCTTCTTCTCCTTCTTCTTCACCTTCTCCTTCTTCCTCACCTTCTTCTCCTTCTCCTTCTTCCTCACCTTCTTCACCTTCTTTTTTTCCTTCTCCTTCACCTTCTTCTCCTTCTTCCTCACCTTCTTCTCCTTCTTCCTCACCTTCTCCTTCTTCTTCACCTTCTCCTTCTTCCTCACTTTCTTCACCTTCTTCTTTTTCTCCTTCTTCTTCACCTTCTCCTTCTCCTTCTTCTTCACCTTCTCCTTCTTCCTCACTTTCTTCTTACCTTCTTCTTCTTTCTCCTTCTTCTTCACCTTCTTCTCCTTCTCCTTCTTCCTCACCTTCTTCTCCTTCTTCCTCACCTTCTCCTTCTTCCTCACCTTCTTCTTCACCTTCTTCTCCTTCTTCTTCACCTTCTCCTTCTTCCTCACTTCTTCTTCACCTTCTTCTTTTCTCCTTCTTCTTCACCTTCTCCTTCTTCCTCACCTTCTTCACCTTCTCCTTCTTCCTCACCTTCTTCTCCTTCTCCTTCTTCTCCTTCTTCTTCACTTTCTCCTTCTTTTTCTTCTTCTCCTTCTTCTTCTCCTTCTTCTCCTTCTTCTTCACCTTCTTCTTCCTTCTTCTTCTTCTTCTTCTTCACCTTCTTCTTCTTCTTCACCTTCTTCTCCTTCTTCTTCACCTTCTTCTCCTTCTTCACCGTCTCTTATTTCTTCTTCTTCTCCTTCTTCCTCACCTTCTTCTTCACCTTCTTCTCCTTCTTCCTCACCTTCTTCTTCTCCTTCTTCTCCTTCTTTCTTCTTCTTCTCCTTCTTCCTCACCTTCTTCTTTTTCTCCTTCTTTTTCACCTTCTTCTCCTTCTCCTTCTTCCTCACCTTCTTCTCCTTCTTCTTTTTCTCCTTCTTTCACCTTCTTCTCCTTCTCCTTCTTCCTCACCTTCTTCTCCTTCTTCTCCTTCTCCTTCTCTTCTTCACCTTCTTCTCCTTCTCCTTCTTCCTCACCTTCTTCTCCTTCTCCTTCTTCCTCACCTTCTTCTTCACCTTCTTCTTCACTTTCTCCTTCTTTTTCTTCTTCTTTTTACCTTCTTCTTCACCTTCTCCTTCTTTTCTCCTTCTTCTTCACCTTCTTCTTCTTCACTGTCTCCTTCTTTTTCTTCTTCTCCTTCTTCCTCACCTTCTTCTTCACCTTCTTCTCCTTCTTCTCCTTCTTCTCCTTCTTCCTCACCTTCTCCTTCACCTTCTTCTTCACCTTCTCCTTCTTCCTCTTCACCTCCACAGAATTTTCTTGAACCTCAGACCTGGCAGCTTCCATGGTTAAATGTGTGTTGCCATAGAACCCCCATCCCTTGTCTGAGGTGATGAACAGGTCTGAGTAGAACCTCCCAAGTTTTCATCTTTCAGTTACAGTAACCGTAACCTAAGCTCCGTATTGATGAACCGCTCTCTGTTCAACACCACCGTATATCACTAGTGGTAACTGCACAGAGGAATTAGTAAACGGTATCAACGATGCCAATGTTCATGTAACAATATGCAAAACGTATGTGAATTTTTATTTATTTATTCTTCCCCCCAGACTCGTCGTCGGAGCCAGCTGTATCCTTCAGTCTCACCGTGTTGCTGCAGAACGTTAATCCTTCCTCATATCTATAGACAGGAAGTTAAACCGAGGATCCAAGGAGCAGAGCAGATGAACACTATGATTCTAGTTTGTGTCGCTACAACAACATATAAAGAAACGTCCCGTCTAGAAACCCTAGAACACGCCTAGAACGTCTTTTTATATGTTTACGGGTAACTTTGACATGATTGTGGAATGAAATGATAAGTGTTGTATGACCTGTAGCTCGAGGTTATAATACCTGAACATCCCTGCACTCTACATCAGGGCTGTCCGACCTGCTAATTAGCCCATTAGCGACCTGTTTTCGTTTGAAATCTGATTTTAACTGGCTGTTTACTGCATTGGGTCTATTGCCACTTTTATACAGATGTGTTTACAACTTATGTAATATTATTTGAGTCATATTTCTATCTTTATAAAAATGAAATTGAGAACATTAAACCGAGTCGTCCCCAAAACTCAGCTTATGAAACGGTTACCTCGACGTGATGGACGTACGGAAATCTATAAATACTGACGTTTTAAGATAATTTTTCATCTTTTAATAAGATGTAAGGAAACCATCCTCAAGATTAGTATAAAAGCCGTGTGCGACCGATACAAGTCGTATTTTCCTAAGCCCGCGGTGCGAAGACGTGGCTTTGGAGTGCGCTGGTTTTCTGACCGGCGTTGGACTGGACGCCACCGTGATGGTGCGAAGCATCGCCCTCCGCGGATTCGATCAGGTACTGCACCCAAACCAGAAACTGCAGCTGTTGTTTAGTCGTGACTAAATCTAGACCATTTCACCTTTTTATATCGTGTTGTATTGCCCCCCCACAAGTGAATTCTCAATTCTGATTGGTCACAAGGTGTTTATATAATGCGCTCCTTCTAATACCTTATCGTTTCCATGGTAACGCCTCGGTTGCTATGTTCTAAGTGGAATAAAACATCTTCAGGGCACGCTGTGATGGGGGGGGGGGGAAACAATCAACAGCAGGGTGGCTTCATGTTTTATTCTTTTTAATAAATAATCCACTACAGTATTTGTATTCTTTTTGAAAGCTGCGTCTGTAACTAGACAAGCAAAACCTACACTATCCTACAATTACATGTATTTTAATTTAAACGTTCACACGTGATCGTTTCACTAGATTCCAACTTGCGATGATTAATTTAATCTGTCAGGAAGTTATAATGTCGGTACACGTCTGTTTGGCAGATTTTGGGCCAGAGCGTAATTGCAGCGGATGGAACCTGTCCGTGCTTAAAAAGCCGTCTTGTGAAAATAACACGTGCACGATTCATAGCAGCTCTGTGTAGTGAGTCACCTCGGCGGCGTAAAAACAGGATCTCGGACCTGACCAGACCTGTTTTACGTCCTTGTTTTGGGTTGTAGAATCTCTAATTATAGGTTTTAGTCTAATGCCATCATATAATCAAACTGCCGTCACTATTAGGAAGTAATAGAAGGTGCGAGGTGATGGCCAGGTCCGAAATTACTCCCCCAAAAAAAAAAGTCAACAATGTAAACGTATTTTTATTTATTTATTTATTTGTTTATTTTAATTAAAAATGGATTAATTGATCACACTTATAGATAGTAATTTGTAGGTAAATATCGGATGTAAATCAGCTCTACATTTTCGTCAGCAACGTTTGAATATTATGGAAATGTATATTTGAATAATTATGAATGCGTCAATGTTGAATAAATGGTTTTGTTAAAATTGGAATATTTGCTTTTAATATAAATGACAGTTTAATGACGACGTCATGGGATTTTATGTAATCTGGGTGGGGGGGATGGATATGCTTTTTAAATACGTCTTGCATGAACGGGTTGATGGCGAATATTTAAGAAACCTAGCTGAGGCTTTTCCTCTGGTTCCCGCAGCAAATGGCCCGTCTGGTGACGGATCACATGGAGGCTCACGGCACTCGTTTCAGCTGGAGCTGCGTTCCTAAGAAGGTGGAGAAACTTCCGTCAGGACTTCTACAGGTCACCTGGACCGACACACAGAGCCAGCAGGAACATCAGGACACGTTCAGCTCAGTGCTGTGGGCTGTAGGTGAGGACAGATCTCACGATTCTATACCGCGCGTGATTCCGGCGACGTGAAGCTACTCGCCTTTTTAACGGTGACCAACGTCAAAAGGACGAACAAAAAAAAATGCTTTAGAACAAAAACGAAACACGGCGGAAGTCACGTCGATGGATTACGGCAACAAAATAAGGTGCAAGTAATAATGACGACATCAAAGGATAAACATGGGAGTAATACCAAGAATAAATTTAATAAGCAGAGGAACCAAAATGACCTACGTCAAACGATAAACACCGAAGAGAAAGTTTAGTAATAAAAGATGCAATAAGTTTTAACGGACGTTACACCAAAGCACGAAGAAGGTGAAAATAATTTTTTTTAAATGACCTATTTTTAGACCTGTGCTTAATTTAAAAACATGGCCGAAGAAACAAAAAGACGTATCTGAAAGGATAAACACGGCAGCAGCTGCAAGAATGGCCTTCATCAAATCCTAAAAACGGCCTGTGCTGAATAAAATCAAGGCAGAAGTGATATATGACCTGTGTGGATCATCCAAATGACTCTGAATCAAATGCTAAATGATTCTTTGAGTCCTATTTCTAGTAAGTTTTTACTTTCCCACACTTTGTAGTAGTCACTTTTATCACTATCTTGCTTTACTGGCTGTAAAAAAAAAGGGGGGGGGGGATTAAATGCGACTTGTCGTTTTTGGCTGCTCTGAGAGTTTAGCTCTGTTCCTGTAGTCATGTGCAGCTCTTCGTTCTTAAATAAAATCTTTCAACATTTGGTCTTTTTATTTTTTTTAAACCTCGCATGCAAACATAAAGTGCAAACTGCAGCGTCAGCACACTGAGGAGTATCATATCTGACAACAACATCATAAAGCGTGAGTAGGAATCATCAGGGGACGTGTTCATCACCGGCTCAGGATGCAGCGGGGCTCTGAGGGTCGCCGTATTCCCCGCTTCGCTCTCTCGCTCCGGCCTTTCCCTTCTTTTCCTTTTATTCTGCTGTGTTCTGTTCATCCCTCAGCGTGGGTCCTTACAGTCCGTGTCCACATTGTCTTTCTCTGTTGTTCCGCTTGGAGTTTATTTATTGGCAGTTGAACGATGTTTCCCTGAAAGCCGATGATGATGATGATGATGATGATACTTTGGCCTCCCATCGAGACCGAGAATGATGAGCGCATAGCAGATGTCTTTATTAGTCTGTGTTCAGAATGAAAACACTGTACATGCAGCGCTCTGCATTTACAACCTTACTCTCTCTGATTTTCTTTCTTTATATTTCTGTCTGTCTCTCTGTCTGTCTCTCTGTCATGCTCTCTCTCTCGCGCTCTCTTCGTCTGTCTGTCTGTCTCTCTCTGTCTGTGTCTCTTGCACTCTCTGTCTGTGTGTCTCTCTCTCGCTCTCTGTCTCTCTCTGTCTCTCTACCTCTTTGCCTGTATCTCGCGCTGTCTGTCTGTCTGTGTCTCTCTCTCTCTCTCTCTCTCTCTCTGCCTGTCTCTCGTGCTCTGTCTGTCTCTCTCTCATGCTCTCTCTCTCATGCTCTCTCTCTGTCTGTCTCACTCTCTCTCTCTCTCGTGCTCTCTCTTTGTCTATCTGTTTGTCTGTCTCTCTGTCTGTCTGTCTCTGTCTGTCTGTCTGTCTCTCTCTGTCTGTCTGTCTCTCTCTGTCGGTGTCTCTCGCGCTCTCTGTCTGTGTGTGTCTCTCTCTCTCTCTCTGCCTGTCTCTCGCACTCTCTGTGTGTCTGTCTCTCTCTCACTCTCTATCTCTGTCTGTCTGTCTATCTCTCTCACTCTGTGTCTGTCTCTCTCTTTCTGTGTCTGTGTCTCTCTCTCACTCTCTCTCTCTCTCTCTCTCTCTCTCTCTCTCTCTGTGTGTCTGTGCGGAAACATATAAAAGCATTTCGTGTTAACTCGGCGCGGTGGAATTTTTTGACCGAGATGACGCCCCTCTCCATCCTGGCTGCACTCTTCCTCTTTCGCAGGTGTCTGATGGAGGACAGGAAGGAGCAGATTTCCTCTAGCATTCAGCTCTTATTGCTCCCATGCCAATAATACACACTGGCAGTCTGTCTGTTTTACCGCCCGGCCTGTTCAGGCACTTTATACTAATATTATATGTTTGTTTGTTTTACTTGTTGTTTCTCTCTACTGTTCTCTGAAGCGTGCCAGTTTGCTACAGGTCTTCATTACCTGAATAATACTGACCTAAATCTCCTTTATTTGTGTGTGTGTGTGTGTGTGTGTGTGTGTGTGTGTATATTATAATTATAATTAATAAATAACTAACTAACTAACTAATCCATGAAGTAGCATGGCTAGGATGTGTGTTAGGCGTGTCCAAAACAGCAACAGCTTTTAAACAAGTTTAGCCATTATTTAAGTTTCAGTATTGGGTTTTTGGCCCGTTATGTATATTAATAAAACGACCCACCGTGACTCAATATAAGGAAGGAGTAGCTAAAAAAGACCCACGGTAAATACAAATCAGGAAAAAGTAAGTAATTACAAAAGTACGATGTAAGTAACACGTGACCCACAGCGAGGGACGATCAAGAAGGACTGAGGAAGACGAGCTGCGGGACGAAGCCTGAACATCACCATGCTGAATATTACAGTTTTGTCCGTTCCAGCGTAAAATCAAGGACACGGTTTCGCTCTTGTAGACAGAGGCACCGTTTCACTGCGAGCTCTTATCACACAGACACGGGGGAGGTGTGTGTGTGTGTGTGTGTGTGTGAGAGAGATTTGTTCACTCTACTTATGCACACTGAACTTTCTACAGACTTTTAGCAACTTAAACAATACAAAATGACCCGTGTAACTTCTCTGCGTCAAGTTGTTTATCGTATTTACGGTAATCTGCCGCCTCATCGTGTGAATTCGAATGGGGCTCATCTTCCCGGTAACGCCGCGTCGACGATGTTCGCGGGCTCCTGATGAAGTACGATAGAAAGGAAACGTAGAAAACATGAAATCGAGTGCTTTTTGCTTCGGTCTCTTCAGAGCGAGGTTCACGCTTGGAGTAACTACTGCTTCTTGCTGCACATGTTGTGGCAGATTATTTACGAATGTGGAGAGACTTATGACCATAGTAGTAATCATGTACGTGTGTTTCTAAGCGGACCTGAGGTTTATATAGCGTGAGGAGTTTTAAATGTAGCCCTCGTCTTTGGCTGCCGCTGTGATTTCATGCGTAGTGATGTGACTTTTGCCATATTGCCCACTTTGACATCGTGTGTGTGTGTGTTTCAGTTGGAGGAAGTTGTTCTTGGGGTTTAAGCAGGAAGTCGGTGTTCTGGAGTTTTGGTTGATCGCACCAGTGTTGTACCTCTGGGTTCTGTAGCCTCAACGGTGTTTATTGTGATTGCCGTGTGTGTGTTTGTTTGTTTGGGGGTGAAGGGGTGAGGGGCGAGCGTCGACAGGCATGTCTCAGCGTTCTGACAGAAATTACAGTATAGGCTCCAGGTGGCTGATGGGATACACATGCTTGTCTACTCGTTAGTAAATCTGCAGACCGACAGATACACGGACACACGCTGATGATTCCAGCTGTGCAGATGGTTTGTTCAGAGAAAAGATTTTGAATGCGAAAATGATTATGGCAACGTTCATCAAAACATACCATCAAACATTTCACCATCATTTCACTAGATGGATACACAGGCTCCTTTACTGGGACTGACTGATGGAGGCCACGCCTCCCTGACTCATACTGACTGGCACACCGGTCACGCCTCCCTCGGTGGGACTGACTGATGGAGGCCACGCCTTCCTCACTCATACTGACTTGCACAAAGGCCACACACACTTCTCTGTGATTGACGTGTACAGAGGCCACGCCTCTTTCACCGTCATTGACTGGTACAGGGACTACAAAGACTAATGGCAACATTAGAGGATGCATACGGCAAATGGTCGACTCAAAGGCCACGCCCACTTACTGCCACAGGCTGACTGGCCACACCTCCTTCATTGATTCTGATCTGAGAAATTCAGTGAATATTTGAATAATATTTGTTTTTATAAATGTAAAAAAAAAGTAACGTGTGTGTGTGTGTGTGTGTGTGAGGTGTAATTACAGTAAAGCTCTGCTTGCAGGTCGAGCTCCTGAAAGCGGAACGCTGAACTTGCAGCACGTCGGCGTTCAGCTCAACACAAACACGGGCAAAATCATCGTAGCTGATGATGAGCGAACAACCGTGCCCAATATTTACGCCATCGGAGACATCGCACAGGTACTGAGGACACACACACACACACACACGCGCGCTTTAATACATCTGACACCGCTTGCAGGCTGATCAGATTTCCGAACTGTCAATCATCTCAAGCACCTGTGTGATTTCTGGTTTCTCTCACACACACACACACACACACACAGGCTGCTTCACTTCACAGCTAACGGCGTTTTTCTCCTTTCATACCTGCCAGTGCTGCTCGCTTTTTTTTTTTTTTTTTTTTTTATAAATGCAACACACCTGGCATTACAGAAATAAAAGCTTTACAGCCCAGCTGTACACACACACACACACAAACTTTCTGTCTATCTGTCTCACAGACTGACGCAACCACCAGCTAATCTGCTCTTTCCTTCTTTCCCATCTCTTTATCCTGTTTTTCTTCTCTCTCTCTCTCTCTCTCGCTCTCTTTCACCGTCTGTCTGTTTTGATTTATTTACCTTTTCCTCACTGTTTCTGTGTCTCTCTCCGTCTCTTTTATTGGTGTATTGAATTCTGTTCATATATCCTTTTCTCTATTTGACTGTCTACGTCTGTTTCTATCCAATTAGCCTGTCTTTTTCTATTTCTCTCTCTCTCTCTCTGTCTAGTTGTCTGTTTCTGTCCATCGATCCATCCACCTCTCTGTTGATCTGTTCGTCTATACATATCTCTCACTGTGATCCTCTCTGTCTCTCTCGTTATGTCTGTCTGTCTCTGTCTTTGTCTGTCTACCTGTCTGTCTGTCCATACCTCGGTCTGTCTCTGGCTTGTATTCTATCTGTCTGTCTGTCCATTTCTCTCTCGCGCCCTCTGTCAGTCTCCATCTGTCTGTCTGTCTCTTTCTATCTCTCAGCCTGTCTCTGAATATCTGTCTGTCAGTCAGTCTTTGTCTATGTGTCGGTGTAAGTCAGAGTGCTGGAGTGTTCGCCTGCAGCTTTTTCTCTCTCTCTCTCTCTCTCTCTCTCTCTCTCTCCCCCCAGTGTGACTGACATTATGTTCCAGAGATAACCGTCTCCAGAGCGTGTCTGATCTTCCTGATCAAACCGTTTAGCGGCACGTGCGTCCGTAATGCAGCCGTTGCACGGTGCCGTGTGTGTGTGTGCACGCGCGCACTTTTGGAGTGTGTTTGAGTGTCCGAGTTTGAGAAGTTGTCGCTTTTAACTTCCCTATATCCTTAATCCAGTGGATCCATCAGATTATTAGTCGCTGTTCCACAATAAGGTTTATACAGCATATGTATCCGTAAATGCTCATGCAGGTGCATCAGTCAAGTGTGTGTGTGTGTTTCAGGGTCGTCCTGAGCTCACCCCGACAGCCATCAAAGCGGGTAGACTCCTGGCTCAGCGATTAGCCGGTCACTCCAACCAGCTCATGAACTACGACAACGTGAGTTCAACAAAGCAACAAGTGCATCTCGGTGCCGCTGTAGGAAAATAATCAACGACTGGGTGGTGTGATGAAGCAGAGTTACTGTGAGCACCCCGGTGATGATGATGATGATGATGATGGGGTGTGTGTGTGTGTGTGTGTGTGTGTGTGTGTGTATCAGGTGCCCACCACAGTGTTCACTCCTCTGGAGTACGGATGTGTCGGTCTATCCGAAGAAGAGGCCGAGAGGAGATACGGCAGTGACGATATAGAGGTACGATGAACGTTGTGCGTTACCTGGCGTGTGCCAGCGCGTGTGCACGCACGCATACACGCCCCGGCACCTCTCACACCTGTGCGTCAATGAATCCCGAACCCTTCTCCAGTGACTGACGGCTGAGTAGAGGCTCTGATTGATGCGCGCTCAGCCCGACGACAGACGGGCGCCGGTCAAAAGCGCCGCCCGCGATCGGCCGTGACAGACAGGTGTGCGTCTGCGTCGGGGCTGCCTGCATCGGCACGCTCTCACCCGAGCGCGCGACGACTCCGAGGAGGCGGTTTTCTCTTATTGATGATTCGAGCGGGAAGGTGGGGGTGGAGGAGAGAGAGAAAGGGGAGAAAGGAAAAAAAAAAAACCACATTATGAGAGCAGAACGTCCTTGAAGGTGGCGAAGAAGAAGAAACGGCCAAAAACGTCCTGCCTGAAGACGTGGGATGATTGGGGGGACTGTCAGGTGTGCCAAAACAAATCGAAAACAAACGTCTGGAATGACACCCAGGCGGGATCAATGCGCCGTCTGTGCTGCGGTGTAGCAACTAATTCCTCCATTGTGCTGATCTTCACCACTGCAACTGCTGTCTGGGAAAACAAATCTCTCAGTAAAGTTCTGAACGCGAACGCCGTGGTTTCTGACGATTTTTCTTTCTTTCACAGGGCGGTCGGAGAGGACGAAGGCGACATGGCTGCTACTAACTAATCAGTATTTCTTCATATGTCTCGTATGACCTCCTCCAAACAGTGAACTGTCTTGTAGTCAAGTGAATGTCTATGTCGATTGTACACAGTTCCGGCGTCATCTGATCAAATTTATACCCGGTAGCTTCACTGCGATTGGTTTAACTGCAGTCCGTGGCTTTCGGGGGGGGTGTAGTCGAGTAAATCAGCACTAATGTATACCAAAAAAAAAACGTCATCGTCAAACAATGCTTTGGTGATTTTTTTTTTTATTGTTATTTATTTATTTTTTTAAATATCCAAAAGTCGTATTCTTCTTATTTTGGTTGCCAGGTGTATCACGCCTTCTACAAACCTCTGGAGTTCACCGTCGCTGAGCGGGATGCCAGTCAGTGCTACATCAAGGTGAGGACTGGGGGATTTGGATTCAAAGTGCATTGTGTGTGTGTGTGTGTGTGTGTGTGTGTGTGTGTGTGTGTGTATAACACCTTTTGCCATCTTTCCGTCAGGTGGTGTGTGAGCGGGAAGAACCCCAGCGAGTGTTAGGGCTTCACTTTACCGGCCCCAACGCTGGAGAAGTGACCCAAGGCTTTGCTCTCGGCTTCCAGTGAGCGTTTCCATCCTTCTTGTCCTTTGTCTTGTGTAGCGTCTGCGACGTTTGGCGTTTGTGGGTGTGGCCTGTCCGGCATTTGATGAGACAGCGCACTCTCTCTCACGCGCGCGCTCTCTCTCTCTCCTAACTAACGTATTAATCATTGTGAAAATCGCTTGCGTTACATGTTACATACTCGGCTTTGTGCTAGTTTTGTTGGCAGATTAGCCAAGAACGATCGCTCTAGTAAGTACGCCCGAACGCCACTCGCACAGCAGCTAAGACGAGGCTGATGTGGCAGACAGATAACGAGCGAGTCCATCTCACTCAGATTCTTTTCTCTAGTGATATTTCATGGGAAAATAATCGCAGTCCTTCAATGAAGTGAACGCTCTAAATCTTCAGAAGCTAATCGGTTAAGACCGTACTCGCGTGAAGTTAAACATGGACACTCTGGACACATTTTGCCATCCTTTGTGTTTTTTTTTTTACACCGTCGTTTTGTTTTCTTCGCAGGCTCGGGTTCACGTACCCTCAGCTACGCGATACGGTCGGTATCCACCCCACGTGCGCCGAGGAGCTCACCAAACTCCACATCTCCAAGCGTTCTGGTCTGGACGCCACGGTGACTGGCTGCTGAGGTTAAACCTCCCCCCCCTACCTTAAATACGCCGAACACACGGACCCAAGAAAGGAAGTGATGTCACGACCGGGCCGTAACGCTCGTTTTCGGGTTCGTCTCAGCTGCGGCCTGTCATGACCTTTTTGACCTCTCTAGTCTCGGAGAGCACAGTGTTAGGCAATCAGCTTTTTCAAAAATGTTCCTGTAGACGGACCGCTCCGGAACAATATCCGTTTTGGAGCTGGGCGTAATTTGTGTTGCTTATCAGCCGTTTATTTATTTTTTGTTTTGTTTTATTTATTTATTTATTTTTACTTTAGCTCCATGATAACGTAGTGAGACTTGCTAGAGGAGCAACAGTAACCGCAAAACAGGCTCATAAATCAGGATCAAGGCCCCGTTACAGCTCGTTGAAACGAGAGTCCGAGCGGGCCGGCGTTTTTAAAAACATATTCGCGGAATATTGTTGTTTCTCCGGCTGTACTTCCTGTCCATTAGTCATTCTGCGCAGCTGACACTGATGGATGGTCTCGGTCCGTCGCCACGGTGATGCACCCCGGTTCCCAGGGAAGCGGACAAACACCGGGCGAGCAGCGTGTCCGTCAAACCCCGGGTCGAGAGAGCGCTTGTTTTAAACCACTTTTTTTTTTTTTGTTGAGGTTTCCCCTCAGAGCACACAGAGAAAACACACAAGCTCCTTTTCTCTCGGCCTGAACGACTGGAGCAACGCGATCACCTCTGATAAAGGGTGTTTTTATAAATACCCCTGTACGCCTGAAGGGGCCAGTATTCACCTCCGTTTCCTACTGTTTTTACCCCAGGATGCCCGATCGCTTCAGAGTGAAGGTTAAATCTATCTTCAATTCCTAGCTTAGATGTGCATCATGCGAACGAGTGGGCTTTTACTGCACGCTGTTGGCAACCTTGGCTTTTATTTTGCCTTTTGAAATTCCACCCAGGATATATTATATTTGTAAAGAATTGTGTATTTTTGATAACGTTTAGAATTTAGTTCTTTAATTCCCATTGGTGTTCTCAGGGGAGGCAAACACTAGGTAGAAAGGCTGCCTATCTAGAGGCCCTCCTCCCACATGGAACAAGAATTTGGAGTGGAGTAATATCAGGGATGGGATTAATAATAATAATAATAATAATAATAATACAGGTTAGGGATTTTCCTCTTCACTCCTAAACGATCGATCCAGGATTTTTGCTATCAAGCAAACTCCGTAATATTCGGAGGAGCTTCCGAATTTAAAAACACAATTTTTTTTTTTTTTTTAATATGGGGCGTCGTGTGACGTCATCACAACATGCGTTCAGCCAAAGCCCTCTTGGATTCACGCGCTTCACACATGAGTACAGACCAAAGGTCTCACTGACTAACAAGCATCACTGTGCAGAACCGTTTTTGTGCGATTGCAATTTTGCCAATTCAAGTAGATTTCCGCAAAAAAAAAATTAAAAAAATTATAATAAAAAAAAATAAAAAATCCCCCGCAAGTTGCATCACCGATCCGCGTCCGATCCCGTACGGACTGCCTAAATCCCATCAGAATCCATCCTGACCGGAAACCGTTAAGAACAACTCCATTCCATTAAAACCACCATTACAGACCACTAGAAACCTCTAACCTCTTTTATTCCTACTGCTGTAGACCGCTGCCTAGAAAGAAAATGATCTGGGGTTAGTTCCGCATCTATCCTTTCGACTAAGTAAAGGCTGACCCTGGATAAATCACTTCACTACGTTAGCATGTAAACCTTCACCTCGTCTCTTACCCCTGACGGTACAGGGTTTCGGTTAGAACGTCACTCTGGGGTTCGAAGGTTGTAGGGAGGCTCGTTCTTTTGTCTCACCGAGCAAGTTTTCTGTGATTTTTCTTTTTTTTCTTTTCTTTTTACGTTTTTTTAATAACCCCAACAGAGTTGGTTTGTTTTTGTCCGATGTGCCTCGGCTCTCTGATTAATGAGGCGCGGGGTGTGCGTGACAGGCCGCTACGGAGACGGAGACTAGACGAACAGCGCTACCAGGTTTATTTGGACCTGAGGAGGGAGCGAGGGGTCCTGCGTTCATGTGTTTTAGGGAACAGGGGGGTGCTGACTGAAGAACCCTGACCCCAGTACACTACCAATAACAATAAGAGCAGCATAGCTGTATCCGACACACACACACACACACACACACTCACCTATAGGGGACATGGAAGGACTGGGACCAGAGTTCAGGAGTGTGAAAACACTTTTTAGCGACATCATATTTCATCATTTTTACACATCACAACGTTTGTTTTCGATCACGTGCTCATTTAGCTCCTCTCCGCTACATTTCTGACGCCGAACACCGCTTGGCCACTAAATCAGACCGCTAGCTCGCTGACTAGCGACACCGAACTAGTAAACTAGCCGCACAAGCCGGCTTAACGGAGTTGGGTGCAAAAATGAGCGCCCCCTCTCAGTGTAGAGGAGGACGGAAAATCTAGCTGTTTTCGACAGTCTTTCTACTTGAAAAGAACATCAGTGCGACAACAATCCAAAATCAGCAGATGGATACGTTTTTCTCAGAGGATGTGAAAGGTGCAAGTTCACACTTAAGCATTTACTTATTTCTGATACACAACCTTCAGACTGACCGTTCCTGTCCCTACACACACACACACACACACGCACGCACGCGTACACACACTCGGGGGTCAGGGTTGAGCTTCTCAGGGGGTCGGTTAATGAGGACCTGCCCTAAAAGCCCTTGTTGGAGAGGGCGGGTCTGATGTGCCCCGGCGTCCCCGCTCTGCGTGTGTGTACATGGCAGAGACTAATCTGATCTAAAGCTGTGTATCTGTATAATTTATGTGTAAAGTAATAAATGATGAGTGCAAACAGCGCCTCTGTTTCATTAATCATGCAGTGTGTGTGTGTGTGTGTCGTCTTTTTCCCCTTCTGAGTGTGTGAGGTCAGAGCTTCACGGGGGTCTGTCTGTCAATCTGAAGTGATATGGAGTATCTGTGTGTTTTGATGTGTTTGTGACGCACACCGTGTTGCTTTCTAACTAACCGCCGCTGTGTATTTGTGCATGGTGTTTGTGTATGTGTGTCACTGTATGTGTGTGTGAAACTGTAATGTTATTGTGTGTAGTTGTATATGTTTTCTGAGAGAGAGAGAGAGAGAGAGAGATCAGCTCCCCTTCCAGCATCACTGTTCCCACTGTGACCCTGTACTGCAGCGTCCTGTCACTCACGCACACGTGGACAATGGAGCAGATTCCTGAGTGTTTGTTTGCTTAGGGACGGGACTCTCACGCATCGCGTCTCTCGTAAAACTTTCCCTCCTGAGCTTTTAGCGTCTCGTCCGCTCTCAGAAATGGAACCAATGTGTCTAAATCCGCCTTGAAATGCACTTAGCAGAACATGTCAACATGTCAGGCTGCACTCGGGCCACGCTGCGAGCTTTAATCCGTCACCATTGTGGCCTGACAGTCCACCTTACTGAGGTTTTGTGTGTGCGTGTGTGTGTGTGTGTGTGTGTGTGTGTGTGTGGGGCTTCTTACACAACCCGGCAGCAGTAGCACACGTTCTCTAGGTCTAGGCTTGGGAACCTGTGCTCTGGGGGAACTTTTAGTCCGTAGCGTGTTCCTCAGGGAACATCACCGATCTAAGCGACTCGTGAAAACACGACGCGTCTTCTATGACGGTGTTCTTCACTCGGAGTTCCGTGGTGCCACACTTTCCACGGTCTCCTGTTTGACCGATTCAATTCAAAGACGATAAAGTGTTCCAGTCTGTCAGCGACGCGGGACTGGGAGTGAAGCCCTGATGAATGGGGTTGTGTATAAACAGCTTCCTTTTTCAGCAGTGAAGGTCTGTGAAGGCAGACGGGAGGCAGAAACCCTGGAGATAAGTTGTGTGTTGTGTGTGTGTGTGTGTGTGTGTGTGTGTGATGTGGGAAGGGTGTAATGAGACCTTGACTGGAAAGATATCGAATTAATAACTGCTCTTCCCACTGATTCTCCAGCTCCATCTGCTGCAGTCCATCCACACTTCTTCTGAAACATCTCACACACGCACACAGGGTCCATCATCACGAGGCCGAGCGAGGTTCCCAAAGACAACACGCTCAAGAGATAGTGAGCACCATGTTGTTGGTTATACCTGGCGTCCTAAGATACAGCATGTTTGGTGTCGAAAGACCGCATGTATGGTTTAGTGATGGAGCTACAGGTCTAATTTATTCAAAACCCTTTTAGTAAAGTCTGTTCGCTGAGCGGCCATCTTGGATGGTTTTATTCAGTCGTATAAGACCAAGAACATAAAAAACGGAAACCAGGAACAGATTGGCGAGATGCCGAGACTTACAAATCACTGTTAAAACATGCTGTAAATAATGTGCGGTCTTCATCTCCACACTAACAAAATAAGAATTGCCCTCTTCTGAGTGTTCGAGTCTGATGGGCCATTTTTCACGAACAACATTTTCACCACCGAGGTGACCTTGTAGAATAATTTATACATATATCAAGCCACCATGTTGTGTGTTACGTGTTGCCCGATGGATATGTAAACCGTATCGGTTTGATCAAACGGGACCAAACTATGGCCAAAAGTTTGTGGACACCTGACCATCACACCCATATGTCCTTGTTGAACATCCCATTCCAGATGTATTTCCCCCTTTACTCTTATAATAACCTCTACTCTTCTGGGAAGGCTTTCCACTAGGTTTTGGAGCGTAGATGTGGGGATTTGTGTTCATTCAGCCACAAAAGCATTACTGAGGTAAGGCGCCGATGTTGGGCGAGGAGGTCTGGGGTGCAGTCTGTGTTCCAGTTCATCCCAGAGGTGTTCAAAGGGGTTGAGGTCAGGGCTCTGTGCAGGACACTCGAGTTCTTAGACTCCACCCTTGGGAAAGCATGCCTTCATGGAGCTCACGTTGTGTACAGGGGTGCCAAAGGTCTTAAATGTCTAAGCTGATCAATTGTATTTCCATTTATTCATTTGGAATACACATTTATTCAAAGCTAATTAGATTTTAGCTGAGGGTTAAGCGCCTTGCTCCGGTACCACGTTTTGACCATACAACCTTCCGATCAGAAACCCGGAGCCCTAAACGCTGAGCCAACACTTACCACTGGCCATTTCGACTCAGGGAAAATGGTGGTAAAAGCGATCGCTGCCTCGAGAAATGCTATCTGAAATACTATCTGAAATGGTAACGGCAGTTTTGAGAGATGACGTAACCGCTAATAGCTTTAATTGCAACTTCGACCATATCAAATCCGACAGAAAACCGCTCACTTATTAGAATCTCGTCGCATTTTGCGTGGGATCGAGCAGGATGTTGGAATTCCTGGATTTCCTCATGCTTTGATGCAGACGTTTCCCTCCAACACGCTCGTGATGACAGCACAGCTCTAATGTGGCCGAGGACAGATGTTTATCCATGAAATCTCAATCACAGGGATTCGGCCATGCTTCCTTAGCACTTCTGCGCTCTGATGTATCGCACAGACTGGTGGAAATCTCTCAAATCTCGCTAACATGTTTTTTTTCTAGCCTGAGTAATTTCACCGTAGCACGTTTTCAGAGGTCGAAGCAGACGACAACGGCACGGCAGACCTGTAATCTGAGCTAATGTCCTCCCACTGTGTGCATGTGAGAGAGGAATGGCATGAGACAGTGTATCTAGGGATTTCTTTCCTCCACTTTCATCCAGACAAACAATATACCGGCCCCCTCCTTGGACCCAGGGAGAGCGTAAACGGAGACGGCACCAATAATTCATGGCGGCGCGGCCCATGGCATCTCACCAGCCCCGGATTTTCACGCCCCCCTCGATGGGGTCACGCTCTTGCCTCGTCCATTTGCTTTAATTGGCCAAGGCTGAAGCTAATATCCCATCACACTTCTGAAAGGCCAAATGACCTCATCATGGTATAGCTGATGACAAGAGTATTCCAAATGTTAGCTAACGAGCAACGGACAAGAAAACACTTGGTTTGGGACCGAGTTCATAGATGCTGACTCAAAAAGCAAACGCCCTAGGTTGCAGAATGACTTACTATAATTAGGACATTATTTTGTAGCTTTGTGTACCAGTGACCTCCGTCAATGAACGTTCACGCTAGAATATAGGAGCGTTTACAGTACACGGGACCAGATCTGTACTCTTGGATTATCCTCAGCGCCCGTAAAGTTCATAATGTTAGCAAAATGTTCCGCAGACGTTTTCCATGTAACGTTACCTAAATCAGGAATCTGTTAACGGTTAATCTGGACGTCCCTTTTGATTTAGCGGCTAGCTCATCTGTGTTATTTCTATTTAGCAGCTAGCTCATCTGTGTTATTTCTATTTAGCGGCTAGCTAATCGGTGTTATTTCTATTTAGCGGCTAGCTAATCGGTGTTATTCCTATTTAGCAGCTAGCTCATCTGTGTTATTTCTATTTAGCGGCTAGCTAATCGGTGTTATTTCTATTTAGCGACTAGCTAATCGGTGTTATTCCTATTTAGCGACTAGCTCATCTGTGTTATTTCTATTTAGCGGCTAGCTAATCGGTGTTATTTCTATTTAGCGGCTAGCTAATCGGTGTTATTCCTATTTAGCGGCTAGCTAATCGGTGTTATTTTTATTTAGCGGCTAGCTAATCGGTGATATTCCTATTTAGCGGCTAGCTAATCGGTGTTATTCCTATTTAGCGGCTAGCTAATCGGTGTTATTCTATTTAGCGGCTAGCTAATCGGTGTTATTCCTATTAGGCGTAGTTATTCGGTTTATTCTATTTAGCGGCTAGCTCATCTGTGTTATTCCTATTTAGCGCTAGCTCATCTGTGTTATTTCTATTTAGCGGCTAGCTCATCGGTGTTATTTCTATTTAGCGGCTAGCTCATCGGTGTTATTTCTATTTAGCGGCTAGCTCATCGGTGTTATTTCTATTTAGCGGCTAGCTCATCTGTGTTATTTCTATTTAGCGGCTAGCTCATCTGTGTTATTTCTATTTAGCGGCTAGCTCATCGGTGTTATTTCTATTTAGCGGCTAGCTCATCTGTGTTATTTCTATTTAGCGGCTAGCTCATCTGTGTTATTTCTATTTAGCGGCTAGCTCATCTGTGTTATTTCTATTTAGCGGTTAGCTCATCGGTGTTATTTCTATTTAGCGGCTAGCTCATCGGTGTTATTTCTATTTAGCGGCTAGCTAATCGGTGTTATTCCTATTTAGCGGCTAGCTAATCGGTGTTATTCCTATTTAGCGGCTAGCTAATCGGTGTTATTCCTATTTAGCGGCTAGCTAATCGGTGTTATTCCTATTTAGCGGCTAGCTAATCGGTGTTATTCCTATTTAGCGGCTAGCTAATCGGTGATATTCCTATTTAGCGACTAGCTAATCGGTGTTATTCCTATTTAGCGACTAGCTAATCGGTGTTATTTTTATTTAGCGGTTAGCTAATCGGTGATATTCCTATTTAGCGGCTAGCTAATCGGTGTTATTCCTATTTAGCGGCTAGCTAATCGGTGTTATTCCTATTTAGCGGCTAGCTAATCGGTGTTATTCCTATTTAGCGGCTAGCTAATCGGTGTTATTCCTATTTAGCGGCTAGCTCATCTGTGTTATTTCTATTTAGCGGCTAGCTCATCTGTGTTATTTCTATTTAGCGGCTAGCTCATCTGTGTTATTTCTATTTAGCGGCTAGCTCATCGGTTTATTTCTATTTAAGCTGCCGCTCACCGTTGTTATTTCTATTTAGCGGCTAGCTCATCGGTGTTATTTCTATTTAGCGGCTAGCTCATCGGTGTTATTTCTATTTAGCGGCTAGCTCATCGGTGTTATTTCTATTTAGCGGCTAGCTCATCGGTGTTATTTCTATTTAGCGGCTAGCTCATCTGTGTTATTTCTATTTAGCGGCTAGCTCATCGGTGTTATTTCTATTTAGCGGCTAGCTCATCGGTGTTATTTCTATTTAGCGGCTAGCTCATCGGTGTTATTCCTATTTAGCGGCTAGCTAATCGGTGTTATTCCTATTTAGCGGCTAGCTAATCGGTGTTATTCCTATTTAGCGACTAGCTAATCGGTGTTATTCCTATTTAGCGACTAGCTAATCGGTGTTATTTTTATTTAGCGGCTAGCTAATCGGTGTTATTCCTATTTAGCGGCTAGATAATCTGTGTTATTCCTATTTAGCGGCTAGATAATCGGTGTTATTCCTATTTAGCGGCTAGATAATCGGTGTTATTCCTATTTAGCGGCTAGCTAATCGGTGTTATTATTATTTAGCGGCTAGCTAATCGGTGTTATTCCTATTTAGCGGCTAGATAATCTGTGTTATTCCTATTTAGCGGCTAGCTAATCGGTGTTATTCCTATTTAGCGGCTAGATAATCGGTGTTATTCCTATTTAGCGGCTAGCTAATCGGTGTTATTATTATTTAGCGGCTAGCTAATCGGGTATTATTCTATTTTAGCGGCTAGCTAACCGGTGCTATTCCTATTTAGCGGCTGCGTACCGGTGCTATTCCTATTTAGCGGCTCGAGCTCATCTGTGTTATTTCTATTTAGCGGCTAGCTCATCTGTGTTATTTCTATTTAGCGGCTAGCTCATCTGTGTTATTTCTATTTAGCGGCTAGCTAATCGGTGTTATTCCTATTTAGCGGCTAGATAATCGGTGTTATTCCTATTTAGCGGCTAGCTAATCGGTGTTATTTCTATTTAGCGGCTAGCTAATCGGTGTTATTTCTATTAGTGCTAGCTCATCGGTGTTATTTCTATTAGCGGCTAGCTCATCGGGTGTTATTCCTATTTAGCGGCTAGCTCATCTGTTATTTCTATTTAGCGGCTAGCTCATCTGTGTTATTTCTATTTAGCGCTAGCTCATCTGTGTTATTCCTATTTAGCGGCTAGCTAATCCGGTTATTTCTATTTAGCGGCTAGCTAATCGGTATTATTTCTTTTAGCGGCTAGCTAATCGGTGTTATTCCTATTTAGCGGCTAGCTAATCGGTGCTATTCCTATTTAGCGGCTAGCTAATCTGTGCTATTCCTATTTAGCGGCTAGCTAATCGGTGTTATTTCTATTTAGCGGCTAGCTAATCGGTGTTATTCCTATTTAGCGGCTAGCTAATCGGTGCTATTCCTATTTAGCGGCTAGCTAATCGGTGCTATTCCTATTTAGCGGCTAGCTCATCTGTGTTATTTCTATTTAGCGGCTAGCTCATCTGTGTTATTTCTATTTAGCGGCTAGCTCATCTGTGTTATTTCTATTTAGCGGCTAGCTAATCGGTGTTATTCCTATTTAGCGGCTAGATAATCGGTGTTATTCCTATTTAGCGGCTAGCTAATCGGTGTTATTTCTATTTAGCGGCTAGCTAATCGGTGTTATTTCTATTTAGCGGCTAGCTCATCGGTGTTATTTCTATTTAGCGGCTAGCTCATCGGTGTTATTCCTATTTAGCGGCTAGCTCATCGGTGTTATTTCTATTTAGCGGCTAGCTCATCTGTGTTATTTCTATTTAGCGGCTAGCTCATCTGTGTTATTCCTATTTAGCGGCTAGCTAATCGGTGTTATTTCTATTTAGCGGCTAGCTAATCGGTGTTATTTCTATTTAGCGGCTAGCTAATCGGTGTTATTCCTATTTAGCGGCTAGCTAATCGGTGCTATTCCTATTTAGCGGCTAGCTAATCTGTGCTATTCCTATTTAGCGGCTAGCTCATCTGTGTTATTTCTATTTAGCGGCTAGCTAATTGGTGTTATTCCTATTTAGCGGCTAGATAATCGGTGTTATTCCTATTTAGCGGCTAGATAATGAATTTTTATTCCTATTTAGCGGCTAGATAATCGGTGTTATTCCTATTTAGCGGCTAGCTAATCGGTGTTATTCCTATTTAGCGGCTAGCTAATTGGTGTTATTTCTATTTAGCGCTAGCTAATGGTTGTTATTCCTATTTAGCGCCGGCTAATTGGTGTTATTTCTATTTAGCGACTAGCGCTCATCGGGTGTTATTTCTATTTAGCGGCTAGCTCATCGGTGTTATTTCTATTTAGCGGCTAGCTCATCGGTGTTATTTCTATTTAGCGGCTAGCGCTCACCGGTGTTATTTCTATTTAGCGGCTAGCTCACCGGTGTTATTTCTATTTAGCGGCTAGCTCACCGTTGTTATTTCTATTTAGCGGCTAGCTCACCGTTGTTATTCCTATTTAGCGGCTAGCTCATCGGTGTTATTTCTATTTAGCGGCTAGCTCATCGGTGTTATTTCCTATTTAGCGCTAGCTCATCGGTGTTATTTCTATTTAGCCGGCTAGCTCATCGTTGTTATTTCTATTTAGCGGCTAGCTCACCGTTGTTATTTCTATTTAGCGGCTAGCTCATGTGTTTTCTATTTAGCGGTTAGCTCATCGGTGTTATTTCTATTTAGCGGCTAGCTCATCGGTGTTATTTCTATTTAGCGGCTAGCTAATCGGTGTTATTCCTATTTAGCGACTAGCTAATCGGTGTTATTCCTATTTAGCGACTAGCTAATCGGTGTTATTTTTATTTAGCGGCTAGCTAATCGGTGTTATTCCTATTTAGCGGCTAGATAATCGGTGTTATTCCTATTTAGCGGCTAGCTAATCGGTGTTATTTCTATTTAGCGGCTAGCTCATCTGTGTTATTTCTATTTAGCGGCTAGCTCATCTGTGTTATTTCTATTTAGCGGCTAGCTAATCGGTGTTATTCCTATTTAGCGGCTAGCTAATCGGTGTTATTCCTATTTAGCGGCTAGCTAATCGGTGTTATTTCTATTTAGCGGCTAGCTCATCTGTGTTATTTCTATTTAGCGGCTAGCTAATCTGCACATGATCTGTTCGCATGTGAGCGAGCTGGTAGAAAGCGCACGTAATCCTAAACAAACCTGACTTTTAGCTAACCTCCATATTTAACTTCATCACACATCTTTTGAATGTAAGGTTTGTAAGGCAGTTTGCTCACAGCCATTTCTCCATGTTGAAGTGTGCTCAAATCTTATTATGGGAAACGAACATGGCGTCGCGGTCACTGGAAAAATCCGGTTTAAAAAGGATTCTAGCTTTTTGGGACAGCTTAAACATTTTCTTTCTTTCTTTCTTTCTTTCTTTCTTTCTTTCTAGACATTAATTCTAGCATTTGAGACACTTTTGTAAGTTTAGAAGTCCACAGCAACACAATAATATCCCCTCATTTTGTTTTCCGTCCAACTTGGGCTGAATATAATTTTAAAGATGATCCTTCTAGGCTCCTAAATTGACGCTGCTGCAAAAGAAAAAAATATCTATTAATTCTTCATGGTTTTTGTAATGGTCGTAATGAATAAAAATGTCCAGATCTCCAGAAGTTTCCTTGCTTTTAGTGCTATGAATTGTGTTGTTGTTGTTGTTGTTGTTTAAAAAGAAAGAAGTGGGGGATAACCGGGCGCAGTATGATTGGTCGGTATGTTTTTGGTCGAGATTCTTTCCAGATAGTAGTCAATGAGGTATTGTCTTGAATCTTGCTCCCACCCAGCACCTGTGAACTTGTATAGTGTTCTGTCTCATTTTAGGAGCCCTGGAGAGAAAGGGTCGGTGTAGCCATCAGCCAAACTAATCCAGGGCCTCCAAAGCGGTTTAAAACACTCTGGTTTCATCTAATCTTTTTTTCCGCTTAGGCCCGAGCTTGAAACCGCGTCCATGATAGGAATGGACAAATACAAGGTCTCTGTCTTGCTCCAGCTATGAAAGGCCACTGTGTGTTCTGGGGATTAAGAGCTAACCCCATGCCAACCCTTCTCTTTCTCATTTTGACCAAAAAGGATAAAGATTGAAGAAAGAAAAAAAAAAGCCATGTCTGTTAGGATACTCAGTGTTTCGACATTAACAAAAGAGGAGACATGAACCTACCGAGCTCCTTGCAGTTTCTGAAAGGGAAGAAGCAGGGACAAAGCTCTCGGGTCATCAAATGTCACTAAAATTGTATTAGTATTAATAGTAATGATTGATTGATTGATTTAATAATGACTAGGACTGTTGACAGCTAGTGTTCTAGTTGCTTACAGTAGGTATATCTA